>JAOXOE010000001.1:109627692-109638101 GCA_028565055.1 Phoeniculus purpureus
AGTTAGATAATAGGATAAAGGTTGGACTCGATGACCCTGGAGGTCCTTTCCAGCCATGATGATTCTGTGATTCTGAAGTTCAATGTCATGGCTGGATGAAGGCCAGAATGGAACAAGTTTGAATGCTTTTAGTTCACCTCCTCTAGCTCACGTCATCTCACCAACATAGTTTAGAATTTAGTCATGTTGTCACCCAGTTTAGACTCAAGGCTGTTAAGAGCTGTTAAGTGTCATTGCTGTGAGCAACAACTATACTGTTGTCTGCTGACAACAATACTCTGATAACTCAATCCCAGAAGTCTGTGAAAATAACAGCGGATTGAATTTCTCCTGCATGTTCCCCCTTTGGAATGGTTAATGACCTTAGAAGCATTGCTTTCCCTTGTATGCCATCCACCCTTAGCTCTAACTAACAGAAGGTGTGCCCTTGCAGCTATAGAGAAATTCCCTCTCAGCACCAAACACCTCAGGATACCTCACTGGTGGGAATGGAAGAAGTTTTCGTCAGACCAGTGATGTCCAGGGCAGCCTTCAGAAAGTAACACATCTTTTTGACAAGAAGAGCATAATTTTGCAGACAAATTGAAGTCTGAAAGGTGTCTGTCAGAGAGCATCGAGAGTGGGCTGCTCCTCAGGGAAGGTGAGCTGTGAGTTCAGGTAACAGCAAGGGCACAGCGCCTGAGCAAAGACACAAGGCAGGTCCAGTGATGGTCAGCAGTATGTCACAGCCCACAGATCCCCAGGCAAGTCCCTGGTGATAAAGTAGGTCTGAGGCCAAGCTGGGAAGGTAGCAGGTCAAGGTCTATACAGCTGAACTTACTACGTGTTGTGCATTTTATGAATCCCTTATGCTTTCTTTTTGTTCTCTCCACTACTCCTAAAATGGATGTTTTTCCAGACCTAGGTTTGCTTTAGTTTAAGTTACTGTGGGTTTTCATTCCTTAAAGCCACCACCATCATTACATTAAAGCCATAAATGTTTCAGTCTAGATGGAGCAACTACTTGTAACTACCATCTATATAAAACTGTATCTATGCCATAGGAAGGTAAGCAAAAGAGAAACAAAGCAGAGCCACCTGATCATTAACAAAGCTGCTGTTGCAGCTAAACTAAGTAAAAAAAAAAATCTCCAGACAGGTTGAAATAAGTTCAAACCAAACAATCCTGACAAGTGTTAGTCCTGAGACCTTTAAAACTCAGCTCAAAACCGATGCTTTGTTATTATCAGTGGCAAAACTGTGTTTATGGACCATAACTCTACAGTATAGCAGGGTTCTTGGAGACAAAAGGACAAGAAAAAGTAGATGTTTCCTTAGATGCTATCGTACATCCTTGTTCAATATTCAGTTGATGCCTTGATTTTGGAAGAAACTTTATTATTGTAGAATTTTAGATAGAATATATGTTTTTGGTAAGACATGCTATCCATTAATCAAGACTTAGGAGTGTTACTACAACTGGTGTATTTCTCAGTAATGTTCAAATCAAGGATCATGGTAGCTATGAAGTAACTTGTTCATAAATTCATTGGTACATTCAGTAGGTTGCACTTAACAGCATCAAACTGACGAGGAGGTTTCTTACTCATAAAAGAGAATCTTTGTTTAGCAAACCGTGTCCAGTGTTACTGTGGGTACGTTGTCTTTGCTATTTGTCAAGTGGATGACTGATAAGAGTGAACAGTTTAATGCACATGGTTGAGTACATTTCTCACAAGAACTGTTTAACAATTCCTGTAAGAATTCATGATTTTGAGATGTGAAAAAAAAATATCAGTTGTTTCCATAAACACTAATAAATGAAACCAAAAATATTTATACAATTGTATAATCCCAAGGCAAGGCTACACGTTCCCCTCTGACCTTCAATGAACTTCAAGAGAGAGCTGGGGAACCAATTCTAACATTCTTTATCAAATTTAGAGCTTAATGTGTGTTGAGCCACAGTGAGCTCCAGTTAGGATGAGTTATAGAAAACAACATGAAAGTGAAGGTTTTTAGAAGACCCAAACTATTGATAGACACACTAGTGATGGATACTTGGGGGTTTAATTCCATTCTATGAAAAGAAAAATCCACTAGTGTATATATATATACACTAAAGATTTCTTGCTTTGAAGGAAACAGACCAGAGCTCTTAGTCTTTCTTTGACTATTTTAACATCTTACTCCACTGAGAATCAGTTGAATTATAGACCCTCAAATGCCAACTATAAATTGACTAAAGACAATAAAAATGCCACAAAACTCTGGAGTTTCAGCTGTATCTTCACCTAAAACCTTACAGATTTAGGATCTTAGCCTAAATCAGAAAAGTTGAGTCATCCTTATGATCTGGTTTTATATTGCCATCTTAGAAGTAGTTTGCATTAGAAATCTTGACCATCTAGACCTTCCTGATTTTAGTTTTAGCTAAACCATGGGTTTCTTTTCTAAGAAATCTACAATTAAATTTTTAAAAGCCTTTAGAGAAAATGCACTTGAGTTTTCTGCTCCTTGTCATTGTTATGGCCTCTTGCTACTGCTGCTAAGAATGGCTTATGGAGAGAAAAAAAATAGCACTGTAAAAATGCTTCCTAGGAAGAGAGGCTTTTATGTAGGTAAATGCCTTGAAAGGCACTTGGCAAATGCACTTCTGTTTCTAAATGTTATCCTGATGTTAAAAGGATGATGGAGTGTGTCCAAAGTGTCACTGAACCCTTCTCCCTTTCTTGATAAGGTAATTCTGAACAAGTTGGTAAATAATGCAAACTTGAAGTCTTTCTGCTTGGACTTATGGAGCTGGATTTTTCTCTCAAACTTTGACACAATATTCACTATAAGACTTATGAATTTTGTGTGTAGTACTGAAATTCTTGTCTTTAAGAAGCCTGCTTATGCTATACTTATAGTTTATTTGCAAGAATTGAGACAGAAACCTGTTCTTTCTCCTTTTCTTAGAAAACTCTCATGTGAGCTTGAGCTGGCACTCCCTGGGCTTTAATTTACAGTAGATATATTATATATATATATATGTCATCAAGAAAATGCGATTTAGTATCTCCCCTAGCTAGACCATCTAACTCCTTGTTATTGACATGCTTGCAGCCTATTCAAGGTTAGGTTTTTTTTCTTCTAGTGCTAATTTTAAAAACAGATGGAACTGGCATTTTAAAATTCTATTTGAGGAGCTGATTAAATGCAGAGATTTTGCTTACTGCTTCTGAAAGAATCTATAGGAGTTTTCCCTATGTGAATACCTTCCCTTACATTGATTGCATAATGAAATATGACGTGCTGTGTTAATAGGCTTTTACTAAGCTGGATGCAGAGGTTCAGTCTTTTGAGGATTAAAAGAGTTGTGTAATGTGCTTACCTCAATTCAGTGATGTCAGGAAAGACACGGTGATCTTCTGGCCAGGAAAACTTTTAGCTTTCATACATTCCTCACCAGATATGTATTTTTCCTATTTGTTCGCTGCTGTCAGATCTGAAACACAGATGTGTTTCAATAACACCAATAAGTTGGGAGGTTGTCCTCCTCCTCTACTCTGCCCTGGTGAGGCCACATCTGGGGCACTGCATACAGTTCTGGGCTCCCTAGTTCAAAAGAGACAGGGAAATACTGGAGAGAGGACAGCAGGGGGCAATGAAGAGGATTTGGGGCCTGGAGCATTCCTATTATGAAAAAGGATTGAGATAGCTGGAACTGTTTAGCCTGGAGCGGAGAAGGCTGAGATAACACCTGGTCCCCACCAGGTATCTGCAGGGTGGCTGTAGGGAGGATGGTGCCAGACTGTTTCCAGTTGTGCCCAGTGACAGGACAAGGAGCACTAGGCACAAGCTGGAACACAGGAAGTTTCATCTAGAAATGAGGACAAACTTCTTTCCAGAGCAAGTCCCAGAGCCCTGGCACAGGCTGCCCAGAAAGGCTGTGGAATCTCTTGCTCTGGAAATACTCAAACCCAGCCTGGATCCAGTCCTGTGCACCGTGCTCTGGGCAGCTTGCTTTGGAGGGGGGGTTGGACTTGATGATCTCTTGGGGGCTCTTCCAACTCCTGTGATTCTGTGACAACCTGGAACGTCTGCCAAAAATAGAGCTCACAACTGTTACTGCTCAATAGAGCCAACTAGAGACTGCTGCATGGTGACAGAATTAAGAGTCCTTTTGCATATCAGACAAATCAATACAGAATAACTACAACTTGAATGTTAAAACATCTTGTATTATATTTATATATATATACACACATATAAGTACAAGTTGCTTCCTGTATTGATTCAAGGAGAAGATTTAACCACATTAATCCATTTAATTATGGATATTTTGAATAGTACATTGTACGACATACAAACCAATTCACATTCATTATCAGGGTACAGATGTTTTATCTACTTTTAAACTGCAGCCTAAGCTGAATGTGGTTTTTTATTGTCTATAAACCACCTGTCCATTCCTAATTAAAGCATCTGCCATTTCTTCATAGAAAAAGATAACAGCTTTTCACCTAGAACCTTGCAGAGACATTTCTTTAAAGGAATACAACAGAAGAAAATAGAATGTAAGCCAGACAACTATAATCAACCCAAACGCATGCAATCTGCATAAAATTTAATCTGGTTTATGGCAACTAATTTTATAAGCTTTCAGCCAAGTCATTGATCTTGGGGTATATTGTTTTAATAAAACTCTTTCTTTCCACCTCTGATAAAAATGAGGGTGATAATATGAAAATATTAACCCATTTTCTTTCCACTAGGAATTTAAAATGTAATTATAATGGTTTACTTAATCTTGGTACTAGCCCTGAAAAGAAAGCCTTGCATCTCTCAGCCTTCATTAAAAAGAGTTAGTGGTATTTTATTAGAGCTTTTTTTTCCCACAGATTCAAAAGTTTACTGTTAAGATTATGAATCTGGTACTAATTCTCCTAATGATCAAAATTAATAGTGAATGTGCAGGTACAGTTTCAATGATTTCATGCTTCTGCTTCACCTGTAATCAGGACTAGCCTTTAGTTCTGATGTAAGAACGTAACTGTATGCTCACAATAACCGCTCTCTGTCCTTTCTTTGCCATGGTGATATTACTGTTGCATGATCCATCATAGATTTGAAAGGTAACAAATCTAGTGATAGGACAAGGGGCAATGGGTGTAAGCTGGAACATAGGAGGTTCCATATAAATAAGAGAAGGAATTTCTTCACAGTGAGGGTGACAGAGCACTGGGAGGGGCTGCCCATGGGGGTTGTGGAGTCTCCTTCACTGGAGATGTTTAAAACCCACCTGGATATGTTCCTGTGCAACTTGGTCTAGGTGATCCTGCTGTAGCATGGGGACCTTCTCTCCATCTACTAACAACTCCCCTTCTAATCCACCCCAGGATGCCACTGGCCTTCTTAGCCATAAGGGCACATTGCTGGCTCATGGTCATCCTGCTGACCACCAGGACCCCCAGGTCCCTTTCTCCTATGCTGCTGTCCCAGTTTGAATTTGCCCTTATGCAGCTAACAGGGGGGCCCCGTTATGGAGACCAGTATTGGGAGTCACCCTGGTGTCGTCACTGCACTGGCTGTATTTTGCTAAGTGTGACTTAGATGAGTGTTTTGCTTTCAGAATGTATTTTGCATCACTCTGCTAAATTCAGAAGTCCCATGTGACAACCACAATAGGGAACTGGCTCATAAATTGCCTATGCACAAAGATAAGTTTTCCCTATAGTCTTTAATTCCATTTTCTCTTAATTCCAATCAGTTCCCAATGGAGTTATCAGTGCCAGTTCGTGTTCTGGTTCAGATGGTTTGTAGTCCAGATCATTATCTGGAGGGTGGTTTTTCACACTTCTGAAATTCAAACCCATGGTTTGTAAGAGCAGCCCATTACCATGTCCCAGACTTTGTGGAATGTACAAGGCTGTGCACAGCAGATCTGCCAGGGAGTAGCAGGACCTTACTCTGGTCTTAAGTCACATTTGAGCACAGACATGCACCCTTGCAGCACAGACAGGAGGTGAGCTTGGGGTCCAAAGCTTGGACCCAGGCTGACTCTTTAGCTAAACGCACCTACGATTACTATAGTTACTATATACTGTATTTATTATTATATACTATTAGATCACAGACTCACAGAACTTTAGGCATTGGAAGGGACCTCAAAAGATCATCTAATCCAACCCCCCTGCCAGAGCAGGATCACCTAGACCAAGTCGCACAGGAGCACATCCAGGCAGGTTTTAAACAGAACATTAGGGATTGGAAGAGACCTCGAAAGATCATCCAGTCCAACTCCCCTGCCACAGCAGGATCATCTAGATCAAAACAAAAATCTTCAATACAAGCATTTTCAACCCATTGTTAAAAGATTTTGAGGTCATCTGAACCTCGAAAAACAGAACAGAAAACAGTCAGAATAATCTACTCATATAGAAAACAAAGGAAAAGAAGTGGTGCTGTACACAACTCAAGGGGTCCAGCCATGATGTATCGGTTCAATCCCCTACAATATTGGTTCTGTTCTCACACCTCCTCACCCACCCTACAGCTCTCACGAACACTGAGGGAACTGGGTCTCTTGAGCTTGGAAAAAAGGAGACTGAGGGGTGACTCCATTAATGTTGATAAATATATAAAGGGTGGGTGTCAGGAGGATGGAGCCGGGCTCTGCTCAGTGGCGTTCAATGACAGGACAAGGGGCAATGGGTAAATATGAGAAGGGACTTCTTCCCAGTGAGGGCGACAGAGCACTGGAACAGGCTGCCCAGGAGGTCGTGCAGCCTCCTTCTCTGGAAACATTTAAAACCTATCTGGCCATGTTCTTGTGTGACTTGATCTAGGTGATCCTGCTGTGGCAGGGGGATTGGACTAGATGATGCTTTGAGGTCCCTTCCAATCCCTAATGTTCTGTGATTGTGGAGAAATCAGTCTTTCTTTTCTCCATGGTCCAAGTGTAATTATAGTCCAGTTCTGAGGATGTATCTGGATACTGACTGACACACATCAGCATCTCATGTCCTGTGGACGATAGTGCCAGTGTTCGTCAATTCAGGCTGTAAGCACAAAATTATCTTCAATCACCTGAATCAAAGGGGGCCACTCTTCAATAAAGAGCTAATGAACTGGTTTCATCTGCTGCTAATAAACCACTGATAGTTTTATTCTTGAATGCTGCACGTATCCTTTCCTTTAAAACACCATCTTCTAAGGGAACCATTTCCAACGTGCCTTGGTAAGACACATTATTCTTGGGCTTTCTCCAACCATTCTCGCTAACGCGCTAAGTTCTTCAATTCATTACCTTATGAGTAGGCAACATGCTTTCATCTAGGAGGTGGTTTCCTGTCCCTTGATGATCCGGTTCTTTAGCAAATCTTTCTGCGTTAAGCTTTGTTTTTATTACTAACTGACTACATTAGGACTTGAAGTCTTGTAGAGCCCAAGTAGGTGTGGTGCTATTTATAAATCAAGGGCAAGTTATGCAGTTTTCATAAGGTGGTTTATATTGCATATTTGAAATCTGGAGGTGTTTCAGGAATGTCTCATAAAACCACCTTCCATAAACTGTGTCTCAGGAAACTCTAATGATAACAGAGGCAGACAGACCTCACTTTAAACGAGTTACCTTGTTCCCTTGATTTACTAAATTTCTCACTCTTTTTTTTGTAACCAGATAGAAAATCTTTCCAACTTTTTGAAGTCTTATCAGCTGAGATTTCAGAAGATCCACTTCACTGCTATGATTTCCAAACACTCAACAGCATGAGGCCATGCAGCCATATAAATCTTGCCTCATGGGTTTCACGGATCTATGAAAATCCTAGTTGTAAACCACGTACTGGATGAAAGTAAAAATTATTCCACGTACAACATAAGTTCGCACATTAATTAAGTCACCAGACCCCAAGTTGTTGGATTTATAACGGCCGGAAAATTATTTGACATCTGTGTGACTTAGGGAACATGAACCGTAACTTGTCTGGGCTCTACCGCACTTATTTTCACAGAAAAACACGTGCAAAGCTTCGTGGCTGACGATGTGGGTGTCAGAAGCCTGGAAAGGGTGAAACAAATTGGAAAAGTAGAATGAAAATATATAAACACCTGTAAAATTGCTGCATTTCCTGACTGTAGGCAAGATCTATATTTGGATCTGGTAACCACAATGGGACATCGGTCAGAAGATGAAGGACAAACTTCAGTAGACTTTCATTACTGTAAAGAAATTACACCTTGGAGTGAGCCTTTTATATTGAAAATGTACAGGAGGATAAAAAAACCAGCACTTGTGCAGGAAGCAGTTTGCCTACATCCTTCCGCGTTCGTTTGCTGTTATTGAGTGTACCTACGTACATTAAAAATGCCTTCGTGTCTTTTACAGCTGAGATTCTCCATTCACTCCATCCTTCAGTGAAGTCAATTCATGGCATCGCGACTGGTTCTTGTGTGAAGTAGCCCTGGGAGGCTTTTGCTTTATTTAGTTCATTAACCAAAGTCTAATAAAATCCAGGTGGTATGTGACAAGTTTTCTCAATTTGTTTTACACCCCTGGTTAGAACTGAGCCTACCTGTGACTGCCAGCTTCCAGCCCGATGCACTCCTCCACCTTACCTCTGTGCAATGAAGCAGTAAAAGAAGCTACACAAGAACTGAAGTGATGATAAAGAAACACCTACTCAAAGCCTGGAATTCCTTTTATAGAATCACAGAACATTGTGGAAGGGACCTCGAAAGATCATCTAGTCCAATCACCCCACCACAGCAGGATCACCTATATCCAGTACCACACAAGCAGGTTTCAAATGTCTCCAGAGAAGGAGACTCCACAACCCCACTGGGCAGCCTCTTCCAGGACTCCGTCACCCTCACCATGAAGAAGTTCCTTCTCATACTGATATGAACCCCTCCTATGTTCCAGCTTACAACCATTGCCCTTGTTCTATCATTGGATGACACTGACCAGAGCCTGGCGCCATTCTCCTGACACCCACCCTTCGCATATTTATCAACAGTGATGGAGTCACTCCTCAGTCTACTTTTCTCCAAGCTCAAAAGACCCAGCTCTCTCAGCCTTTCCTCATCAAGGAGATGCTCCCCTCCCTTCATCATCTTCATTGCTCTGTGCTGGACTTTCTCCAACAGCTCTGTGTCCTTCTGGAACTCAGAGGCTCAGAACTGGACACAAAACTAGACACTCTACTGTGAAAGCTGGGACACAAAAATGTACACATAGAAGGGGACTCTTGTAAATCCATCACAACAAAACATCCAAGAAAGAAGAAAGCATAGTTCTTAATATGGAAGGAAAACCACGGGATCACAGAACATTAGGGATTGGAACAGACCTGAAAAGTTCATCTAGACCAAGCCCCCGCCACATCAGAATCACCTAGACCAAGTCACACAGGAACATGTCCAGGTGGGTTTTAGGAATGATCTAGATATTTGTAACCTGATAATTTGAATCATAGAATCATTAGGGATTGGAAGGGACCTGGTAAGATCATCTAGACCAATCCCCCCACCACAGCAGGATCACCTAGACCAAGTCACACAGGAACACATCCAGGCGGGTTTTAAATGTCTCCAGAGAAGGAGACTCCACAAACACCAGACACAACTTGTAAAGAAAATGTATGAAAGGAATAGTTAGGGACGTGATGCTAAGTAGAAGATGGGATAAAAGTTTACCAGAAGTACCACATGAGATTCAAAAGAGCTCTTGCTCTGAGAGATTAAATGTTTTTTATATATATATATAATGATTCTATGATTCTATATAAATATTCTATATATATTTTTTATATATAATGATTCCATGATTCTATATAAATATATATATTTTATATATATATACACACAGAGAAGAGATAAAATCCTTTATTTTCAATTTAATCTGGAATTAGTGGGGATTAACCGAGAATTTTAGAGAGCACAAGGAACCAACTAAAGGCAACCAGCAAGTGGGGAAGTACCTTGCCACAAAAATGTTGGCTTCCTAATGAAATCTTCTGATAACAGAAACTTGGAAAGAATTCTTATTAGGGAGGAGAATCTGAATAAACAGGAAGAACTAGATGACCTTAAGGAGTGAAGCAACTGGAATGGGAGAACATTTAATGGTACCAGATGGCATGCTCCATACCTGAGGATTTACACACAAATTTATGCAATAAACTAGGAGCACATCAGTTCAAAGGGTGAGGAGAACATCCCAAGTGTGCTAACTACCCACACGATCTGTTGCCAGCATAATGCAGCTAAGACAAAGGTAGTGCAAAGCTACATTTCTAATACAGTTAGGAAGGAACCATAGAATCATAGAATCATTAGGGACTGGAAGGAACCCCGAAAGATCATCTAGTCCAATCCCCCTGCCACTTCACTGGAGAAGTTATAGAATCAGAATCACTCTGGGTTGGAAGGGACCACCTGAT
>JAOXOE010000001.1:109656944-109673715 GCA_028565055.1 Phoeniculus purpureus
AAGATCATCCAGTCCAATCCCCCTGCCACAGCAGGATCACCTAGATCAAGTTGCACAGGAACATGCCCAGGTGAGTTTTAAACGACCCTAGAGAAAGAGACTCCACAACCCCCCTGGGAGCCCTTTCCAGGGCTCTGTCACCCTCAGCATGAAGAAGTTCCTTCTCATATTGATGTGGAACCTCCTCTGTTCCAGCTCAGACCCATTGCCCCTTGTCCTGCCTCCTACTAGGTAGGTACATCCAGCTTGACATGGCTATAAGCTATTCAAGGTGAGAATGTTACGCTTAGTTTTTCAGAGTCTGTCATGTGTGTCATCTCTCTGGATAAAATCAATCTCTGTCAGACGTATAGCAGGCTCTCATCTCACCTGGAAATTGTTTACAGCTTTTCCATCCTCTGCTTTCTCCCGTTCCAAATCTGTAAGTCTCTTCCTTCATCTACATTAATTTTATTAAACCCAACCCCCCCTTTTTTTTACTGGAAGAGGCTTATCCTTGCCGCAAATATCTCTTTTCTTCCACATTCCTATTTGAATCTATTATTTCTATCATACAGTCTTGACACTGCCCTCAAGACCTGCCAAAAAAGCTCTGACCCTATTTATTCCAGCAGATAAAATTCTGTTTAGGAATTAGTTGTTACGTACTTTTTTGCCTCCAGCGACACAGCAAATTTGAAATTTTCATCAGAATTTCCCGGTAGTGATTACTTGCAGACTCAGGGCTGCACTGCCTAAGATATTAGCTTTTGTTAGATGAACTGAGGAAAATGTCAGACTGGGTTTGAATTTTGAAGGTCACTGAAGGTGAAATAATGCCACTTGCTTAAATGTCTTAGTCTGCAGAGCAATTCAGATTACCTTGCATCTGTTAATAATTTGCTATGATGCTCAAACTCGACTGTGTGTCAGGGAATTTTCATGAAGAAAAACGTTGTGAAGATCAAGATATGAGGAAGAAATTCTTTACTGAGAGAGTGGTTGGGCATTGGAACAGGCTGCCCAGGGAGTTGGTAGAGTCAAACCTGGTGTTTAAAACCTGGGTAGACAGAGCACTTGAGGCCATGGTCTCATCAGTTCCCACTGATGATCCTGGAGATCTTTTCCAGCCATAATGATTCTATGATTGTAAAACTAAGACATAGAAAAATCCACTCACCAATTATCACACTTGCTTATAGTGCCACAGATCTTGACTCAAACCAGCTCAAGACGACTTTCTTTCTCTCCGTTTTAGTAAGAAAGAGATGGAAGATCCTTTTTCTGTGCGACCCTGGGACAGAGCCATAAAGACGGATAATCCATCTGTCATAGAATCTTTCAGGTTGGAAAAAACCCTTGGGATCATCAGTTCAATCATCAACACTACTCTACAAGTTCATCTGTAAAACAGATTCCCCAGTGCTACACCTAAGTGACATATAAACACATCTGGACATGGGTACTCAAGCACCACCCTGGGCAGCCCAGTCCACTGCCTGACCACTCTGTCTGGAAAGAAATTTTTCCTGACGTCCTGTTGAAGCTTGAAGCCCTTCCCTCTGCTTCTGTTGCTAATGACCTGTGAGAAGAGACCAGCACTAACATCTCTACAGTGTCCTTTCAGATAGTTGTAGAGAGTGATGAGGTCTCCCCTTGTCCTCCTCTTCCTCAAACTAAACAGCCCCAACTGTCTCCATCTCTCCTCATCAGATTTATTCTGTAGGCTGTTCCCCAGCTTCTTTGCCCTTGCTCCAGCACCTCGATGTCTCCCTTGTACTGAGGTGCCCAAAACTGGACCCAGTACTCAAGGTGCGACCTCTCCGGTGCTGAGTACAGGGGGAAAATCGCCTTCAACACCTAGCAGAGCGTTTTCAGCATAACTGTGGTATAAGAAACATTTCACTTTTCTCCTGCTTATATGCGTCAGAAAATACGCGTATGAGAACATATCTGAGAAAGGGCGATGCTCAACATGAAACAATCCCTTGAATGCATGGCTACACTCTGACACTTATTTTCATCACATAGCTAAGTGTTTTCTAATAAAAATTATTTAGAAGCTTCATCACACTTCCGTGGGGGTTTTTTTTGCATGACCTTTACCTTTAGTATCTATCCCATGCCTCAGTAACATGTGGGTTCCCTGATTCCTCCAGCTCACTACTTATCTCCTAGTTTACACTTTGGGTTTTGAACAAAAAATCAACTCACTTAAACTCAAAAAGTTTATTTTTCTAAATCACAGATGCATTTCTTGCATGTTATCTTCATTTTAGTAACATCCACAAAAGCTAAAGAAGTAGTAAAGCGTTTGACACAGTCTCCCACAGCGAGAGATTGTGTGTCCTCGCAGCGACATTGAAGCATTGTGTTCTGGACAATCGGGTAATGAGGTGGATCATGAACTGGCCACAGGATAGAAGCCAGAGAGTAGTAGTCGATGGAACAGAGACTACTCGGAGGCCTGTGTCTAGTGGAGTCCCCCAAAGGTTGGTACTAGGACCAGTCCTATTCAATTTATTCATTAATGACTTGGATGAGAGATTAGAATTGCACCGTCAGCAAGTTTGCTGATGACAGAAAGCTGGGAGGAGTAGCCGACACCCCAGCAGGCTGGGCTGCCATTCATTGGGACCGGGACAGGCTGGAGAGCCGGGTGGGGAAACATTGAATAAATTGGAACAAAGGCGGTGTAAAGTCTGGTATCTGGGCAATAACAACCCCAGGTACCAGGATAAGTTGGGGACTGACCTGTTATACAGCAGAGTAGGAGAAAGGGACCTGGGGGGTCTTGGGGGACAGCAGGATGTCCAGGAGCCAGCAATAGGCCCTTGTGGCCAAGAAGGCCAACGGCATCCTGGGGTGGATTAAAAGGGAGGTGGTTAGTAGATGGAGAGAGGTTCTCCTACCCCTCTAGTCTACCCTGGTAAGACTGCATCCGGAATCTTGAATCCAATTCTGGGCCCCTCAGTTTCAGAAGGACACAGAACTGCTGGAGAGAGTCCAGTGCAGAGCCACAGAGATGGTGAAGGGAGTGGAACATCTCCCTGATAATGAAAGGCTGAGGGAGCTGGGTCTCTTGAGCTTGGAAAAAAGGAAACTGAGGTGACTCCATTAATGTTTATAAATATGTGAAGGGTGGGTGTCAGGAGGATGGAGCCAGGCTCTGCTCAGGGGCATCTAATGAAAGGATGAGGGGCAGCAGGTGTGAGCTGGAACACAGAAGGTTCCTCATCAATATGAGAAGGAACTTCTTCCCAGTGAGGGTGACAGAGCACTGGAAGGGGCTGTCCAGGGGGTTGTGGAGTCTCCTTCTCTGGAGACATTTAAAAGTCACCTGGACATGTTCCTGTGTGACTTGATCTAGGTGATCCTGCTGTGGCAGGGGGATTGGACTAGAAGATTTTTGAGGTCCTTTCCAATCCCTAACGTTCTGTGATTCTGTGAATACCATGCTGCAGCTTGCACTGATGTTCCAGGCTGCATGGGTTACTGGATACAGGGACACCGTATCACAGCCTAGCAAAACAACATCTGCTAAAGTGATTAGAATTACATCAATGCTGGTGGAGAAATGTTTGTAAAACTCTTTGAAGATGAAAAGTGTTATGCATGGGATAATTTCGTACAGAATTCCGTCTTCATACATTTTCTACGCTGCCAGATCACTTACCAAGATCCCCAACACTTTGTTTAGAAGTTTAGGGCTCAATGCATCTAAATACAGATTAACTTAAAAGAGTAAAGTTATGAAGGTGATAATTTCAGTTTGCTGAGCTTGGCTCAAATGACAGAGGGTAGATTTGCGCAGCCACATGCCTGTGATCGTGTGTTGTCACATTAGTCTCCACTTGTGCGTATTTGGGGGTTTTTAGCCTGGAGAAGAGGAGACTCGGGGGACCCTCTCCCTCTCTACCACTCCCTGAAGGGATGTTGTAGTCAGGTGGGGGTCAGGCTCTTCTCCCAGACAACTAGTGCCAGGATGAGGGGACAGGGCCTGAAGCTGCCACGGAAGGGTTGGGTTGGATTGGATGTTAGGGAGCCCTTCCTCATGGAAAAAGTGATCAGACCCTGGAATGGACTGCCCAGGGCAGTGGTGGAGTCCCCATCCCTGCAGGTGTTTAAGCACAGCCTGGCTGTGGTCCTTAGTGCCCTGATCTGGCCGATGCGGTGATGTTAGGTCCTGGACTGGGCTGCATGATCTTAGAAATCTTTTCCAGCCTCCATAGTTCTGAGATTCTGTGAATATAAAATAGTTACGTAGCAGTGGTCCTGCCTTTGATAGTGTTATTGCAGAACAAGTCCACTGAGAGCACGAGTAGGTTAGATGAAGTAAGGAGTTTTTCCCAGCTGCCATTTTCCTGATCAGATCAACAGATCTTGCTATCAACAGACCTCAACACCACAGTAATCACCTTTCAAAGCACGAAGTTTTCCTTACTTTTCACACTGGAAAACTAGAAAGCATCTATCAAAGTTAACCTTCCTATCGTGTGGGACAACTGTCTTCTCAAGCCGAGAATTGAGTGTTTAAGGTTTGCAAGCCATGACAAACCTTCGGGAAGTCTACAGCACAGTTTGGAAGAAAAACCTTCAGCCTTTTTGACTTGTAAGATTCACTTAAATCTTTGTCTCCTCCAGTTATTCACCTGGCTTCAGCACTTGTCTAACCCCAGATTTGCTCATCAGAAATGCAAGTGTTTAGTATGAATTGATTTTCTTGGATGGGGAAAAGGCTGGTGTTTCCAGAAGATAACCCACATTGCCTAGAGTCCCTTCAATTCTAATGAACACGTGGTTAAAGTGACTTATCTTTTTCCTTCGGATATAGAAGAGGTTTAGAGAACCAGCCGTGCCTAACACCAAGTGAGATGGATGTTACATTCCCAAATTTACACTCAGGTTTTAAGCTGCCTTATAAGTTTACACCAGCCAAGTAACTGCCCAGGCAATGTTCTTTTTTCTCTTGTTCCATTCCGCTTACATCTGAATTATTCACTGTGTTGCACTTGGTAAACACTTGCTGTTGATGTGTTCTGAAGGGAACAAATAACAATTTGCCTGCTATGAGTTTTGGCTTCTCTGCCAACTCCAATACTAGTTGTACAGAGAAAAACTTCTTTCCCCTTCAGGTTATTGATGCTAAATATACACACACACAGAGTTTACACAGTTGACTAGGGTTGGAAAGGGCCTTCAAAGGCCATCAGGTCCAACCCTCCTGCTCAAGCAGGCTACCACTTGCTGAACAGCATCACCACCTAAGAAGCCTCAATCAGCTCCACAAAACTGCATCCAGATGGGGCTGAAACAGCTCCAGAGAAGGGGACTCCACACCCTCCCTAGGCAACCCCTTACAACAGTTCATAACCCTGACTGTAAACAAGTTTTTTCTTCAGATTGAGGTGAAACTTCCTGTGTTCGAGCTGGCATCCATCACCCCTTGTCCTGTCTGACACCATTGAAAACAGAGGATTCCTTTCTGCTTGGCACCCAGCCCTCATGGATTTATAGACAGGGATTAAATCCTCTCAGAGTCTTCTCTTGTCCAAACTAAAAAGTCCCAATGTTCTCCATCTCTCTTCATAACACAGTTGTTCCAGACCCGTAATCATCCTTGTAGCTCTGTGTTGAGCTCTCTCCATTAATTGTCTATCCCTCTTGAACTGGAGAGACCAGAACTGGACACAGGATTCCAGATCCAGGCTCACTAAAGCAGAATGAAGGGGTAGAAGAACGTCCCTTGATTTGCTGGACACCCTCCTCTTGATCCCTCCCAACACCCTCTTGGCCTTCTTGACCACCAGGGCCCATTGCTAATCCATTTTGAGTTTGTTATCTACAAAATATGTTATAGTTATGGGAAAAACATATTTTCTGCTGAAGAATGGCATTCAATGCATAAATAATTCATCTTACACAGGAACCTGAAGCTAGACCTGATATTGCTTTAGGAAAAAGTATTTTTAGAAAAGTGTACAGTAATGGCAGCTATTTTTACGTTACTTTCCATTGACATAAAAATAACCCTTTTGACTTTTTTCTCCTATACATCAAGTTGTTAAGAAAAAAAAATCCAGAAATAGAAAACTGCAAAAATAAAATGCCTCAATGAAGAATAAGATTGTCTCAAATAGTTAAAAACATTTAAAGTCTATGCTGAGTATTGAGGGGAGAAGAAAATCTGTGTCAGAATTTCTCATAAAGAAGTGTTTGTTCAAGATTCATTGAAATGGTGTGAAAATCACCATAAATGCCCAACAGATCTGTGCACCTAGGACACCTTTTGATTTGAAATAGCTGATTTCTACCTGGTATTACAGCATCACCATCTGGGATTACAATCCTGTAGGATCTTTTCACAGTTTTAACAGTTTTAAGAGCAGGTTCCTAGGTCAGAAATAATCAGTGTGCCTCCATCACCTGTGGGGATAACTTCAATGAACACTGACCCCTCGAGACACCTTTCCACATGGCTTAGATCATACTGAGGAAGAGATAAGTAACCTTGTGCCTGTGGTAAAATGAACCTGCTTGGATATGTTCCTGTGCAATTTGATCTAGGGGATCCTGCTCTGGCAAGGGATTGGATAGGATGATTGGATTGGATGATCACACAGAATCTGTGATTTTTCTATTGCTTTTTCTATGGTATGGTAAGAAGCTTTTTTTCCCCCCAATAGTCAAAGCTTGATTTTATGTCTCCACAAAGTAGAACACAGGCACGTAGAGCATGTACATTGCTTATCCCAGCTCAGTGTAAAATATGTATCTATAATCTCATCATCATCATGTAAGAGATGCTAATGAGGACTGATACTAAGATAGAACTCGGTCTCCTTTGTCACAGAATCACAGAACACTAGGGATTGGAAGAGACCTCGAAAGATCATCCAGCCCAATCCCCCTGCCACAGCATAGAGCAAGAAAGATGTTCCTTTCACAGACTTGACTGAGATTTTACACCTCTCTTGTTTATGATGAAAGCAATATCTACTAAGTGCTCTTCTTCTTACAAGATACCTCGCAGAAGACCTGGGTTGAGGACTTGTTTAGTTAGTTTGCAGCAAGGCTTGATCAGGAGACTGAGGGGTGACCCCAATAATGGTTATAAATATGGAAAGGGTGGGTGTCAGGAGGATGGAGCCAGGCTCTGCTCAGTAGCATCCAGTGATAAGACAAGGGGCAATGGGTGTGAGCTAGAACAGAGGAGGTTCCGCATCAATGTGGGAAGGAACTTCTTCATGGTGAGGGTGATGGAGCACTGGAAGGGGCTGCCCAGAGGGGTGGTGGAGTCTCCTTCTCTGGAGACATTTAAAACCCACCTGGTCATGTTCCTGTGCAACTGGGTCTAGGTGATCCTGCTCTGGCAGGGGAATTGGACTGGATAATCTTTTGAGGTACTTTCCAATCCCTAATGCTCTGTGATTCACACCAGCACCAAAGCACTAAAGCAGTGTGAAGGATCTGGCTTCTACTGATGAGAGATACCAGCAGCTGTGTTCTCTTTGACACTGAACTATCCCAGCAAAGAGGCTGCTTGACTGTTTGCTTTAGAACTGTGGTTTTATCTAAATGTATTTTTCTGAGGACAAGGAAGTAGTCTCAAAAAGAAAATAAAAAAAATGAAAAAGGAAAAAAATCAAATAAATTTCCCCAAAATCTTCAAATTCCATAGACTGGATTTCCTTTCAAAATCTTGTAAGTTTCTGCTGAATGCAGCAGTGGAAAATAAGATCATCTTCACCTTGTGTTTTGAGTTTAAAGATGCACTCCAAATAGTAAATTATGTTCTCATTACATGACCTCTCTTGAAAATGAGCTACCAGGAAGCAAAAGCTACTCACGAGCCACAAAGTCACTGCTTAAACATTCTTCGGGAGTTTAGACAGAATAAGGCCTTCGGGGCTTGGCTTTGCAAGGCACGCACCGCCAGCAAGAGGAAAAAAGCCATCAGGAAAGTACCTGCAGGTTTAATGTAAATCATTATATTAAGTCTCCCGTGCCTCAGCACTTGTTTTTAGTGCAGAAGACTCTTTCTAAGCAGAAAGTGACTGCCTCGTGTGTTTTGAATCCTAACCCAAGGGAACCCACCCCCTTCCATACAGCCAGTGAAATCACGTCTGCTGTTAATGACTCTGCACAAAGACTAAGAGCCTCTTGCGTGACTCCTGATGCACTGCAGGGAGAATTCGGGACTTGCACACGAGAGCAGATGATTTCTGTTTCAGGACCGTGACCGTTTTTCAGCTGGCTGCTGCGCTGATAGTCGCATTTGCTCTGTAACCAAAGCATGCTGGAAAGCTTCCCTAGTTTGATCCAGAGCTGGTGAAAGCATGCAATTATTCTTCACCAACTTATCTTGTTTAATCAGGACTAAGTAAACATATTACACACTAATAATAAAATCACTGGAAATTCTCTACTTAATCTCTCTGATTTTCTTTAAAGGGTTCAAACTAAGACCAGCAGGATCTCTAATCTTATGATCAACAAAGTTACATCACCAGCAGCCTCTGTTTTATCTGTTTGCAGATCAGGCTAATGTTGTTAGAGGGTGGTGACATTAACTGGTACTGAATCAGTAGATAGTGCAGTTGGCTTAAGCAGGCCGAACCTTGCTGCTGCTTCTGGTTGCAATTGCCTAGAGGAAACTCTGGAGATTATTTTTAATACCATGAGACATGGTTGTGGCTAAGTTTGGAGCAGTAGATCACAGAGTTGCCACTATAGGAGCCTTTGAGGAAGCCTCCAGCCATGCATGAGAAGCTCTCCCATCTGCCCTTCCCCTGAGCCAGACAACCCCAGCTAACTGAGTATGGAGAGAAGAACAGTCTGCTTCCCACTCCTTTGACATGATGTTTCGCCTACCGAAACCTGTCCCGCCACCCTCACACATGATTTGATCCCAGGGGTATCCTGGGTGCAGGCAGATAAGGGTGCAATTGGCAGCCCATGGAGAAGGCAGCAAACTGAGATGGGGGCCGCATGGCTGCAGCATCACCTTCCCTGCCCCCTCCCCTGTCTGTGCCTTGGAAAGAGCTGTAGCTGATTATCATCATGCCTCCCACATAAGAGGGATGTGCTGGAAGGAGCAATACTCCAAAGAGCCTCCCACATCTCCTCACTTGAAGTTAAGAGCCTGATCTAACCCTTAACAAACATGAATAAAAGTACTAGGGAAGGAATTTTAATTGGCCAACACTGTAAACGCTTTGAAGATGCTGTGTCATTATTGACTAGCTTTCAGCACACCTGAGCCAGCCAGAGGGCAGTGATGTAGATTTTGAACCCAGGATGCTGCTGCTACAGTGCTCTAGCACCCCACCGTTAACCCATATCAACCCTTTTCATTGAACTGATATGTTGTGCCTCCTAAATAAAACCTTGCTTTGCTTCAGCTATGAGATTGCAGTTGATGCTGGTTTCTTCTCATACCTCTGCCTGGCACTATTCCACCACCAGCACACTGCTCACCCACATGCAATTCTGAGCTCCCACAGAGCACAGCAGTGTAACTAACCACGTCCTCTATCCTGCTTCTTCCCAGGAGTCTCCTCCCTGCCTTGAGCTGAGCAACACAATGTGAGTTGTTTTTCTTCCAAGCAGCTGCCAACACAAAAAGAGCAGGGATAGATGAGGAAGTTCATCTGGACTGACATGAAATCTGAAGTCTTTGGTTTGCCATCCACATGGGAACCTAACAGGATGCGTGCTGAGGCCAACAAAATGCTCCATATGGTGCTCAGATACCGAGTCTTTGCCCGATAAGCTGAAGTTGTTAAACTCATCATGAGCTACTGCACAGCTCTTGTCACAGTACTCTCCAGCAGACAGGTCAATCGGATCGTCACTGCATCCTTTGCTGAAGAAAGTCAGCAACTCAGTTTGTCACCCTTTTCAGGTGATCTAATCATGAGAAGCTGTGAGCGTTTTCTTTTTATCCTTTAGGAAAGGTCATTTCAAATAAAAGTAGATGGCATCTGATGCCCTTTGACTCCTATGCGATCACACTAAAATCTTAGGAATGTTTACACTTTAGCAGACAACAGATCACAAAGTCCAGGGGAAGAAACTTCTGTGGCTTTTTCTTCCTCCCATAAAGATGTACAGGACTACATCTGAAGCTTATCACAGAATCACAGAACATTAGGGATGGGAAGGGATCTCAAAAGATCATCCAGTCTAATCCCCCTGCCACAGCAGGATCACCTAGATCCCTTCAGTCCTAGCTGTGTAGCCAGTGAGTGCACAGTGCACGTGCCCAGGTATCACCAGTGTTAGAGGTAACTGCATAAAGGACAAGGTACTCCCATGGCAGATGGAGAAACATCCAGTCCCATGGATAGGGGAAGGGTTCCAGCACCCTCACTCCCGCCATCACACTGTCTCTGACAGCAGCCTGATCCTCGTGACAACAGTACAAGAATCGTTCTACCACTACAGGAAATTCTCCTCATTCGTATGTCCACATCCCATTGAGGGCTTCCGAACACTGAAGCCTATTGCCACAAAGGTTAGCAGGTGGTGTGTGCATTACTCTGAGACACTGAAACGCCTAAAAACTGACAGTGGAATGAGGGGCCTTCTACAAATGAGTTTTCTAACAGTTGTCTTCTAATTGTTGTCAGCATAGATTTCATGGATGAGCTGAAACCAGCCTGAACTTGCTGTGCCACCCAAGTTCATCAAAAACTGCAGAGGGAGCTTGGACAAAGAGGAGAGAAAGGCTCTAAAGGTAATTCCCACCACCTTTAATCCTAGAGCAGTTGTCCAGAAGATCCCCAGTGCTCTGTTTGTGGTTCAGCATCATCTGGAAGAGATAATCTGAACCATTGTAGCTCCCAGACATGAGACTAGGCAAAAAAAGTGAGAGACAAGTACATAGAATCCAGCCTGAGAAAGCTCAGGTTGGGTGTTTCTTTCAGAGAATAACTGAAGTTGTTCAGAGATTGTAAACTCTTATCCTGTGGAGGTTATTTTAAATCAAAGGACAGGGTGCCAGCAGCTGCACAAGTGAGGAATGCCTAAGAAAATAAATACCATTTAGAGTGCTGTTTAATGCTGTTAACTGCAGTGGGTGGAGGCTGGAGGGCAGTAGCTTTTAACAGGTTTTATCTGAAAGACTAACTCAGTGTGGTTGTCACGACAGTTGTTTTGTGGCTGGAGCTGTATTGCTAACAGATGGAAATCTGGCAGCTCTTTCTAATTTATGCAGATGCTTTGCAGAAGGAGTTACCATCCTAAGTGATTCTAACATTAATCTTACACAAAAATTTCTCCACTGTGTTAATAAACAGAACATTTTAGGGCTGTTCTATTCAATACACTCACCAAAATCTTCAACTTTTCCTTCCTATTAATCACAGAATCACAGAACTTTAGGGATTGGAAGGCACCTCGAAAGATCATCCAGTCCAATCCCCCTGCCACAGCAGGATCACCTAGATCAAGTTGCACAGGAACATGGCCAGTTGGGTTTTAAATGTCTTCAGAGGAGGAGACTCCACAATCCCCCTCGGCAGCCCCTTCCAGGGATCTGTCACCCTCACTGGGAAGGAGTTCCTTCTCAAATTGATGTGGAACCTCCTCTATTCCAGCTCACACCCATTGCCCCTTGTCCTATCATTGGATGACACTGAGCAGAGCCTGGCTCCGTCCTCCTGACATGCACCCTTCATGAATTTATCAGCATTAATGGAGTTACCTCTCAGTCTCCTTTTTTCCAAGCACAAGAGACCCAGCTCCCTCAGCCTTTCCTCATCAGGGAGATGCTCCACTCCCTTCATAATACTTGTGGCTCTGTGCTGGACTCTCTCCAGTAGTTCTGTGTCCTTGTGGAACTGAGTGGCCCAGAACTGGACACAAGATTCCAGATGTGGTCTCACCAGGGTAGAGCAGAAGTGGGGGGAGAACCTCACTCCATCTGCTAACTCCCCGCTTCTAATCTACCTCATGATGACATTGGCTGCCTTGGCCACAGTTACTCTTATAGCTTAGGATAGCAATTCTTTTGCATGTCTGTTACTGAACTGAGAATTGGATGTGTAGCAAAAGTCAGTCTAGTCCTCAAAATATCCATTTTAATTACAAAATGTACCTACCAGGTTGTGTCTTCATTAATGAGCTATGCTTGTGGACTGTCTTGTTCCAGAAAACTGGCAGTCAGTACAATATCTAACAAGAATGATTTAACGACGGAAGTATCTAAATTGGCAATCATTTAAAAGCACTGAATAATATTCTTAATAGCTGTGCAGTGTTTCATCTTTTTTGCTTTGAGGCACTTTTTTAAATGGTTAACACTCTTTTCAAACTGGCAACACATTGCTTCATTTCAGAGAATCACAGAATCATTCAGGTTGGAAAAGACCCTGGGGATCATTGAGTTCAACCATCAACCCTGCTCTACAATGTCACCCCAAAAACAGGTTCCTCAACACTACAGCTAAGCCACTTTTAAACACATCCAGGGATGGAGACTCAACCACCACCCTGGGCAGCCCCGTCCACTGCCTGACCACTCTCTCCAGGAAGAATTTCTTCCTGATGTCCAATCTAAACCTCCTCTGTTGAAGCTTGAAGCCCTTCCCTCTGGTTCTGTCACTAATCACCTGTGAGAAAAGACCAGCACCAACATCTCTACAATGTCCTTTCAGATAGTTGTAGACAGTGATGAGGTCTCCCCTCAGCCTCCTCTTCCTCAAACTACACAGCCCCAACTCTTTCAATCTCTCCTCATCAGGTTTATTCTCCAGGCCCATAACACATATTCCACAACACAAAGGTTTTTAAGCAGCTTGTTTCAATGCCTGATGACCCTTTCAGTGAAGAAGTTTTTCATAATGTCTAACTTAAACTTCCCCTGGCACAACCTGAGGCCATTTCCTCTTGTTACTTATGAAGAGAGACCAACCACCACCTCTCTATCTTTCAGGTAGTTGTAGACAGTGGTAAGGTCTCTTCTCGTCCCTGAGAACTACACAGCCTTGTGTATCTTTTCAGGGTGAAGTCTTGAAGGATGTAGCTTCAACTGGGAAGTCGTGTTCTCAGCAGCCCCAAAGCATGAAGGAACTGTGGGCAAAGCAGATAAATGAGTGGAAGTTGCAACATAGGGTGAAATTTTGCAGGCATGTGGCTCAGGATTCAGCGAAATGGCCTCTGTTTCCTGCCTGGAAAGCTCAGGCTGCTGTTAGAGATAGAAGAGCTGTCCCAATGGGGCAGGGGTACTTCCCTTCTGCTCCCTTACATCCCAAAGGAAGATCTTGGCGGCATATTAGTCTCTCCTCTTTTTCCCTAGTGATCAAGTGAGAGGAAATCTCAGGTTGTAGTGGCTAAACCTACTTGCAAGTAAAAGTTTACAATTCCCTCCTGAGGGAACGACATAGTTCTTCTGGATTCTGTTATTGAAGTGATCAGATCATTCGCTATTTCTCATTTATGTAGACAGACTTCTCCGCCAGGATGCTGCACCTGCAGAACATGAAGGAAGTGACACACTTTCCCTTAAATCACTGTAAGTTTAACATCTAGTTTCCCAGACAACTTCTGCTGGAGCTCAGGTGGCAGAACAAGAGGTGAGTTACAATAATGACTGGGAAAGATGAAGAGGTGAGAACTGTAGGAATATCTCCCAACTCCTCTGACTGCAAAACATAAACTCTGCAAAGGAAAGGAAACAGCCTCTGCTTGATCACAGACCTTGTTTTTCTAGTACTGGGACTAGAAGATCACAGGCTTTCTAGTGATTCAGCAGTGCCCTAGCGTTCATCAGATGAGCATAGGAGAGCCAGCAGCCACTTCTGAAATTGGCCATTTTGAAATACAAAGGTCTTCAGTTGCTTGACAACAGTTAGGAGACTCTAGAGGGTTAGACAATATGTCAGGGGGGAAGTACTGTTAGTCCCAAACAGTTTTATGAGAGGGACCTGGAGGTTCTAATTGACAGGAAGATGAATATGAGCCAGCAATGTGCCCAGGTGGCCAAGAAGGACAATGGCATCCTGGCTTCTATTAGAAATAGTGTGGCCAGTAGGAGTAGGGAGGTTATCGTCCCCCTGTATTCAGCACTGGTGAGGCCACATCTGAATACTGTGTCAAGTTTTGGGCACCTCAGTACAAAAGAGATGTGGAGGTGCTGGAGCAGGTGCACAGAAGAGCACCTAAGCTGGTGAAAGGCCTGAAGAATAAATCTGATGAGGAGAGACTGAGAGAGAGCTGGGGCTCTTTAGTTTGAAGTACAGGAGGCTGAGAGGAGACCTCTCCACTCTCTACAACTACCTGAAAGGATGTTGTGGAGAGGTCGGTGCTGGTCTCTTCTCACAAGCAATTAGTGATAGAACAAGAGAGAACAGGTTCAAGTTACAACCGGGAAGGTTTAGACCCGATACTAGGAAAACTTTTTCCACAGAAAGGGTGGTCAGGCACTGGAATGGGCTGCCCAGGGAGGTGGTTGAATTGCCATCCCTGGATGTGTTTAAAGATCGTTTGGATGAGGTGTTGAGGGATGTGGTTTAGGGGGGAACTTGTAAGTTAAGGTAGATGGTTGGACTTGATGTTCCCAGAGGTCTTTTCCAATGAGAGTCATTCTGTGATTCTGTGACTCTCTTCCTGCCTAGCCTAGAAAGATCATTTCTAACATCGGCGTTTTACTGAGCTTAAGTTTTCTAATTATAAAGCTTCACCACTTTTAGGGAGAGACTGATCTGTAGTCCTTCATTGGAAAGGTTTCCACATATTCAGTGTATTTTGACCAGTTTTTCTTTGCACTTCTCTTCTAAAGATATTTGACACAGTGAGTGGATTTCCTGAAGTGACTAATGCTGGGGCAATGACAGAAGAAAATCCACAACCTGAGCATGTTCAAAGCCATTTTTGTTGTGGAGCCAGCTGCTGATCTGGAGTGCTTGGCAACACATGCTCTTGAGTGGATTACACTGCACTGACAGAGCAGATTCTCTGGCGTGCCCTAGTGTTGCAAAGCACTAGCTGATTTTATTTTATTAGGATCTTTCTGTCTCCTAAATTAGTATTTCTCCACCTCAAAACCCCCAGTGTCAACAGCTCTTCCTTTCTTCATAGCCAAGAGCACCAAGTTGCCACTTTTGTGTAGAGGAGATGTGATGAATCATGCACAGACTGTAAAGGGAGCCTATGGTCACTAGCTTTTCCCCAGGCACCTAGTGCAAAGGTTTGAAGCTGCAAGCAGTGAATCTCATTTCTGTGAGCCGTAACTGCTTGCATCTTCAAAGAACCGTAGCAGCCATTTCACAACAAGGTCAGTCAGTGCCTCACAGGACTAAGAAGTGACAAGGATTTTCAGTTGTTACCTGATTTCTATTGAGAATGATAATCTAAATTTTAAGAACCACAGTTCCTTATTCAAGCTGTGAGTTTAAAAGCCTAATGTAGACGTATCAGCCACTTCTTTTGGAATAATCTTTGGGCTTGTAGTTGCAGTGAATATACTAGGAAATTGTAACAGCTATTCTGCATATGCTGTTCCACTGCAACTCTGACACTGACAAGTAGTTTATACCAGAAATAGTGAGTAGGGACCTGTCACCCTGTACTCAACACTATTGAGGCCACATCTTGAGCACTGGATTCAGTTTTGGGCGCTTCAGAACAAGTGAGACACTGATGCTGGAGTGGGTCCAATAAAGAGCAGCAAGGTTGGTGAAGGGTCTGAAAAGCAAGCCTTACGAGGAGCAACTGAGGGAGCTGTGGTTGTTTTAGTCTGAAGGAGGCTGAGGGGAGACATTATCGCTGTCTCCTTTCAGGGAGTTGTAGAGGTGGGGGTTAGTTTCATAAGCAACAAGTGATAGGACAAGAGGAAATGGCCTCAGGTTGCACCAGGGGATGTTTAGGTTAGACATTAGGAAAAGTTCTTTATTGAAAAGGTCATCAAGCACTGGAACAGGCTGCCCAGGGAGGTGTTGAACCATCAACCTTGGATGTGTTTAAAACCATGCAGATGTGGACCTCAGGGACATGTTTTAGCAGTGGACTTGGTATAGTTTGGCTAATGGTTACACTCAATGATCTTAAAGGTTTTTTCCAAAAGAAATGATTGCTTGATTGATTGATTGATTATATGCTTCTATAGAAAAGCTTGGATAGGTTAGGTTAGGTTAGGTTATGCAAACCTATCTAGAACTGCACAGAGGTAAACCTGCTGCTCAGCCGAGTGTATAGCTCCTGCATTATCAATACAAGTTACGTTCTTACTGTGGAGATCCTGATCTTGATTGTAACACTACAGTTGGAAAAATTACACGTGAGAAAATCCCCTTCTACTCAAAATGGAGCTCTTTATATTGTATATTGGAGGAGAATCACTGTGCCAGAAGAAAAGCTGGATCTCATTTGTCCAGCTGCCCATGCTCTTTCAGACATTTCATAGAATCATTAGGGATTAGAAGGGACCGCAAAAGATCATCTAGTCCAATCCCCCTGACACAGCAGGATCACCTAAACGAAGTCACACAGGAACATATCCAGGTGCGTTTTAAACGTCTCCAGAGAAGGATATTCCAAAAGTCCCCTGGGCAGCCTGTTCCAATGCTCCATCACCCTCACTGTGAAGACGTTCCTTCTCATATTTACATGGAAGGTCCCATATTCCAGCTTACACCCATTGCCCCTTGTCCTATCACTAGATGATACTGAGAATAGCCTAGCTCCATCCTCCTGACACTCACCCCTTACACATTTATAGACATTAATGAGGTCACCCCTCAGTGTCCTCTTCTCCAAGCTAAAGAGACCCAGCTCCCTCAGCCTCTCC
>JAOXOE010000001.1:109675141-109687084 GCA_028565055.1 Phoeniculus purpureus
CAGCTCCCTCAGCCTTTCCTCAGCAGGGAGATGCTCCCCTCCCTCCATCATCCCTGTGGCTCTGAGCTGGGCTCTCTCCAGCAGCTCTGTGTCCTTCTGGAACTGAGTGCCCACAACTGGACACAAGATTCCAGCTGTGGTCTCACCAGGGCAGAGCAGAGCGGGAAGAGAACATCTCTTGATCTGCTAACCACCCCACTTCTCATCCACCCCAGGATGCTGTTGGCCTTCTTGGCCACAAGGGCCCATTGCTGGCTCCTGGCCATCCTGCTGGCCACCAATAATTCCATCATGCCTCTGTGTTAGTGCCTGGAGATAGAAAACGCAAGCCAGGGCTTAGGCCAGTAGCCCAGAACCCCAGAGGACAACAGACTCAGAAGCCATTTTACCTGTATTTTCTTCCTACTTTGCACAGAAGGTTCTATTAGAACCTTGTCTGTGTGTAGATATACACAGAGATTTTCTTTTTAAGCATAATTAATGTTGTGAAGGTGTTGGAGGCTTAAAGTGCTTCTTGGAACCCGAGATCCAGCTCCACAGTACATAACTACCCTGGAGTTAGCATGACATTTTTCCTGTGTATAGGTGAGGAGAGTGGGCTTGAGCAGAGCTGTTTGTTGAGGGCTTTCAGGAGCTCAGTGTGCAGAGCAGGGCAGCTGCACTGCCTGCTTGTTCCTCCCAGAGCTGCCAGGCTAGTGATGTTACTTGCTCCACATGTGCTGCTCTCCTGACTTTTCAGTCTATTGGAAGGGATCACTAGCAGCGCCAGGCATCACGTAGCTGGTAGGGGGTGTCATTTTTGAATCACCTGCTTTCAGCTTGCATTAGCAGGTTTCTTTTCATTCAGTCAGAGGCATGAATTAGAGACCGTGCCTCTACCTCCGGAGTTCAGATCTGTTGTACAAAGCCTATGATTAGTGCCAATTACAAGTGCAAAGAGTAGTCTTTTTTGGGGTTTCCCTTTGAAGTGTATCTAGAGGAAGAACGCAAACCACAGCTATGGCAAATCTGACCTCTCCACGATGAGTTCCAATAGATTTTGTTTTCAGTTAACTATAAGACGTACAGGAGTTTGAAACCATTCCCAGCACAAACCTCAAACAGCTGCACTTTGTGCTGGGAAATGCCTCAGAGGCTGAAGGAGGGAGACTTCTCTCCAGACCATGGAGATGTTTTACAGCTGCTAGTATGGCCTGGAGATCAAAGTCACTTTCTTAGAGAGACCTTCTATAGATGGGCTGGTCAAGCAATTTTATGGTTATGAAGCATGGCCTTGGTCTGCTCTTCTGAATCCTGCTGTGGGGGCCAGAGATCTACGCATCTGCACCTTCTGAGGCCCCGCTTCTAGCACTCAGTCACAGGCTGTGAAGTGCTGAGTGCTCCAATTAACTCTGGGACGAATCATAGAATCACAGAACATCAGGGATTGGAAGGGACCTCGAAAGATCATCCAGTCCAATCCCCCTGCCACAACAGGATCCCCTAGATCCAGCCACAGAATCACAGAATCATTCAGGTTGGAAAAGACCCTTGGGATCATCATCACACAGGAACATGGCTGGGTGGGTTTTAAACGTCTCCAGAGAAGGAGACTCTACAACCCCCTGGGCAGCCTCTTCCAGTGCTCTACCACCCTCACTGGGAAGAAGGTCCTTCTCATATTGATGTGGAACCTCCTGTGTTCCAGCTCACACCTGAAGCCCCTTGTTCTAGCATTGAGTGCCCCTGGTGCAGATTCTGGCTCCATCCTCCTGACACCCACCTTTCCATATTGATCAACATTCATGGGGCCACCCCTCAGTCTCTTTTATTTCCAGCTAAAGAGATCCAGCTCCCTCAGCCTTTCCTTAGCATGGAGCTGTTCCACTCCGTTCATCATCTTTGTGGAGGTCCGGGCTGGAAACGGTGCTGGCCAACAGGCGCTGTTTCTGCCCATTACAGGGGTGTTTGTTTCATGTACCCTAAACTTTCTCAAGGAGCACTGAAAGCCTCAACTCCAGTGTCTGCTTTATAATTATCTGACCACTAATTTAATAAACCCTCCGCAATTAACAATCGGAATTCACGCAGCTCATGTTCATCAGGGTCTCATGTGAAGGCTCTGCAATTACCAACGAGCAGAACTGAGCAGACACTGCAGTGATTCACTGAGCTCTGCTCTAACATTGCTGAAAAAAGAAAAGAATGACTCTCGCCGTGCCATTTCCGCTTCACTATTTCTAAACTATGCGAATCCATGGAGCTGCTTCTTGCGCATGGTTATAAGTTGCTGCTTGGGCTGAGGTATCTAACAGGCACACAACAGACAACCAAATATTAAACACATTTTCCTGTTGTAGGTGTTCTCTTTGCACAGCATTCACGAGAGACTGGATTTGTTTCAGGATAACAAACACAAAGGTGACATTCTGTTCTCAGTAACAAGAGCAGATGCAGCAGGAAGTGTTTGGCCTATAGATCTTCCCTTGAGGAACTTTGTCTCAGAAAGATAGGAAGAAAATCACGAGATGTCAAGAGCTGACCTACTGCTGGTTGTGAGGAAAGCGCAGGAGACAGTCATGGCAGGGCTTGAATAAGAGGAAGAAGGAAAGCAGGCTGCCCAGTCAGCCTGACTCACAAACCCATTTTTAAGAAGAACGGGTGTTAGTATTTTGGTGGTTGAAAACACGGTTTAGTGAGCATTGTGGGGTTGCACTGGCAGTTAAAGGTGTCTTCCAACCCGAATCACAGACCCACAGAACGTTAGGGATTGGAAGGGACCTTGAAAGATCATCCAGCCCAGTCCCCCCATCACAGCAGGATCTCCTAGACCCAGTCACACAGGAACATGGCCAGAAGGGTTTGAAACATCTCCAGAGGAGACTCCACAACCCCCCTGGGCAGCCCCTGCCAGTGCTCTGTCACCCTCACTGGGAGAAAGGTCCTTCTCAGATTGATGTGGAACCTCCTGTGTTCCAGCTCACACCCACTGCCCCTTGTCCTATAATTGGATGACACTCATAGTGGGGGGATTGGACTGGATGATCTTTCGAGGTCCCTTCCAATCCCTAATGTCCTGTGATTCTGTGATTCACATTACCACTGCGTAACTGCCTAAAGCAAACCGACTGCCAGAGGTCTGCTGTGCCTTCAGACTCCTGATGCTCTACAACCCCCTGTGGTTCTAAGCAGTCGGATTAGCAATAAATTGAAGAGAGGTCTTAAAAAATAGAGACTTAGCCCTGAGAACTGTGCGTGAATCAGTTGGTTCTCTGTAGCACTGAACACAGAAAATGCCCATGGAAGTGGCAGCAGTAATTAAACTTTGAGGAGTGATTGCAAGTGAAATTGGAATCACACACAGTAAGCTCGATTTGTTAAACATAACAGACTGCTTAAAGACACAGGATTTCACACATCATGGACCCAAAGCGATTTGGTGTGGATGCTAATGATTTTTAGCAGTTAGGTTCTGTAATTAAACTCAGGTTTTTCTCATAGCCGTGGCTGCCTCATGGCTGCCTCCACACCCATTAAAGTGTTTGACTCCTATTTGCTGAGTGAGGTGACCCTAACTATGACAGCACACAGTGTATTTTGGAGCTGTAGAGCCCAGATGAACCATGGAATCCCAGAAAACTAGGGGTTGAAAGGGACCTCCAAAGATCATCCAGTCCAATGCCCCTGCCACAGCAGGATCCCCTAGATCCAGTCACACCGGAAGATGGCCAGGCGGGTCTGAAACATCTCCAGAGAAGGAGAATCCACAACTCCCTGGGCAGCCCCTTCCAGGGCTCTGTCACCCTCACCGGGAAGAAGGTCCTTCTCAGATTGATGTGGAACCTCCTCTGTTCCAGCTCACAGCCACTGCAACCTTGTCCTATCATTGGGTGCCCCTGAGCAGAGCCTGGCTCCATCCTCCTGACACCCACCTTTCACATATTTATCAACACTAATGAGGTCGCCTCTCACCATTTTAGTTTCATGTGCACTGAGGAGACTTTCTGTCTGCATTTCTATGCAGAGATGCCTTTGACAGAGTAAATCATCAGCTTCCCTGCTCTGGGTACGTGTTGGCACAGCGCTGCTGTCCAGAGAAGTGCTGTCAGTGGAAACTCACACCGTTAGTCCTATCGTTGATTCAGCATTATCCTTCCAAATCTGAGCTTGCTCGCTCGCTCTCCTATCAGTTTCTTCCTCACATATTCTTTGCTGTGAATTATTGCTGATGCAGCAGTGTGCTGTAATTCAGCGCACACAGGACATCTGATAGCAGTATTTGCAGTTGCTAGCTTTACCAGAGACCTTCAGGGATAATCTTCGCTTTTCAAAACCCTGTACTTATTAAAATTGTACCTGCCACTGCAAACACTGGGACCTTCCTAACAGGCCTTCTGGTTCTGTAAGATTAAAGTGCTACACGATCATTTCCTTACAACTGGAAAGCTCTAAAAGAAACCAGAATCAGTCCAGCTTAAGCTCAGACCACGTTGCGCTACACTGCTACAGCAGATCCAGACTGTTGCTGCTTTATGGAATCTAATGCTCTTAAAACCGGTGCTTATGAGGACCTCAAAGTCAATCAAACCACGATTGAAGGTTTAGGGGTGAACCTGTAGAGTAGGATTGTTGGTTAGACTCAATGATCCCAGGGGTCTTTTCCAACCTGAGTGATTCTGTGATTCTGTGATTTATTTAGGAGCACTGATGTTACTAGACCTACACAGATTAACTGGGAGAAGGGTAAGTTCAGTCACTCCCAAAAACAACCCTTACAGAAATATTTCTTAAAGCCATGAAGTCAAGGGATTTGTTTGGAAAGGCACAACTCCTCTTGGAATTCTGCTTCTTTAAAAAGGCTCTTCACAGAAAAAAGTTTCCCCGTTAAATTTGACAAAAAAAAAAAAATCCTCTTTATTCTTTATTCTGCTTTATTTTTCATTCTATTTTATTTCCTGTGGTACATGACAGAGCACAGGCAGCTCCAAGAGACTCAGGTGCAGGAATCACGGTCTTAGCTGTTTTCAGCTTATCAGAAGTTAATTCCGGAAAGGCGTTATCTGGTATCTTCTGAATGAGAAAGCACACCTGTGTGTCTCTGGACAGGCATTCACGAACTCTGCTGATCTTAACAGTTAAGAATGCTGCGGAGCAGGCCAGGACGAACAGCGAGAACTTGGATGAGCAAATTCTCTTGTGGCTCTTTAGGAAGTTATAATCTGCAAAAGCACTTCAGCTGTGAGGAGTATCTTCTCCTTCGAAGGCAAGCAGGGGAAACTAAAAGCCTGTGTTGTTCACAGCTTGCCATCTGATGGTTTTCCCCATCCCGCGTGCAGCCAGTTTTCTCTGAGGAAAGGAACTTAAATGCGGGTTTGGCTTTATTGCACAGTGGTGCAAGAACTGAGTGAACAGACGCCGACTGATTCCGTTCTGCACAAGCCACACCGGTCTCTGGGTGTTTGTTGAGGCTGCCAAGTTAGGAAATGTTTGGTGCACAGGCCGAGTGTGAATAAAGGTTTTATCACTTTGCACAAGACATCGCGTCTCGAAATTCCCTTGCTTACATTTGTGTGGGTATTAATGACCTGCTGGGTAGCTGTGGATATAAAACTGTCAGATGGACTCAAACAGATCAAGTCATATTTCTTCTTCCTTCTGCCCTTCAGATGTCTTATGCTGAGTATCACTGGGCTTCTCTCCTCCTCTCCTGAAGTGTGTTTACTGGTTGTTATGTGGTCACCTTTTCAAATACAAGATAAACCCACGAAACATCTGGCTGCTTTTGCAGTGATTTTTATGGCCAGAATGGTCTCATCTTTCCCAGATGAGGGAATGGTTTGTTAAAGGAGTTCTGCACACAACCCACTTAGATTTTTCTTTAGATTTGGAAATATTTCCCTGAAAAACAGCCAGTTTCCCAGAGTCTAATATCCTTCAGAGAAGCTAGGAGAATGCTGAATTCATCCTCTTAGGGCTGTCCCAGGTCTCTAGTACTTTAAAAACAACACAAGTATTTTAAATTCTACCTGTACTCTTGCTTGTCTTTGGTTTTTGTAAAGGAAGAGTTATCATTTAATCCAATAATGATTAAACATGAATGACCCCTTGCCTCCCTCTTAGGCTGTTTCAGCAAAAATTCAGCCCACCCATCCTGCTTTCCTCTACAGCTCTTAAACTGATCAGGAAATCCTCTTTCTTCTTGGGATCAACTCTGTGCTTGCAAGTTCAACAAGGTAGTGAGAACAGCCCAGGCGAGCTTCGGCTCTGATCACAGAATCATTAACTTTGGAAGGGACCTCTAAAATCATCAAGTCCAACCTTCAACCCAACTCCTCCATGACCACCAGACCCTGTCCCACAGTGCCACATCCACTGGCCTTTTGAACCCCTCCAGGGATGGGGACTCCTCCGGCTCCCTAGGCAGCCTGTTCCAAGGTTTTACTGCTCTTTCACTAAATCACACACTCTGTCGACCCCAAAAACTGATGGGAAAATGCTTTCCCTCCCTGCATTAAAGACAACATTGAGGTGACTGTGTCAGGGGGATTGGACTGGATGAGGTCACTTCCCATCCCTAATGTTCTGTGATTCAGTTATGCTTCATCTACTAAAATCAATATGATCTTCAAGCAATCACTGATTTAGAACATGCTCAGAGACCCAGTGTGAAAATGTCTGGGGTTTCTATTTTAGAACAGGATGCTGGTGTGTTACCGTGAGCTTCAGAGCTCTGAAAAAGCGCGAAACGTGAAAGCTCTGACCTGGTAGCTGAAACGTTTGTCAGTGCTGGTGGCACCGCTACCTCAGAGCAAAGCTAAGCTGCAGAGATGCTGTCTTTCCTGCGGCCAGTGAAACAGATATTGCAGCAATTTGTGCTGCTTAAGTTAATAACGAGTCCAACCCCCCTCCCACAGCAGGATCACTGAAGATCCGTGTGACAGCAACATGCAGCTCCTCAGCTGGCAACAATCTTCAACCTCCACAATACTGCTTGTGCCAAAGAGTTGTGGCAGATGTACAACAGAGCACAGAGAGATGAGGGAGGGAATACTTAGTACTAAGGATCTAAAGGATCTTGACAGGTAGCAGCTTGATGTTGGGGCTGTCTCAGGAGGAGCACTGTTCCTTGGAAGCAGAACATTGTTGTATGGCTCTTTGCTCAACAGTACTTGGGGTTAATTAAGTCTGCTGTTACCTAAATATCTCTCCAGATAAGAATCTGAAAAGAAAAAGCTGCAGAGATCCACACTGCCCGGCAAAGAAATGGTGGCCATTATTAGCATAGCTTCCTTTTTTAGCCGAGATTTTACCTGGAGCAGTGATGCTGTGCGTAACAAAAAGTGTTTTGAAATGGGTGAATGAAGAGAAAAACAAGAGAACAACTCCTGTAAGTGTATCCATCACTTAGGGAAAACAATCCATGTGAGATGTGTTTTTCAGGAGTCTGGCTGATGAACGAGGTGTTTCTTGTTTTACATGAAAGGACTCCATGCTGTACAAACACAAGAAATACAATTGTCCCTTCCTACATCTACAAACCTTGGTTCTTCCACTGGGAAGGCGACAAGAACACAACACGTTATCTCACTATTTGCTATGGCTGTTAATCCTCTGACCTTAGGCAATTTTGTTAGAACAATTGAACTGTAGCAACCTGCCTACTTTATCCTGTCAGTCAAGTCTGTCCTTGTTTGACAAGGGCTCCTTTCTAATTTTAACTTAATTCAGTAAGAAAGAACAAAGGTGGCCTCTTGTTGCCTACTACAGAGGATCAACTGCTCGGATAATTCAGGTCTGACAAAGCTCAGTTAATCCAGCTGCAGGCAGTAAGAATTGCAGTCACTAGCCCACGGTAAAGTAACGGCACAGCTCCCCCAACTTCTGTAAACAGCATCAACAGACCGTGCTCAGCCAGCACCTCCTTGTCCTGTAGAACCTGCTCTTGTTGTGGTTTGAACTGCAAAGTGCGCCTCATCACTGCAAGTGTCTAAAGGAGTGAGATTTGCTAACTGCTCTGGACAGCCTGTGTTGGCATTGTGCGAGAGCGGCATTCAAGCTTCCTTCCCCCTCAACACGGGCAGTTCTAAGAGAGCAGCATTATTCTTGTGCAAACAGCATTTATGTATCTCTTGGATGTTTATCCTCGGCATCGTCTTACTGGAAACATGTTTAACCTGCCAAATGCTCTTCTGAACCCTGCAAACCACTCTGCAGTCGAAATTTCTCACGCAAATTTGGGTAGGCAGCGAATTCCATGTTCTCTAAGCACAACCTCTGCAAACACCTCTGCAGTTCTCTGAGCCTTATCAATGTCACCCATTCAAAGCACTGCTCACTCATTGTTCTTGCCATCGAGCTAGGCTGTACGACTTCTATCTAGGCAGTCTGCCGTCGGTCTTACCTCAGTGTTCACAACCTCATCTTGCTCTGAAGTCTTACCCAGGCTCCTTATCCTGCAAACTCAGGGCTTTCTATTTGTTTGATTAACTTCCATGGCTTGCAAACAATCCAGCCTTCATTCAGTTGGCGATCGCTGGGCTGATGCCTGCTGCTGCAGCGCTTGGGTTTTCTTTAGTCAACATATGGACTGTAATATACTGTTTGTTTTGAATCTGATGTCATGGGAAAAGGCGCTGCTTGACTCAGGATGGAAGCTTGCCCAGATACATTGGAGTTGTTTCTTCCTTGACTGTAGTATCTGCTTGAAACTTTTCACTCGCATTCTAATGGCTATTCCTGCTCTTCCACAGGCTGTTTCCAGTCCAAATATAGTGTGATTTGATTGAAAAAATCCAAGAAGTGGTTCTCTTCTTGGCATGTGCTTAACAATCTTGACCAAATCCTTTCTGAAACGCTGTGGTCCCGTTTGTCACAGAAGGTCACCGACATGCTGGGGCTGTCCCTCTGGACATTTCAGTGACTTCTGTGTCTGCACAGCTAGAAAAACTCTGAAACGTTTTTGGAATGTCTTTCAAACCCTTTTTTCCTCTCCCTCTGAAGTCGCTGTGAGGAAGCAGTGGCCCAGGGTACCCTTGTGAAACTGCTATTGACCCGCAGTTTGGACTGTGCAGTGAGTTTAGGGCTGTGCCCTGCTTCGAGCTGCTCTGTTTGGGGTGGGGTATTTTGCACCGAAGGAGCCTTGTGGATGAGATCTGGGATTGACTTTAAAAACACAGCCCAAGTGATTTTTATTTGCTTGACTGTTTAACTAAAGACTATTAGTCAGTGCAAACCAATGTAACTGTAGTGATATTAATAGAGCTGAGTTACAACTGAAGAACAAGCCTTTAAATTCTGGGGGAATTATTACACAAGCAGAGCTTAAAATGGTGTCTTACAGTCTATAAACAGTGTTAGTGTTTAATAGCCAGCTAACTGCTAGTGAGCTTTTTCTTGTGAACTTGTTTTTTTTTGCTGATGTCACAGTTTTGCTGCAAGAGAACAGCAGAGCTCTGTTCAAGGTGAAGCTGTCCTCGGCTGTACCTTCACATGGGAAGGACCTGCTCAGGACAAGAGGCTCACCAGACTTCAGGCCTTGCATGTTCCCCTGGAAACCTTCAGCAAATCAAAACACAGCAGTTTTGCAACTCTTAACCCAGCTGATTGGGTTAAAAAGGGATTTCTCTTGGGGACAAAACTGATACCGTTCTAACTGGAGGGGTCTCTCCCTGCCAGACTTCCAGCTTCTGCTATAAATGACTATGGCTCCTCAGAAAACAGAGTAACTATCTGCATGTTGGCAGAACTAAGTTTGTTCCGAAAAACAGCTGAAATACTTCCTACCAAACTTTAACATGAATTTAAAAAATAGCATTCCAGAGTCCAAGAAGAAGAAAATTCAACCTGAATTGCTGAAGTCTGACATAATTGAAAACTAAAGTATAGAATGAAATAATCAGAGCAACCTCTGAATATCAGAGTGTGCTCACCTGTAAAAACCCACAAAGGCTAAAGGGAAGGGTCTTCCTTTCAGTCCTTTAGTAGTATTTAGACAGGAATATGTCCATCTGTTTCTCTCTAATGAAAGACGTCTTTGTAAACAGACAAGAGCCTTGAAGAGGACTGGGTGCTATAATACTTTACACATTGGCTCCAAGGGTGGAACTGAATAGGGTGTAACCATTCAGGTTGGAAAAGACCACCGGGATCATCCAGTCCAACCATCAACCCCACTCTACAAGTTCACACGTAAACCAGATCCCCCAACACCACATCTAAGCGACTTTTAAACTCATCCAGAGATGGGGACTCAACCCCCACCCTGGGCAGCCCATTCTTCACTCTCTCCAGGAAGAATTTCTTCCTGATGTCCAGTCTAAACCTCCCCTGTTGGAGCTTGAAGCCCTTCCCTCTGCTTCTGTTGCTAATGACCTGTGAGAAAGGACCAGCACCAGCATCTCTACAATGTCCTTTCAGATAGTTGTAGAGAGCGATGAGGTCTCCCCTTATCCTCCTCTTCCTCAAGCTAAACAGCCCAAACTCTCTCCATCTCTCCTCATCAGATTGATTCTCCAGGCTGTTCACCAGCTTCGTTGCCCTCCTCTGCACTCACTCCAGTCCCTCGATGTCTCCCCTGTACTGAGGTGCCCAAAACTGGACCCAGGACTCAAGGTGCAGCCTCCTCAGTGCTGAGTCCAGGGGGACAATCACCTCCCTACTCCTGCTGGACACACAATTTCTAATCCAGATTACTTGGCTACTTGGGTACCCTGCTGGCTCATATTCAGCCTTCTGTCAACTAGAATCTTCAGGCCCCTCTCTGCCAGACTTCTCCAGCCACCCTGCCCCCAGCCTGTAGAGCTGTAGGGGACTTTTGTGACCAAAATTCAAGACCCAACACTTGACACTATTGAAACCCAGACAACTGTCCACTCCTTGTGAGTGAAGATACCAACACGTCCTCTCCGTGACTGCAGAGAGGAGTGAAATAGAGGGTACCAGGCTGTGTGGGGCTCTCCTTTTGGGAAGACGGTGCTGTGGCCATGACACTCCAGTGACTGGCATCTCTGCAGCACCCACGCTGATCCTCCAAACAAGCAGCTCGAGGAGAAAATCCAGGAGACTTGTTCCCCTGGCCCTGAGAAAATCTGCTGTTCAGGATAGCAGTGGGCTTAGCTTTCAGCTGACATCACTGTGAGCCCAGACTGAACATAACCTTGTAAGTGGAGCTGTGGGAGCACAGGGGAAAATTCTCACCTAGCAAGCTTTAAAAGAGAGGTGCAATCTCAGCTCCTTTATAGTCAAAGTGGGAATGAGCATAATTTAAAGTTGTTCAGCTTTACAGACACACACACAAAAAAAAAAAAAATCACATTCACCCTCTTTTTCCCCCTCCACAATTTCATCTGGTGGAAAATCTGATTCGATCCTTCGAGTTGTGTGCTTTGGAAAATCTGGCTAGTGTGTCAGTGCACTTTAAAAAAGAGTGGAGAACAAAAACCCCAAACTACAACACTCATGATGACCCTTAAGGGAACTGAACTAAAGGTGCTGGTGAGAGAAAGGTAAGCAGTTACCAGCCAACACAAGACAGGGTGTAGTTAGCCACACTGCCGTAAAGATAGTGCTCATCTTGCTACCATCTCTTTTTTCTTCTTCACTCTCTGCTGAAGGTAAGTGGTAGAGCAGGGGAAGAGGTGAACGGCAGGCAGTGGTGTCATTTCTCAAGTCACAGAATCACAGAATCATAGCACATCAAGGATTGGAAAGGACCTCAAAAGATCATTCAGTCCAATTCTCCCTAACACAGCAGGATCACCTAGATCCAGTTGCACAGGAACATGTCCAGGTGGGTTTTAAGTGTCTCCAGAGAAGGAGACTCCACAACCTCCCTGGGCAGCCTCTTCCAATGCTCTGTCACTCTCACTGGGAAGAAGTTTCTTCTCAGATTGATGTGGAACCTCCTCTGTTCCAGCTCACACCCATTGCCCCTTGTCCTATCATTGGATGCCACTGAGCAGAGCC
>JAOXOE010000001.1:109691841-109703049 GCA_028565055.1 Phoeniculus purpureus
TAAATCTACCCAGCTCCAGCTTTGCTCCATTGCCCCTAGTCCTGTCACTACCTGATATCCTAAAAAGTCCCTCCCCACTTTTTCTGTAGACCCCCTTCAGATACTGGAAGGCCACAAGAAGGTCACCTCAGAGCCTCCTCTTCTCCATGGCCAAGCAGGTTTTAATGCCATTTATTTGCTCGAAGGTTCCGACAGGAAATGGTATCATTGTGAAACCAGACGTTTGCAAAAACATCCGGGCTTCAAGGTTTTTTTGTGACTAAAAGAAATCAGTAGAGTTTCCTGCTTCTTGTGGGTTTTACAACATGTCCTGCTTATAAATCCTCACACAGCTGCGGGTGTCTGTGGTGAGAATAACGAATCTTCTACTTCCCTCCAATCTTGTGATTTGTTCACGTAAATTATGGCAACACTACAATTATCCCAACACTTTTATTCCCATATCATGTTGTTTTTAAGGCTCCATCTCATTTCAAGGGAGAAAAGACAATACCTGTGTGAATTATTGGCTAGTTGTGATGCGCAAGACTACACGGATACAATAATTATCTTACAATAACTACCTCACAAGCAAGTCGCAGATTAAACATCTGTTTTCATAAACTGTTCAATGAATATTTTTGCATTAAAAAATATTCATGGACAGGCAGAAGGCTAAATGTGCAATTAATATTTGTGTTGAATAATTTTGATTTATGAATGGGGACATTTTGTTCCAGTTTGCTAATTATCAGTTGTTTTGAGTGGCTGATACCTAGATTATTCTAATGCAAATTGAGAAAAGAAGTTAATGTACAATGCTTCACAGAATCCCTGTATCCAGTAACCCGTGCAGCCTGGAACATCAGTGCAAGCTGCAGCTGCAGTGTGGTATTCACAGAATCACAGAACGTTAGGGATTGGAAGCGACCTCGAAAGATCATCTAGGCCATGCCCCCTGCCACAGCAGGATCACCTAGACCCAGTCACACAGGAATTTGATCTAGGGGATCCTGCTGTGGCAGGGTGATAAGACTGGATGATCTTTTGAGGTCCCTCCGATCCCTAATGTTCTGTGATTCTGTCTTTTTGTCCAGTTGTACAAGGAAGTCAATCTTGCTAAGCTTTTGCCTTGAATATGAAGTACTTAAGTCTGGTGCATCTTCAAACCAAAGAGAAATTAAAACGATTCTATCAAGGGTAAAGACTATCTAAGAATCTAAAATGATCCCAAAATGTGAACATTAAGACCGATGTCAACAGAACTCATTTTCTTACCCCTGCGTGTGACAGGTGTTTTCCTTAAAACTCTGGGCAACTGACTTCCACTTCAGTCATCGGCACAAAGGCCCCAGGTTCATTGTTCCAGACCCATTGCTGGGGGGAAAAAAACCTGTCTTTGCAGGGTCATGGGTGCTGTTATAGAGCTTATGGACAGCAACTATTTCTTGTCAGCTTTCAGCATTTGTTTCTGCTTCTTCTCCTAAAAGCTGCCCGTGCTGTCTCTATTACAAATTAATCTGAAGTTTCAAAAGACCACACACTTGGCTTGTCCATTTTTTTTTGTACAGAAGCCCCTAAAATGGAGAGGAGCCTTGTTAGAACGGTTTCTTTCCAGAATAGAGTTTGAACTGGAATTCCGCTGGTGAAATGCTATTTTATTCTGGCCGGCATCCACGAGTTCCATCTTCATATTAGAAGTTTATCATCTTGTTTAAGTTGGAATTATGTCCAGTTGGGGAGATGCCATTCATCACCCTTCATCATCTTACTAAATATGCAGAGAATGGATTCAAGCAGCTAAAAACGTGTGGCTCCTAATACGCAGCTTGAATTTATAGTAACACTACCCACATGCTAATAAGGAATTTGCAAGCTGTAAAGATGATTATCTTTGTCTTCAAAGATTGATGTCCTCAAGCAGGTCAGTTTCGTGTCAGCAATGAGATGTTAAGCAGTCACCTAGTTTAGAATTGCAAACACTTTAATTTTCAGCAAAATGAACAAAGCTCAGAAATCCGAAATTAAACTGAGGTTAAGAGAGAAGGTGGCTTAAAAACCATCCTGTAAATAGATGAATTTATTTAAAAACACAGAAGTAAGACAATTATCCCACTAAATGGTTTGAAGTAGAAAGTTCTGAACAACCTTACCCTACTCCAGGTAGGATTTACCAGCACATTGCCCTACTCAGATTTGGTCTAGGTGATCCTGCTGTGGCAAGGGGATTGGACTAGATGATCTTTCAAGGGTCCTTCCAATCCCTAATGATTCTATGAGTCCATGATTTACCACCACACTGCCCTACTCAGATGATCATAGAATCACAAAATCACACTCATTCAAATTGGAAAACACCCTTGGGATCATCAAGTCCAACCATCAACCCTACTCTACTAGGTCACCCCTAAACCAGATCCACCAACAACATTCAAGCAACTTTTCAACACATCCAGGGATGGGGACTCAACGGCCACCATGGGCAGCCCAGTCCAGTGCCTGACCACTCTCTCCATGAAGAATTTCTTCCTGATTTCCAATCTAACCCTCCCCTGTTGAAGCTTGAAGCCCTTCCCTGTGGTTCTGTTGCTAATGACCTGTGAGAAGAGACCAGCACCAGCATCTCTACAGTGTCCTTTCAGATAGTTTTAGAGAGCGATGAGGTCAACCCTAATCTACAAGTTCACCCCTAAACCACTACATCTAAGATCCCCCAACACTACATCTAAGCGACTTTTAAAAACATTCAGGGGTGGGGACCACCACCCGTTGCCTGAAAAGGGATTTTAAGGAAGAACAGGAAATTATCCATTTGATCTTAATAACACGCACATTTTCAATCATCTTTCTTGACAACCCATAGTTCGTTGCGGTCCAATTCATTTCTTGGTCCAAACTCTAGTATTTCTGTATGAAAAAGTACATCTGTCTGCATGACTTCAGAACATTCTCATGCAAATGTTTGGGGAAACATTACAGTTGTGTTTTTAGAGACTATTTACAAGTGTAGCACTGCTGCCCAGGGGGGTTGTGGAGTCTCCTTCTCTGGAGCCATTTAAAACCCACCTGGACATGTTCTGTCTGACTTGGTCTAGGTGATCTTGCTGTGGTGGGGGGATTGGACTACATGATCTTTTGAGGTCCATTCAAATCCCTAATGATTTCATGATTCAAGGCTCAGAGGTTGATTCATACATTTGACTTGATTGTCCATTGAAAAATTGCAGTCTGCTTCATCAGGTCTCATCTGCTTCTTGGGGCTGCTTAGTTTGAAGAAGAGGAGGCTGAGGGGAGACCTCATTGCCCCCTATGACTATCTGAAAGGACACTGTAGAGATGTTGGTGCTGGTCTCTTCTTACAGGGAATTAGCAACAGAAGCAGAGGGAAAGGCTTCAAGCTCCAACAGGGGAGGGTTAGACTGGACATCAGGAAGAAATACTTCCTGGAGAGAGTGGTCAGGCACTGGACTGGGCTGCCCAGGGTGGTGGTTGAGTCCCCATCCCTGGATGTGTTTAAGTTGCTTAGATGTAGTGTTGGGGGATCTATTTTAGGAGTTGAACTTGTAGAATAGGTTTGGTGGCTGGGCTGAATGATCCCAGAAGTCTTTCTGAACCTGAATGATTCTGTGATTCTGTATCATTTTCAGCAAAGTTTTATTTGCTCACTAATGTGTATCTGAGGTTAATGAGGAAATCATGTATCAAGGGGATCCCAAATTTCAAGAGATATTAGAGATCCAAGAAACTACAAGATGACTCTCATTCCTAACCTTCTGTTTCTCTCATTATGAATCCTCACGAGCTTGTGTTCAGCACCACCTTCATACCTGAGCCTCCAGCAGCCACCACAAGAGCATTGTGGTTCCTTCCAAACTAGCCAAACACTGTTTCTCGCTGCAGTTCCCCAGGACACTACTACTATTTTATACCCCAAAAGTAGATTCAATTCAGCGATAGATTTTCTTTAGAAGCCAACCCCTCTGGTGCAGTAAAATCCATTAGGTTTGATGTGTTTGGCTATGAAAAACTCTCCTTTTGCCAAGGCTGCGTTGTCTGAAGTCTCAAAGTAGGAGTTATCATGTTATTCGAGATGAAGGGTAATTCGCGGTGCTTGGGCCTGACACGTGTAATTTTACACCTTATCTGCAGGTATGATGCTGCCAGAGCCAGCACCTGGTGTCAATAAGCGTCCTGGCGTTAGTTCAGCCAGTCGCACAGCTCTCGAGACAAAAGGATCAGTTTCTGTGTAGAAAACAACCTAAAGCATCCAAAGATCTGCTAACATTACAAACGCATGAGCTACTGAGCTACCTGTGGGTGACAGGAGCCACCTACCATGGAGGAAGACAGTCCCCTAGGATTTTTTTGCTTTTGAGGTGATGTGGCAGAGGGAAATCTCTGTCTGTGTCCTACCAGAATTAATTTGCTCATACTAACGATTTCACATAGAATCACAGAACATTAGGGATTGAAAGGGACCTCAAAAAAGCATCTAATCCCCCTGCCACAGCAGGATCCCCTAGATCAAGTCACACAGGAACATGTCCAGGCGGGTTTTAAACATCTCTAGAGAAGGAGACTCCACAACAACCCTGGGCAGCCCCTTCCAGGGCTCTGTCACCCTCACTGGGAAGAAGTTCCTTCTCATTTGATGGGGAACCTCCCATGTTCCAGCTTACACCCATTGCCCATTGTCTTAGCACTAGATGACATTGAGCAGAGCCTGGCTCCATCCTCCTGACACCCATCCTTCATATACTTATAAACATTAATGAAGTTACCCCTCAGTCTCCTCTTCTCCAAGCTCAAGAGATGCAGCTCCCTCAGTTTTTCCTCATCAGAGAGATGCTCCACTCCCTTCATCATCTTTGTGACTCTGCTCTGGACTTTCTCTTCTGGAACTGAAGGGCCCAGAACTAGACACAACATTCCAGATGTAGTCTCAAAAGGGGCAGAGCTGAGGGGAAGGAGAACCTCTCTCCATCTACTAACCACCCCACTTCTAATCCAACCCAAGATGCTATTGTCCTTTGTGGCCCCAAGGGTCCATTGCTGGCTCACGGTCATCCTGCTGGCCACCAGGACCCTCAGGTCCCATTCTCCTAGAGTGCTGCCCAACAGGTCTGTCCCCAGCCTATACAGGTCCCTGGGATTGTTCTTGCCCAGATGCCAGGCTCTACACTGCCCTTGTTATAGTTCATTCAGTGTCTCCCCCACCAGCTCTCCAGCCTGTCCAGGTCCCACTCAGTGCCAGCACAGCAGTGTTTATCCTAGAGCACATTCAGTAAAACTTCATTTTGCTCTTGCAGATGTACTTTTCCTGTTATCTGCCTGTCATAGCTCCTGGGAAATAGCTCCTTGAAGAGAAGAAAGTTCTAAGGGACTGAGAATTACAGCAGTCTCCAACTAACTGATGTTCACGGGAGCAGACTAGGCACTGAGCATCAGAGGAGATCATCGCTTAAAATCTGTGCTGAGAGCACTCTTTCTAGTGTCAGTGCTAGAATGAGTAATCTGAAATAATTCCAGGAGAACAAGTAGAACAAGTTTATCAGGCTCATACTCCTGATCTGGATTATCAGCATGCAAGTGTGTGCTCCTCACAGAGAGAACAGTTGCAGAGTCTGGTCAACTTTCAAGCTACACTTCCAGAACTGGAATAATCCATTGAAGGAACAGCCACTACTTCAAAGCTGGGTCAGCTAGTGAAGACTGCCAGACACCTTCACATCTCTATCGCAGGTTGTGAATCTAGTTGTCCACATCTCAGCAACTGTCAGACTGCAGCTCTTATGTAAAGACAGAACGGTCACATTGACTGTGGGTGGAAATGGCTGACTCCACAGCCCGTCTCTAGGTGCAAACAGCTAGAAAAGGTAGATCATAGAATCACAGAATCATTCAAGTTGGAAAAGACCCCTGGGATCATCAAGTCCAGTCATCACCCCTACTCTACAAGTTCATCCCTACCCCAGATCCCCCAATGCCACATAGATGACACGGGATTTATCTGGCTGTGCTCAGAGTACTGACCACAGCAGCAGTGTTCCAGATCTTTGAATTTATGGAGACAGACAGGTGTAATGAGAGAATCAGCGATTCATTTCACCCACTAAATAAAAGAAGTAGGTTCCAGCCGTCGTGACTTGCCGTTTACAAAAGCACCTGCGCTTTGAACTAGATGATCAATAACATTCTCCAGTTTGGGACTGGTTTATATAAACTTTATGCCCAGTTAGTTCTTTTTTCTTAACTTCATGGCTTTGTTTCTTGTTCTTCACCAAATCAAGAAGAGCCAGTAAAACATTAAAATAGTGACTCTGACTTTGTCTCTGTTTCTCTGCAATTTTGAAGATCAAAGCCATCATGGACTAGATGGTCTTTTGAGGTCCCTTCCAATCCCTAATGATTCTATGATTCTATGAGTCTATGATTCTATCTCAGCAGCTGGAGATTAAGTGTCATTTGGCACACTGAACAAAAGGAAAGAGCTTTAGGTAGCATCTTTAAAGCTATGGGTTGAGAAAGGTCTCTGTTGTCCCCTCTGCAAACAACATAATCAAGAGATAAGCTGGAGAGAGTCCAGCGCAGAGCCACAAAGATGGTGAAAGGAGTGGAGCATCTCCATGATCAGGAAAGGCTGAGGGAGCTGGGTCTCTTGAGCTTGAAGACTGAGGGGTGACCTCATTAAAGTTGATGAATATGGAAAGGGTGGGTGTCAGAACAATGGAGCCAGGCTCTGCTCAGGGGCATCTAATGATAGGACAAGAGACAATAGCTGTGAGATGGAACAGAGGAGGTTCCACATCATTATGAGAAGGAACTTCTTCCCAGTGAGGGTGACAGAGCCCTGGAAGGGGCTGCCCAGGGGGGTTGTGGAGTCTCCTTCTCTGGAGATATTTGAAACCCACCTGCCCATGTTCCTGTGTGACTTGATCTAGGTGATCTTTCGAGGTCTGTTCCAATCCCTAATGATTCTATGATTCTGTGAATCCTGCTGTGTCAGGAGGATCGGACTGGATGATCTTTTGAGATGCCTTCCAATTCCTAATGTCCTGTGACGTACGTCCTGTCACCTTTTCTTGCAGCTACCACAACTGCAGCAATTTCTGCCGCTAAAGCAGCTCCGCTTGACGCCCCCTCTGACAAGTCAGAACGAAGCCACACAACCTGGCTGCACAATTTTAATCTCTGGAGAGAAAATTTGTGACTTGGACTGAAGAATTCTGCAAATTGTCTCTGGACACTATTTTCATACTAAACAAATGTGGGGCATTTGTGCATGTCCACGTGTACTCGTGTTGAGATGGGCAGAGAGGCAGGAGAAACACGCTGTGACCGTTTGCAGATTCCTACAGACGTTTGTTCATTTTCTCTGGTTGAAGCATGATCTGGTGTGTGATGAAAAGCAACCCTACAAAGCAGTCTGCTGTCTTTCAGAGCATTCTTTCCATGAGTGATGCTATTAGAAGGATTTCTCAATGGAAATCTTGTTGACAGTTGTGCTAATCCAGACTGCAGTTGGCTATTTCTCCATGTGGTTGCTGGGCTGGGATCCTTGTTTATGGTTCTGGTTGATTCCGTTCTCATGTTCTCCACAGTCTTTGTAGTTCACATCCTCAGTTGCTGCAGTCTTCACCTGCTTTCAGGAAGTATTGTGCCAGGCAATTTACAAAGGATGCAGCCCTGAAGACAGCCCTGAGGAGGAGGACTTGGGAGTGGTGGTGGAGCAGAAGTTGAACAGGAGCAGTCACTGCTCACTGGCAGCCCAGAGAGCCAACCGTGTCCTGGGCTGCATCAATAGAAGCAGGGACAGTCAGTCAAGGGAGGGGATTCTGCCCCTCTACTCTTCACTGATGAGACCCTACCTGGACTACTGGGTCCAGTTCTGGAGTCCCCAGCATCAGAAGGATACAGAGCTCCTGGAAGGTGTCCAGAGGAAAGCAGCTCAAATGAGCAGAGGGCTGGAGCACCTCCCCTGTGAGCACAGGCTGAGTGCATTGGGGTTGTTCAGCCTGGAGAAGAGGAGGCTCCCAGGTGACCTTCTAGCAGCTTTCCAATGTCTGAAGGGGGCTATGAGAAAGCTGAGGAAGGCTTTTGACATGGGTGGTAGCGAGAGGACAAGGGGACAGGGTTCTAGACTTGAAGAGGGGAGACTGAAGTTGGCCATGAGGAAGAAATTCTTTGCTGTGAGGGTGGGGAGATGCTGGATCAGGTTGCCCAAGGCAGTTGTGGCTGCCCCATCCCTGGCAGTGCTGAAGGCCAGGTTGTCTGGGGCCCTGAGTAACCTGCTCTAGTGATGGTGTCCCTGCCTATGCGGGGGGGTTGGAACTAGATGATCTTAAAGGTCCCTTCCAACCCTGGCCAACCTCTGAATCTATGAAAAAAGAGCATTACCACATTCAGCTGTGACCTTCCTAGCAACACTAGTATCGCAATCAAAAAGTGCAGTGGTGCAGTTAAAGGTGCCTATGTCGAAGAACTGACTCACATGACTTACCCACATCTCAGAGACGCAAAGGTTAAAGTGAAAACATTAGATCATCCCGTCTGCCTCCTTAATGCAAACCATAGGCTCTCCTCTGGTTACTCCTGTATTGAAGTCAGCTGCTTAGGCTTGCCAAGAAAAATCTTCTGAAAAGATATTGAGCCTTGATTTGTGAAGAAGTAGTAATTCTTGTCAGTCAAGTTACTCACCTGTATTTTTTCCATTAGACAGTGAAGAAACCGAGTTGTGGCTGTTGAGTGTGATAAGAAAATACTAGAAAAAAAAATCTGCTGCTTGCAGCAACGTTAAATTAACAGATTTGCTCCTATCCAAGAAGAAAAACACCCTGAGTGGTTTGCAAATAAAAAACCAAACCCTTGACAGTTCCAAAAGCAAGTGTTCTTTGCAGAAATTGATGGAGAAATTGGGTGAAAACTGTATAAAAATACCCTCAGTGTCTGATACCTCAGTTAATGTTTCTTCAGAATGGATAGTGGGAGGGTGTCAGGAAGGACCTGGGGTGTTATCTCCACAACTTCTTACGGAATGCAATAGGTGGAATCATGATTGTCTGACAACAAATAAAACACACGTATGGGTTTGTAGCTGAAGGTCCATATAGAACCATAGAATCATTAGGGATCGGAAGGGACCTCAAAATACAAATAGATGTGTGACTCTTGTTGTTTATGCTCAAGCCTCAAAGCCTTTGGGTTATATTTCATAGAGTCATAGAATGTTCTAGGCTGGAAGAGACTTCTACAGGTCATTGAGTCCAACCTCCCTACACAGGGACAACCCTACCTAGGGCAGGTTGCTCAGAGCCTCATCAAGCCATGGGGTTTTTATTTCCATTTACGTGGCTTTCCATGTTTTCATTTCTAGGTGGTGCACATGCACTGACACAACTTTGAATTAGTGAAGATGATTCTATAGTGACTTACGGTGGAGGAGGTACTTTCATCTCAAAGCCTGTGTTGCAGGTGCTTAGAACTTCTAGAAAACAATATGGACGTGTTCCTGTGTGACTTGGTCTATGTGGCTTGGTCTAGATGATCCTGCTGTGGCAGGGGGATTGGACTAGATGATCTTTTGAGGTCCCTTCCAATCCCTGTTGGTTCTATGAGTCTATGATAAACACACACACATATGAATTGTATTCATGGTGGATGGATCTGCTTTGCTGCTTCTGTGCAGGCATAGGTACCAGACGATCAGTTCAGAACTGAATCTTGTAGAATCATAGAATCAACATGACTGGAAAAGACCTCCAGGATCATGAAGTCCAGCCCTCAGCCCAACAGCTCCCTAACCTAAACACCACGGCCTCAAGTGCTCTAGCTACTCAGTTTTGCCTCTGCAAGGGGGTTAGGATTAGATGATGTTTAAGGTCCCTTCCAACCCTGACCATTCTGTGATTCTATGATTCTAAAGGCATCAAATAGTCTCAGACCAGGAATAGCTGTGCAAATAGGAGGTGATTGTCTTCTCCTTTAAAGTCTTGGGATAAGTAAAGGGAGATTGACATTGCTTTTTTTTCCTATTCCTTCAAATTCCTGACTCTTAAATCACTAGCAAACCGGGTGATGCTGCATCTGTGCGTCAGCAGGTAAAGTTTTACAACCCACGTTCAGAAATTAATGTCCGGGAATATGGAGTTGAGGTAAATTTCTGGGCACACTGTCTGAATTGGAGAGGGTAGATAGTTAATGATAGTAGAAATCGAGGAGACTCTTCCTGGAATGGATGAAAAGTTTTGACCACAAGGGTCCCATTCTTCTTGATATCTCTGTTGATTCATTATTGTGCCATTGATCTAGCTAGTCAGTAGTTTTCATTAAAAGCTTTTTCACAGAAAACTAAAAGTAAATCTGATGAGGAGAGATGGAGAGAGTTGGGGCTGTTTAGTTGGAGGAGGAGGAGGCTGAGGGGAGACCTCATCGCTCTCTACAACTGTCTGAAAGGACACTGGTCATAGAAGGTTTACCATAAGCACCCAGTCTTTTACTCACTTGTCTCGTGGGTTGTCATTGTTTTCAGCCTAGCGTGTTTCACAGATGTCCTGAGTGACAAGAATCAGCCTTGTGAGCCTCACGTTGTGAAATGCGTTTCACAGAGCACAACTCTAGGCTCAGCCTTCAAACCCTTGGTTTGATTGTTCCGTGCTGAAGTGTGAGGGAACCAGCTTGTCAGATGGCAGAAATTAAAGTGCGATTTAAACCAAATGGGGAACTGGAACTCGGGACTGGAAGCAATAAAAACCAGCAGTGCCTCATCTGAGCATGGAGCAGACCAAATGGGCTGCTGGCTTCTCCTGTGCTGCCATCGTGCCCCATACCAAAAGCACAGAGTGCACAGAACCTCTCCAGAGCTGCAGAAACTACTCAGTTATTTCATATTTGCAGAGTGAGACAGACAGCTGTAGGATCCTCTCCTCCAACAACTCATTCCCTTCAGAAAGACATTAATTTGTGGGCAGGCAAATTTGTGTGTCCAGCAGGAGTAGGGAGGTGATTGTTCAGCCCCTGGGCTCAACACTGAGGAGGCTGCACCTTGAGGACTGGGTCCAGTTTGGGGCGCCTCAGTCCAAGGGAGACATCGAAGGGCTGGAGCGAGTGCAGAGGAGGGCAACGAACCTGGGGAAGGGCCTGGGGAATCAGTCTGATGAGGAGAGATTCAGAGAGTTGGGGCTGTTTAGTTTGAGGAAGAGGAGGCTGAGGGGAGACCTCATCGCTCTCTAC
>JAOXOE010000001.1:109703149-109720521 GCA_028565055.1 Phoeniculus purpureus
CTTGTTCTCACCAACAGGGAAGGGCTGGTGAGCAATGTGAGGGTCAGGGACAGCCTTGGCTGCAGTGACCATGAAGCCAGTGAATTTCAGATCCTCAGGGCAACAAGGAGAAAGTTTTGTTAGCTTATGTCCCTGGACTTTGAGCATGCAGACTTTGATCACTTCAGGGATCTGCTGGTCAAAGTCTCATGGGATGAAGCCCTAGAGGGAAAAGGGGCCCAGGACAACTCGTCAGTATTGAAGGATCAGTTCCTCTGTGTCCAGGAGCAATGTATACCAGCAAAGAGGAAAGCAGGGAAGAATGCTAGAAGGCCTGCCTGGCTGAGCAAGGAGCTCCTGGACACGCTGTCCCACAAAAAGAAGCTCCACAAGGAGTGGAAGGGAGGACATCTAGAATGGGGGGGTATATAAGGAAGCTGCCCGAACAGCTGGAGATCTGGTTAGGAAAGCCAAGGCACAATTTGAATTGGACCTAGCCAGGGAGGTCCAAGGGAACACCAGGAATTTCTACAGGTATTTGAATGGTAAAAAGAAGTCTAGACAAGGTGTGGGCCCCCTCAGAAAGGAAACAGGTGATGTGGTCACAAGTGACATGGAATAGGCTGAGGTTCTCAATGACTTCTTTACCTCGATCTTCACTGCAAAGGCCTCCAGCCACACTCCTGGAGTAATGGAAGACAACAGCAGGGACTGGAAGGAAGAACTGCCCATCCTAAGTGAACATCTGGTTCGTGATCACCTGAAAGACCTGAAAGCGTTCAAGTCAATGGGACCCAATGGGATACACCTACGGGTACTGAGAGAACTGGCAGATGAGGTTGCTAAACCCCTCTCTATTATATTCCAAAAGTCCTGGCAGTCTGGTGAAGTCCCCACTGACTGGAAAAGGGGAAACATGACTCCTATTTTCAAAAAGGGTAGGAAGGAGGAGCGCCAGGGAACTACAGGCCAGTCAGTCTCACCTCTGTGCCCGGTCCCTTCCAATCTCTAATGATTCTATGATTCTGTGATTCTGTGATTCTATGACTGGATGTAGGTGATCCTGCTGTGACAGAGGGATTGGACTACATGATCTTTCAAGGTCCATTCCAATCCCTAATGTTCTGTGATTGTGATTCGGTGACAACTTCCATGCTGTCGTGTCTGCGCACTGACGCCCCTAGAAAAGGTTTGGCAGTCCTAAGAAGGGACACACTGGAATAGGCTGGACTTTTTCCAGATGCATTTTGTCATTAACAGTCCTATTTGGCTGCTTTAAAACCTAGAGGAAACTTTTCCAGGATTTTTTTCTGGCAGGATTCACACATGTTGTCAGTATTCACTGGGTACAAATAAAAGACTGAAGAAGGGCTTGTGGCTCCCTCATTTGAGAGTGACTGTTCTGGCCTTAGCATAGACCAGAACAACTTGAGTGCTCTGTGTTTGGTATGAGCCATCAGAGGCCACTAATGGCACACCATGACCATGCCTGAATGTCCTCTTCACAGTCTTTTCATAAAGCAAGCATTTTTTTCCACAGCTAAAGAATAATCCTCTTTTTGGTTGCTTTAATTGGAAATTATTTTATGTATGTATTTGTGCTGCCTTTTCTGTGTGATATCAATTACTCTCTTTTTGTTCACCTCAGTGACTCAACTGGCAATGTGTTACGGTCTTCACAGACAATCCTGGTGCACAAAAAAACAGGGGAGTTAGTGCAAATGCAGTTGCTTCCCTATCACAACAGAGATGTGGAAAAGACAAAAAAGAAGAGAAAATCAATGTTACCAAGTGAGCAGAATCGATAGGGAAAGCAAAGTTAGCAACAGACTGCTCGGAGAACATCACCGGCAATGTGAACTTGCTTATGTACTCCATGGAACAGCCACAAGAAGGTGACTTAAAAACTAGCTAATGGGTCTGGCAAGCCTGTCAGGTGAGGCACCTTACAGACTTGAATTCTGCTTGGCATGGGCTTCATGGAGGATTTTTTTAAAGGAAAGGTAATGTTTTGAATAGGACGGGAATAACTGGTCCTTCTGGCTAGTGAGCCTGCAAGGAGAGAAAGAGTGGGGAGTGACCAGGAACAGCACTCGAATGTAAACGTTGTGGTGCTGCCTTCACAGGTTTCTGATGGGAATTCTTTGCTGTAATTGTAGTATTTTCATCACAGCAAAAGAGGCCATATAGGTCCTTCTTTTTCTGCTTGCCTAAGTGAAAAATGACAGTGAGAAGGAGGAGGAGGGATAATAGTCTAGAAAACACGGCTGGTTTTATTTGGAGGAGAGATGGCACCTGAAATTAAGTAAATCCTTCCTGCTTTACCAGTTTTCTCCTTTTAAGTAAAAATCTGTGACCTGCTGGCAATTGTTATGCAAACCCAGAATCAGGAGCTCATTAAAGGGCTGAAATCTGTGAATCTGACAGCTTGATTCAAGCTTAAGTAACATGTTTGAACTGCTTGTACTGCTTCAAGGTCAAAATTTGGAGACTGCACATATGTCTTCTTTCCTAGCTGAACAGATCCTGGTAGATCTTGTAACAGGCAGCCTGGGAGAGAGAAGCACGTGGAATAGCTACAGGAAAGCTGGAGCGGGAGTTTTGGTGAGGGCATCTGGTGATATGACAAGGCGGATGGTTTCAAGCTATGAGAGGGGAGATTTAGATCGAATCTGAGTGCTGAGGCACTGGAACAGGTTGCCCAGGGAGGTTGTGGCTGCTCCATCCCTTGAAGTGTTCAAGGCCAGGTTGGATTGGGCTGGGGAACCTGATCAGGCAAGAGATGTCGCTGCCCATGGCAGGGGGGTTGCAACTTTATGGTCTCTTCCAGCCCAAACCAGTCTGATTCTATGATCATATTTATTATGGCCTACTCTCAAGTTTAAACCTAACAGTGTGAACATCTGGTTCCAAGGGATGCACATATGGACAAGCTGGACTTGATGGTTAAGCTCCATATACAATGTTACCCGAAACTATTTGATTCCCAACCTGATATTATAAAATCAGCTTCTGACTCCAGAATGAGATGTTGTAGGGAAACTCTTAGCTTTTTCACTGTCAGTAACTGCAGAGGCCCTCTGCCGGTCTTTGATGGCTCTAATTCAACTATGTGCTCCCCAGTTTCCCTGCAGTCCCCTGGTGTTTGCAAAGGGGAAATTCTAGCTTTGCTTTAGACACAGCAATGTGTGCTTGAAAGTTTGGGAAATGAGTTTTCTTTGCCTTTGTGTCTTTCCCGTTGTATTCCCCTCTGCACAAAGCTCTGTCTGTCTTTACCAACCCCAGGCTGTAGATGGATACACTCTTCTTTTTCAAAACCCACTCTGTAGGGATCAGAATGTATTAGCTCTGAAAGTTGTTGGAAATGTTTACTGTTATTATGGGAACTCGTTGAATTCACAGTCTGTGTGGAATGCAGATGCAGCAGCAACATCCTCCGCTGGTCGATGGCAATGCATTCCAATTATCCTGGAGCCTGTGCAGGGGAGGGTGGGTTTGGTCCTCACGAAGCCTCACCACATGTTGCAAGAAACGAGGTTCCTGTCTGATTTCAAGTGTAAGCACAGGGTTAAGCAAAGACAGAAATCACAGGCTGAAGGAAATCACACACTGAAAGGAGGCTGATAGAATGACAATGGCATATGGAGATAGAATTCTAAGACCGAATTTCCATTTCATTTGCACCTTTTCAGCCACTTAGGACTCAATCAGCCCCTTTTTCACCAACCGGTTTTGATGTGTTATTGCTGCAAAGCCTTTTGAACTGGGCTCAAACCCTTTGTTAACAGTCTGTGTGCTATGGGATTTGGAACAGAACATCCCCTGGTCCCCAGAGCCGCTCTGGCAGCTGAAAATTGTGAGAGATAATAACTCTCTACTAGTCGTTTCATCACGGGAAGGCAGGACCGTTGCTCTCTTCACTGCAGTTACACACCCCGTGTAGGAGAGGCTGAGTTCCTAGAAAGCACTTGTGCAAGACTCGGAAATAACATTCCGTTGTTGGAATTCACCAGGTTTCATAAAGTATTCACTGTATGTGAATACTTCTCTTTTTTTTCCTGAGTCAATGCAATTTAGTGCCAGAGAGGAATCTCAGGACATCATATCCCCCCAATACACTGACATGGGTGGGAAATACCGGGGATTTCTGAAAGTACCCCAGATTTGCAGTTAGCGAGGAGGCAGTTGGATATTTTTGGATATTTTTATCTTATCATCTGAGGGTTTTTTATTAATTTAGAATTATAGGAGCAAATACCTTTAGCTGAAAAATGTCTGTGCTGACAGTCTGGCAAAGGAAAAATGTCAAGAGTACATGTAACCACAGGACAATTTTCCTAAGCCCACATTTGTCAGCAGCAAACCAGAAGGCAGAAACAATGTGAAAATGTCAATTCCCAGTGGAAGTAGTACCTAACTGACACTGGTAGTCCGCAATGTCTGTTTCTTATTTAACAGCTTTCACAGGAGATGTACTTAAAACAGTACTCCACATTCTCTTGTTTGGTCTCAATGTCTCGCTTTGACCCATGGTAGAATCCTAAGGGGAAATTAAACTACAGCCTTGCCGCATGTAGTCTGATGAAACCTTTCTGTGAGAATCAATCCAGAGGAGAACTTGACCTGATAGGCTGTGTCTGGCTCCGTACAAGGTTCACAAATAACTGTCTCAAAAAACACTGACTTCTGGTTTTTTTCCAAACACGTGTCCAGTTCATTTCCAGACTGTAATTTTCGATTCTGGCCAAGCAGATCCTTATATGGATCATTAAACACTGAGGTGCTGAAGAGGAAGATGGTGATGCTTTTTGAAAGAAGGGAAGGAGATATTTTGAAAAGGTGATTAAGGGAATTCATTTTGAGGGGCAAGAGCTTCTCAAAGGCAGGTATGATCCTCCAGCTTTAATTTCTGGAAAGGGTGAGATTGCATGTTTGTCCCCAGTACTCCCTACTAGCTCTATGCTTCCCTGCTCTGCTGCCTGCCTTCAGGCACCTCCCAGCTTATTACCTGATGTCTCTGGTTCAGTTCTGAGAGCATGGCTGTCAAGATAAGAACCTGGAGGCAACTAGCTGGGGACAATTGTGTGCAGACACTTGTTCTGGTAGGAAAGAAACTCACCTTAGATCTGGGATTACAGTGCTCATGTCAGAGAAGATTCCTTCTTGAAGAGGATTTCTCAGAGAGCCACAGTCTTTTCCCTAGGCTACATAAGGTTTTTCTAGGGTATTTTACGTTCCATTCTCTTTGCATTTGGCATGTGCATCATGCCAAATCAGGGCTTTTCTATACTCCTCACTCAGTGAGATGGCAGCCACTGTGTGTATTCAACACTGAAAAGTGTTTGCAGATCTGGACCTTTGGTTTCCAGATTCAGGAAAATAAGTTCGGGCATGACTTAATGTGTGAATCTTGATCACGAATATAATGATTTTCCTTTCTTCTACTCTGTCTCTTAGCTCCACAGACTGCAAAGGCTTGGCATAGAGAAGGCCAGTGCTGCAGTGTCCTGCACCTAGGGTCAAACATGCTGTGTGGGGTTGTCCAGATTTTATTCTACCCTACAGCAGTCTGCTGGTTCACACACAGGTTTGTTTGTCATTGTGCTGTCCATGTGTTTTACGTGAGCTGTTTCTTTGTGCCATTCAACTTCTGGTTTTATAAATAAAGCAGACAGTAAAGTCAATGCTAGTTTTTTATCTCATTTCTGATTCAGAGTGAGGACTCAGTTGGCCACCTAAAATGCAGAATTACAAGCAGGTCTTTTCAGGTAACTACACATTTCTTAAGTCAACATGTCACAAAAGACTTTAAAGGGTTTTTTACCTAACACAATACAGTCACAGATAGTGCCATTAGCCTGTTCAGATGAAAAACAGATCAACCTAGGAATAAAATCCCTAAGCTCATCTTCCACACTGAAGTAATTTTGTATATGATAGCTTTGTTTTCTCTGTTTATCAAAATATCTTTAATCTCTTTATTCCTTTCACCAAAAGGCATCTCCACTTGTTTGAAGGTCCTTGATCTGCATGCTTAGGCTGGATGGCAATGACAGCTCCTGTGCACAGTGCTCTTGTCATACCCTGTTTGCTCTCTTTGAGGTTCACCTGATATAAGGTGAGCTGAAGAGTTCTGGGATGCTTCCAGCATCACATTTGCCTGCAAACTGCCAGAGCTTGTCTTGTGTGCAATCCTGGAAGCTAGAAGACAGCAGTGGACAGGATGTGTACAGGGTAAGGGGATTTTGGCTCTATCTGGATGAGATGTTGTGTAGTTGATTTAGGCATTTTAGGCTATCATGCTGTTTGGTGAATTGTAGCCTGATTGAGAAGGAGGGTTGAACCTTTGAAGGCCCCTTCCAACCCTAATAAACTGTGCAAACTGTGTAAACCCACTCAACAACCAAAAAGCAATATCTCACCTTTTTGTGTTGGCTTCTAGTCCCCATGTGCCACATTCTCTCAGCTGTCGGTGCCTGCCCTCACACATCTGGCGGAAAGATAAGCTATGTCTTTGAAGTCACTTAATCCAGGTTTTAGATTGCATTAGCTGACCTACATTATTGTGTTGATTTGGGTGTTCCCTTTTAAGGATGTAGTTCAAATGCTGAAGTGACATGTGCAGCAGAGGAAGACTTATGTTTCATTATGGCCTCAGTCCTGGAAAAGTTGGGATCTATATGTGACCATCCTTACTCTGTGGTAAGAGAAAAAAGCAGATCTATACCCCCACCTTGTATGTGGGAACATCCCCAATTCTTTCCAGCTCTTTAGGAAGACATCCTGGACATCAGGGAGTCCCAGTTGTGGGCAGCAATTTTAAAAAACATATTTTCCATGTATTTCAAAGAAACATGCAAGCCATTCTCTTTCCTCAGATCTTTTCTGTTTTGTTTTGTTTCCTTGAAAAGTTAGAGCACAGAGTCATAGAATTACAGAATCACAGAACATTAGGGATTGGAATGGACCTCAAAAGATCATCTAGTCCAATCCTCCTGCCACAGCAAGATCACCTAGACCAAGTCACATAGGAACATATCCAGTCAGGTTCTAAATGCCTCCAGAGAAGGAGACTCTACAACCCACCTGGGCAGCCCATTTCAGCGCTCCGTCACCCTCACCGTGAAGATGTTCCTTCTCATATTGATTTGGAAGCAGCTTATACCTATTGCCCCTTGTCCTATCACTAGATAACACTGAGAAAAGCCTACCCCCATCCTCCTGACATCCACCCTTAACATATTTATAGAAATTAATGAGGTCATCCCTCAGCCTCCTCTTCTCCAAGCTAAAGAGCCTCAGCAACCTCAACCTTTCCTCATAAGGGAGGTGCTCCACTTCCTTCATCATCCTCATTGCTCTATGCTGGACTGTCTCCAGCAGTTCTGTGTCCTTCTTGGACTGAGAGGCCCAGAACTGGACACAATGTTCTAAGGTAGAGTGCAGGGGGAGGATAACCTTTCTTGATCTGCTAACCACCCACCACAACTCCCCTGGGCAGCCCCTTCCAGTGCTCTGTCAACCTAATTGTGAAGAAGTTCCTTCTCATATTTATGTGGAATCTCTTATGTTCCAGCTTACACACATTGCCCCTCATCTTATCACTAGATGACATTGAGAAGAGCCCAGTTCCATCCTCCTGACACCTACCCTTCACATATTTATAGACATCAATGAGGTCACCCCTCAGTCTCCTCCAAGCTAAAGAGACCCAGCTCCCTCATCCTCTCCTCATAAGGGAGGTGCTCCACTTCCTTCATCATCCTTATTACTCTATGCTGGACTCCCTCCAGCAGCTCCACATCCCTCTTGAACTGAGGGACCCAGAACTGGACAGAATACTCCAGATGTGGTGTCATCAGGGCAGAGCAGAGGAGTAGAAGAACCTCTCTCGATCTGCTAACCACTCCCCTTCTGATCCATCCCAGGATGCTGTTGGCCCTCTTGGCCACAAGGGCACATTGCTGGCTCATGGTGTGTCTACCAGGACCCCCAGGTTCCTGTCTCCTCTCAACATTCATGGGGTCATCCCTCAGTTATCTTTTTTTCCAAGCTCAAGAGACCCAGCTCCCTCAGTCTTTCCTCATCAGGGAGATGCTGCACTCCCTTCATCATGTTTGTGGCTCTGCACTGGACTCTCTCCAGCAGTTCTAGTACGGTTCCTCAGTTCTGACTTTTGGCAGTGCTTTACCACAACTCAAGATTTCTGATAACTTCAGCCACGAGAGGAAAGCAATATAAATGGCAGAAATGTAAATGTGAACAAAAGGTTACTAATTCTAATCCTTTTATATTGGTTCTCTTGAAATGTTGCTAATTAAAACAATAAATTCAGCTAGGCAAAAATAATAGCAGATGCACCCAGTCCTAAACACCTTGGAAGATTTGAGGTCACATTTATTAAAACTGACACCTGTCTTAAGCAGTTTTGACAGTTGTCCTCAGCCTTGGTTGTAGAATAATTCAGTCCTTTGAAACATTCTGAAGCAGTCAAATAAGGATCTGCCACACAGAGTTCTTTTGACCCTTTATTTTTGCACAAATTTCTCCAATTTAGTTAAAGTCATGAGGAGATGTGAAGTGATACTTCATGGAAATGACATTTTAAACCAACAATCTGACTGCCTGAGCATATGAACTGGATGATCAGGTGGTCCCTTCCAACCCAGAGTGATTCTGATTCTGTAACTTCTCCAGTGAAGTGATCCTGCTGTGGCAGGCATATTGGACTAGGTGATCTTTCAGGGTCACTTTCAATCCCTAATGATTCTACGATTCTATGATTCTATGATTCTATGTGCGTGTGAAATGAAAGACAGCGCTTACATGGTCAAAACTCAAGTGAAGTGATAACAAGGTGGCATACCTGCAAATGACTGTAAAATGATTGTCTACTGATTAGATTGGAACATATTTTATAAAGAACTACAGTACCTTACTTCATCATTTTCCTGATTGTTACTAAACCACTAAATCACAGAATCATGGAACATTAGGGATTGGAAGGGAACCTGAAAGATCATCCAATCCGCCCACCACATCAGGATCCCCTAGATCAAGTCACACAGGAACATGTCCAAGCAGGCTTTAAATATCTCCAGAGAAGGAAACTCCACATCCTCCCTGAGCAGCCCCTTCCAGTGCTCTGTCACCCTCATCATGAAGAAGTTCCTTCGCATACTGATGTGGAACCTCCTATGGTTCAGCTCACACCTTTTGCCCCTTGGATGCCACTGAGCAGAGCCTGGCTCCATCCTCCTGACACTTCTTTTATAATCCATTGTTTTTACTGGGAGGTTTCTAGCTCTTTATTTGAAAGTTTAAGGTAGCTAGTGAGGTGAAGCCAAATCTCATAACAAGGCTTGCTTTAGATATGTGTGGAGGGTCAGTACTGGATAGTGAACAGTAACAGACTGGAATATACAGAAAGGCAGAGTCCTAGTTCACATCTCACTCAAGCACATAGATTAGGCAGAGGTACTCCTTCACAGGTACTTGCATCATTTAACTCTCTGTATCATCCGAGGAAGGAAAACTGGGCTCTTACCTGGGCAGAGTTGTATCACTAAGGGTTACAGTTCAGCCTCAAGTTAAGCATCTTCCTTATGGAGATTGGACTACATCCAAAATCATTTCACTTTCAGGAAGACACCTCTAAATTAGCTGCAAGTATCATCAATAAACATGAAGTAAGACACATCAGATGATAGAAGTTGAATTAATCTAATGCTTCAGTATCTGTATAATTGATCTGTTCAGCAGGGAAATGGGCTGGAATAGACTGCCCAGGGTGATGGTTGAGTCACCATCCCTGGACAAGATACAAATACACTCTACAACTCATTGCTCTCTGCAACTATGTGAAAGGACATTGTAGAGATGGTGCTGGTCTCTTCTCACAGGTCATTAGCGACAGAACCAGAGGGAAGGGCTTCAAGCTTCAACATGGGTAGGTTTAGACCACAAATCAGGAAGAAATTCTTCCTGGAGAGAGTGGTCAGGCACTGGGATGAGCTGCCCAGGGTGGTGATTGAGTCCTTATCCCTGGCTGTGTTTAAAAGTGGCTCAGTTGGGGGATCTGGTTTAGGGGTGAGCATGTAGAGTAGGGTTGATGGTTGGACTGGATGATCCCAGGAGTCTTTTTCAACTTGAATGGTTCTGTGATTCTGTGAAATGTGTGTACAACGTCAGGCAGCACACTGAGAGCGTGCTCTTCATCCAACACAAAGTCTAACAGCATTCAGATGCTGTAGACTAAAAGAAGAGAGGGATGAAACAGCATGGAAAACGTCATTGTTGCTTTACATATAAAACTGACAGACCTCGCTGCAGATAGCTCTTGCAGCACCAGACACTGTGTCCCATAAAACAGTGAGACAGGCTTGGTGGGAGTTCACAGAAAAATGACAGAAATGGAAACGCACAAGCATGAAGAGAAATTGGAATGACAGAGGTTTTCCCCTTGTAAAAAGATGAATGAGAGGCAAAATGAAAACATTTACAAGTTAATGTTATCGTATAAAAAAACATGAGGAAAGCAGATCAGGGACTTCCACTCTGGCTCTGGAAGAAGAACAACAAGGCATTCACTGAAATTAAAAAGGTGGGCAAGTCCAAACTGATAGAAGGAAATACCTTTTTATATTACATGTAATTAAATTGTGGAACTCATTGCCAAAGGAAGTTGTTGAGACCAGAAACTGTTCCGGATTCATCAAGAGATTGGATATTATATCAATATCATGGATATCCAGAGTTATCATAATTAAAGAAAATAAACCTTTTGGAAGAGATATTAATCCTGGTGCTTGAGGGCTTAAGCTAATCTCTGACAATTAGTGAGTAGGATCAGGAGATATTTATGGAGACAGATTATTTGGTCTCTGCCTCCTGCAGTGTTCTTCTGACGTCCTTTTTAGCATCTGGTACTGGTTACGTTGGAGTAACAAACAAAAGGGATCTTCAGTCTCTCTTGGTCAAGGATGCCTCTATACTTACACTCCTCTATAAGGAAGCTCTACCTAGAAATGGGTTTGCTTATGGGTGTTAAAGCCTTCTGCGAAATCACAGGATGGGGCCACAACTTCACCCTTAGTCACACATGAAGTGTATGTACAGGACTGATACCCAATGCACTATTTGCAGGATGCATTTAAAAATATAGGAGCGAACTCATCCTCTTAATAATTAGGGTTCACAATAGCAAGAAGCCATCGTCAAGGTTTGCAAAGACATCCTACAGCAGATTTCCAATCAATGGGAAAATACATCTTTTGTATTATTTGCATAGTTCAAAATGGGGGTATGGGGAGAGAGGGAAGTGTTTGGAATTAATCCAGAGATTATTTTTACCTCTTTTTCAACCAAAGATAATTGACCTAGTTTTACTCGAACCAATTACTGACCATTACAAACATAGGAAGAGGTCTTTTTCATCTCACCCACCCAGCACAGCACTTTCTTTCTTTGGAGAATTAAATTGCCTCTGTATAAAGACTTCACACCAACTTTAGTTTTAGAAATCTGATCCTGCATGTTTTTCCCATGAAAACAATTCCTTGATCTGTTATCTTTGGCACTTTTCCTAATCCTTACAAGTGTTCATTATCTATTTTGTTCAGTTGATTTTTAAGCCACATTTGGAGATACTATTGGCAAATACTTGCAGATATACAGTAGCCTAGGTGACCCTCTCTTTTGTGTTTTCCTTCACGCACAGGGTCAGTTTTGCATTCAATAAAGTTCATAACTAGATAATTACTCAAAAGTAATTCCCTTAAAAAACAATAAATTGAAAGCACTATGGAGAAATTATTTTACTCTTTTACATGCTATTTTTGCCTTTGCATGGGTGAATATAAATCTCCTTCCAGCTCAGATTTTAATCCTTGAGTGCAAATTTTAGAATTAGAATCAGTTACAATTTTTTTCTTCCCCCTTATAATATATATATAAAAAATGGATTTAAAAAGTTAGGTTTTCTGCAGTACTGTCATAACTCCAATTTTACACTTGTATGTGCTTAGTCTTAAATTTCAAGGAGACTCCACAACCCCCCTGGGTAGCCCCTTCCAGGGCTCTGTCAACCTCATCAAGAAGTTTCTCCTCATATTGATGTGGAACCTCCTCTGTTCCACCTCACACCTATTGCCCCTTGTCCTATCATTAGAAGCCACTGAGCAGAGCCTGGTCACCCCTCAGTCTCCTTTTCTCCAAGCGCAAGAGACCCAGCTCCCTCAGCCTTTCCTCATCAGGGAGATGCTTCACTCCCTTCATCATCAGATTTTTCCCTTTTTCTTGTGTTGTTTTAGCTCCTTCCACATCTATCCACCCTACTGAAACAAGGGGAGAGGAGTTACACTGTGTGTGAAAATGTGGGCAAAGTACAACTTCTGCATATAAGTCTCTCCAATGAAGAAATTCAAAATAATATGAGAAAATTATATTTGAGGTGACAGATAACATCAACCATAAGAGCAGTGAAAATCTACAGTTGAATAAATGTATGAATATTAATATAATAATATATGTAATAAAAGTTTGTGTACTTTTAATTTATGAATGGAAGTTAATTCTACAAACTTCTCCACGAGCCCCTAGCCTGCCTCTTCTGACCCAATATTACTGTCAAATAACGTTTAGTTTTAGTCTCGAATGAAATTTCTTAGATGACTCATAACCCACTGAAAACAGGAATATTTTTCAAGGGAATGCTGACACAATCTCATCTATTCCAGCTCAGACAGTGCCGCTCAGTTTCTTGTACATAAAACTCATTTAAATACGGTGATGACAAGAGCTTGTTTTTTCACAAGCCCTGTAAAGTTTGGTTCAAACAAATACGTGCTATCAAGCTACTCAAAAAAAAAAAGGAATGTGGGAGAGGGGGGTTGTTTTAACATTTTCCTTAGTTTTGAAGTGGTTGGATGGTTCATCAACCCACTGAGCAGTTTCCTTAGTCATTTTCTTTTTAATTAATAGACTTGTGAACAACCACAACCGCCTTGTGGGACAACAGAAACGCTAAACAGATGACTAACTTGCAGTGAGCAATCTACTCGATACAGCCTGCCTTAATTTGAGCCATATACCCGCTGAAGAATAGCAGCATTGCAGAAGTCTGTAGGTTATTGCATAGATTGTGTCTGCTCTAAGTTAAAACAAGTCCCTGGTGAGCAGAAAGCAACAACCATAAACTGGAGAGGAACGGTTTAGATTTACTGCCACCTGTTAGCGTGATTTTGAGCTGTTTTGGGGACATGCACAGCGTAGTGTCACAGTGCTGATGCTGGTGTCAACCGTGGCTGCCACATCGAGCGTCAGCTCCCTGGACTAGAGCAGGCATTAGCATCTGATTACGGAAAAGAGAACACGTGTGATCACTGTGCTGGTTCTGTCCTGTTTCTGGACAGCGACCATCTACTGGGGGTTCATTAGAAAGCAGCCTCCAGGCAAACCAACTCTGTAAACTACAGCTGTCTAATTGGTTTTGCTTGTGTGCACTGTCTTTTCTTTTATAATGGGGGAAAGCAACACAGTCTTTCTAATTAGATTGTTAAACATAATAGCTGAATGGCACAGCAGTAAAGAATTTGCCCTACTCTTTGCAATTCCCGAATAAGGCACAGCAAAGATCCAGGATTTTTCCAGCCCATTTCCCCCATCATCATATCCAGCAATAATGAGACCGTGGGGTTTTTTTTTTTCCACTTAAAATAATGCGAACGATTGTAGGGCTCGCTAAAATCCAAAATAAATGTTGAAAGAGAATTCCAGGAGCAAACACATCTCTCCCTTTATTCTGCTCTCTCTGCTTTCATTCGGTTCAAGCGCTGAGGCTATGCACTAATTGGTGTCTTTGTTGGCAGTGAACACGGGACAGAAAACATCCAGGCTTGGAGGAGGAACTCCCTGCTCTGCCTGGTGAGGATTGAGAGCACCCTCAGCCAGTTTGCAGTGACACCAAATTGTGTGGCAGTGTTGACCTGCTCAAGGGCAGGAAGGATCTGCAGAGGAACCTGGACAAGTTGGATCGATGGGCTGAGGACAATTGTATGAGGTACAATGAGGCCAAGTGCTGAGTCCTGCATTTTGGTCACAACAGCCCCAGGCAATGCTACAGGCTTGGGGATGAGGGGCTCAAAAGCTCCCCAGCAGAAGAGGACCTGGCGGTGCTGGTAGACAATCGGCTTCATATGAGCCAGCAGTGTGCCCAGGTGGCCAAGGTGGCCAACAGGATCCTGGCCTGGATCAGGAATAACATGGTCAGCAGGAGAAAGGAAGTTATGGTGCCCTTGTACTCAGCCCTTGTGAGGCCTCACCTCAAATACTGGGTTCAGTCCTGGGCCCCTCATTATAGGAAAGACATGGAGATGCTGGAAGGTGCCCAGAGCAGAGCTACCAAGCTTGTGAGGGGTTTAGAGAACAAAGCCGTATGAGGAGGGGCTGAGGGAGCTGAGCAGGGTTAGTTTGGAGAAAAGGGACAATGAGTGGTGAGGCCCTAGAACACATTTCCCAGGGAGATGGTTGAGTCCCCATCACTGGAGGTATTTAAGAAATGTGTAGACATGGTGCTTCCTGTCTATACATGCGTCCAGGCAGGTTTTAAACATCTCCAGAGAAGTAGACTCCACAACCTGCCCCAGGCAGCCCCTTCCAGTGCTCTGTCACCCTCACCAGAAAGAAGTTCCTCCTCATACTGATGTGAAATGTCCTATGTTTAAGCTCACATCCATTGCCCCTTGTCCTATCATTGGATGCCACTGAGCAGAGCCTGGCTCCATCCTCCTGATAATTTAGAGAGGAAATGTATCTCCACAGACAAAAGGCTTATTCAGAGGATGCTACTCAGCCATGATTCAGGTCCTTTCTTCCAGATCCAATGATATGAAGTGAAGCATACACTCACAAGCAGATGCAAACCAATCTGTTAGGGTACTCACCTACATCAAGTAGCCTTGATTCCTTATTGTGAATCAACCCAGACAAGGGCTTGGCTGTGCCCCAAACACTTTTCAGCAAATGCTTTTGCCAGAAGACTACTGTTCTGGGTAAGATTCTCACAAATTCCAGAATTTCAAATGTTTCTACTTTATTAGTGAGTGAAATGGAACCATTGTTCTCCGGCCAGACCCAGACACAGGTTCTGCCAAATATATGGAAGACAACAAGACTGGAATTCATCTAATGTAACCCCAAGCATTCTCTTAGTCCATGGAAAGAATTAGACTTTCCTGAGGTGCATTACAGCTGGTCTTAGGTACCTTAGGTGAGATTTCTCTTCCCAGACAAACTTTCATCCAAGCTGGTCTCCCAGTCCTGCCTTTAGAGTCAGTGGACCAAAAAACAAGAGTGTGATTTGCCTCAATCTAAGACAAATGTCTAAAAAAATCTTAAAGCACCTGCTTCTTTGCATTAACTATAAGCACAACCCAGAAGGATAACAGAATCACAGAACATTAGGGATTGGATGGGACCTCGAAAGATCATCCGGTCCAATCCCCCTGACACAGCAGGATCAGCTAGATCAAATAACACAGGAACATATCCAAGCAGGTTTTAAACATCTCCACAGAAGGAGACTCCACCTCTTTCTTATAGATGTTTAACACTGGATGATATCAATTCTACTCTAGGAAGAAAAGTTCATGCCCATTTGTGTTTGGACTTATGGATCATATCCACTTTAAATAAAAGAGGAGAGTGGGGAGACAGGGATTATTGGGATTTTTTTGTTTGGGTATGTTGTTGGATTTTGTAGGCATTGGAAGGAAACGTATACTGTGTGCAGAAACCTGTGCTTATGTTGTCAAAGATTAAATAATAGTAGAACACGGTCAAGATCAAAAGGCTGTTCTATGTCATTGCTAATTAGAGAGTTACCACAGTGTGACAGCCAGTAATTTCTGCTGGTCTGACACCTGCTGTAGCTCACCGCGTGGATTCAGGGTGAAATGTAATATATTGACCCTGTGTTTTGATTCAAGTTGTCATACGTTGTTAATTTAAGAACAGAATTTACACTCCTCATCTCCCAGTTACTACTAACATCAAATTGAACAATTTACTTATCTTCTAAGCAGGAATAGTAAAGACACCCCGGCAATGACTCCTCACAGACCACTAGCCAAAGGAGTGTTTCCAATAAAAAGCATTATGCTGATTCTGATGGAGAGAGTCCAGTGCAGAGCCACATCCTATGAAGGGAGTGGAGCATCTCCCTGATGAGGAAAGGCTGAGGGAGCTGGGTCTCTTGAGCTTGGAGAAAAGGAGACTGAGGGGTGGCCCCATTAATGTTGATAAATATGGAAAGGGTGGGTGTCAGGAGGATGGAGCCAGGCTATGCTCAGTGGCCATCTAGTGACAGGACAAGGGGCAATGGGTGTGAGCTGGAACAGAGGAGGTTCCACATCAATATGAGAAGAAACCTCTTCGCAGTGAGGGTAACAGAGCCCTGGAAGGGGCTGCCCAGGGGGGTTGTGGAGTCTCCTTCTTTGGAGAGGTTTAAAACCTGTCTGGATGTGTTCCTGTGCGACTTGATCTAGGGGATCCTGCTGTGGCAGTGGGTTTGGACTGGATGATCTTTCGAGGTCCCTTCTAATCCCTAATGTTCTGTGATTACTGCTACTGCTTCTTGGGAGAAGGGGTTACTTCTTTCCTTTCTTTCCTTTTTTTTTCTCCTCACTATCTCACTCTCCCTCCCTCCCTTCTCTCTGTTTCTCTGTCAAACCCCCTTCCTTTTAATTCGTTCTCTCTATTTATTTCTTCTCTCTATCATGTTTGGCATATTTAGGACATCCATCTATGTGTTCTCTAAGAACTAGTATCGTTGTTATGCATCAACTACAGAATACAACTGATTTAAAGAAGAATCGTTTAGTTTGGCACTATTCACAGTTCTGAAAAGCAATAAGCAAGAACATTCAGCTGCTCTGATGCAAAAAATTATTCATCCTGTGCCGATGACTCATGTGTCAATGCTTTGATATACAGAAGCTGAAATATTCACCCCCAAATCAGCCTTTGTATCTTGCTGTGATCTTCCCACCTCCTATCTCACCCATAGACATTATTTCTAGGGAATGTTGTTCCTACACTCTTCCATGTGCAAATATCCGAATGCACATGCAATGAAATACAGGCTTCGACTCCTAAAAGACTTGAATTTTTCCATTTCAGAGGGAGAATTGGCATAGCCTGATGACCCAAAATGAGAGGGACTCAATAATTACATCTTTTGTTAACCAACAGTGTGTGCTGACTGCTTCAGGATAGTGGTATCAATCACCACAGGAGGATCTGAACAGTAAAAATTGTGAGTCACAGAATCACAGAACATTAGGGATTGGAAGGGACCTCAAAAGATCATCCAGTCCAATCCCCCTGCCACAGCA
>JAOXOE010000001.1:109720621-109736755 GCA_028565055.1 Phoeniculus purpureus
TGTCAGGAGGATGGAGCCAGGCTCTGCTCAGGGGCACCCAGTGATAGGACAAGGGGCAGCGGGTGTGAGCTGGGACACAGGAGGTTCCACATCAATGTGAGAAGGACCTTCTTCTGGTGAAGGTGACAGAGCTCTGGAAGGGGCTGCCCAGGGAGGTTGTGGAGTCTCCTTGTCTGGAGAGGTTTCAAGCCCGCCTGGCCATGTTCCTGTGCGACTGGATTTAGGGGATCCTGCTGTGGCGGGGGGATTGGACTGGCTGATCTTTCGAGGTCCCTTCCAACCCCTAATGGTCTGTGATTCTGTGATGCCAAATGCACAAGTAAATTCTGATGACGTGGTCTGAGGGCTCATCCCCATGCAACAGCTGTGAACCAGCATCCTGAGCCCACTGGTTTCTTTCGACCAGCAGAAGCAGAACAAGGACTGCACTGTCCTGGTCTCTGGCTTCCCTGTGGAAGTGCTGCCACGTGCTTGAGGTTCTCCACCCTGTGCTCCACAGAGAAGAGGGCTGTGCTGAGGAAAGCAAGATTGGTCCGATCTGCCAGACGGGGCTGCTACAATCGCAGCAGCTTTCCAAAGCTGCTGATAAAAAACTGCATCTGCAAGCTCCATCCCTCGCTGTTGCTCAGGCTTGGCTGCTCCTGCTGACCGGCCTGCTGAGGCTTGGCTGGAGTCCCGTGCTCAGCCCTGCCCCGTGAAGGGGAGTTACTCCTCCAGCAGCACGTTCTTGATTAGCACCTTCCAGGAGAGCACGTGTCAGGGAAAGAGCTCCAGAGCCCTTCTCTCCCAGCCAGTGCATCCAGCTCTGGGTTTGGCACATCCATCATCACCTCAGCGCTGTTGAAAGTAATTGGAGATTAGGCAGCTACACGCCCTTGGAAATTTACCTCCTGCTGAAGTGGCCGCACAGCTCTGTGCCCTTCCAGTCGCCTTCTGGTGATACAAGGGCGGGGAGAGAACCTGGCTGCGAGGTAACTCTGTCAGCAGTACCCAGCGCTCTGGGACCACGGGGATGTGTGAAGCCGGTGGCGATGCAGCAGGGCTGCAGAAGTGGGTCAGCTCACCCGGGAGCTGTTCTAGGTCAGGTAGTGAGAAGCAAACAAGCTCTTTACGTCGCCTAAATTACACAGTGGGTAAACTCCAAGTACCAGCTTCTATCCCTGACTAACCTGCCAAAGGAATGAGCTCCCGAGGAGTTTGTGCTGAGGAGGGCACAATCAAGTGCTTTCAGTGGAGGGAAACTAAGTCAGCAGCCCCCAAAGGGTCAGTGTTAATGGATCTGATGCTTCCCCTCCCCTGCCTGCTGCAATAACTTTTCTCTAGGGATGAAGCTTAAGAAAAAGCCAGCCAAGCCCTTGTGTAGCTTGTGGTTTGGCTTCCTGCCTGCTCTGCCCTTCAAGCAGGAAACTCTCAAAGGGAAGGGAGTGCTTTGTGAAGCCACCTTAAGACTCTGCCTCTTCTCTTTTAGTCAGAACTTAGCATCAGGTCACCTGGAACTCCTGGAAGCTGACCAGACAGACTGATGGCGCCTACGGAAGGTTCTCTCTACCTTGATCGTTTTCCCCTCATCCTTTGTCCTTTAGGTCCTTGATTGCTGTTATTCAATCCTGAGATGGTAAAACGCTCCTGATATCGCTGAGATGGGAGAGACAAGAAGGAGGAAGAGATCAAAGGAAGGAGAAGAAAGAGAAGCAGCCAAAGGCAGAAGAAAGACGGAAGATGCCAAAGACTTCCTTGATTTAGCTACTTTACATCTCCAGCACACAAAGTTCATGAAATTCTTAATATACTTAATTTTCTGAGTTCTGGGGTTGCCACGTAGTCACCAGACAACAGGAGACTGTAGCCGGGGCCACGGGCACCCTCTTTGCACCAGCAGAGGAAGTAGCTTGAAAGGTGGAGCCAGAAAGCCCAGGAGGCCCCGGCACCTGTGAGCGTTGGCTGCAGCTTGAAAAGAAACCCGGTAGGGCGCAGGCTGGGAGACTGTGGGATGTTTAAAACATCCTCCTGCTTCCCTCTGCTGGACGGAGAACAGAACCCAGCGGGATTCCTGCAGACCGGGGAGGGATCACGGTGAGGAAGGGCAAAAGGGAGGGGAAGGGGCATGCTGTGCTCTCGCTGCACAGACTTTAACTCCACTGATTTCCTTCAGTTTGAATTTCAAAGGAAACACAACCTGTCTGTGTCTGGTGTGCTCGAGAAGGTTGGAAATGGGAGCAGGGCCAAAGCTGGGTGGGTGAGGTGGGGAAATGGTCAGATGAGGGTGCTGGATGTGGAGTAATTTGAAGGTTTAAAGCTTTGCATTAGCATTTCTCTCAGCCTCTTAGCAGCTGTGATTACAAAGCTGAGTTAACAACCTTGATCTCAGCTGCTCTTCTGCTTACAAAGCAGAGCCACTGTGAGTTACAAAAACAGGACAGACACAAACAGGGTAACCAGCAGGAGCAGGGAGGAGATAGTGCCCCTGTACTCTGCACTTGTAAGACCAAACCTTGAGTGCTGGGTCCAGTTTTGGGTGCCACAGTACATTGAGGAGAGGAGCTGGAGTGGGGCCAGAGAAGGGTAAAGAGGCTGGGGAGAAGGCTGGAGAACAGGCCCTGTGGAGAGCAGCTGAGTTAACTGGGGTTGTTTAGTTTAGAGAAGAGGAGGCTGAGAGGAGACCTTAGTGTTCTCTACGGCTTCCTGCAAGGAGGTTGTAGCCAGGCTGGTGCTGCTCTCTTCTCCCAAATCACTAATGATAGTATGAAAGGAAATGGCCTCAAGTTGCGTCAGGAGAGGTTTACACTGGATCTTTGGAAGAAGTTCTTTCCTGAGAGAGTGGCTGGGCACTGGAACAGGCTGCCCAAGGGAAGTGGTAGAGTCCCCATCCTTGGAAGTGTTTAAAAATTGAGTAGCTAGAGCACTTGAGGCCATGGCCTAGGGGTTGAGGAGCTGCTGGGCTGAGGGCTGGACTTGATGATCCTGGAGGTCCTTTCCAGCCAGGATGATTCTATGATCTTCTTCAAATATTTTTGTTACTCACTTGGTTTTACTGAAATATCTGAAAATTAACTCCCTTTTTTATTCTTGTCTGAGATCAAGATGACTTTCCTGTTGTCCTTATAAAGACTACAGGAAGTCCTGAAACCTAAAAAGGAACAACTGATGATCATCAAGTTCTGAATATGGAGATACATCAAACAGTTTGTTCATTTTAAACAGGGCCATGCAAGTTAAAGGCAAATTGAACGCTAATGTGGGATCCATATCAAGAAAGTCAAATCTGCATTTCACTTCCCTGTTTTATTTAAGAAGGAATAAAACACACTTGGAAGCACTTCTGTTGATGAGTGAATGGGCTTTGAGGGTGACTCAGTGCAGTTAAATCACTTCTGTGGGTTTTCCTCATGGACTGAGTCAGCCAGCATCTCACTTCATGGGGCTGACCCTCTCTAAACTGAAAAATCTGAGGAGAGGTGCTGAGCTCCTGCCCAGCTCAGATGCTCAGCTGCCTGCTGCCCCTCAAGAAGCACTGTGCTCTGCTGGCCTCGCAACACCAAGTGCCAGGAGGTGGTGAAATAGAAGCTCGCTAGAGGTTTCCAAATTGAGTAGTGTTTCACAGGCAGAACCACTCACCTAATGGAGTTCTGGTGTCATTACCACCTCTCAGAGCTGCGCTACCTGTAGTGGTACATTAGAGCCTCTAACTATAACCTACATGGAGTTGTAAGTGCGCTCTGACCTGGGACAGTACAGCTGAGCTCAGTAATTAGAGGGAAGGTTTGTGTGGGGAAAGGCTCCAGGTAATGACCAGGGACAAGGCTGGGACAGGGCTGCTGCAAGGAACAAACAACAAACTTTCCACCATCTTGCAAAACACACAGCAGCAGCATTGGGGCTGGATAGTGTTTAATAGAATCATCCTGGCTGGAAAGGACATCCAGATTCATCAAGCCTAGCCCTCATCCCAACACCTCCCTAACCCCTAGACCATGGCCTCAAGGGCTCTGGTTACTTAGTTTTTAAACCCCTTCAGGGATAGGGACTCCACCACCTCCCTGGGCAGCCTGTTTCAGTGCCCAGCCACTCCCTCAGGAAAGAACTTCTTCCTAAGATCCAATCTAAACCTCCCCTGACGAAACTGGAGGCTGTTTCCCCATATCCTATCATCAGTAATTTGGGAGAAGAGACCAGCACCAGCCTGGCTACAACCTCCTTTGAGGTAGCTGTAGAGAGCAGTAAGGTCTCCTCTCAGCCTCCTCTTCTCTAGACTAAACAACCCCAGTTTCCTCTTGTCCCCTTGTGCTGGTTTATCCAAAGGGGGAGCAATTCTGGACCTGAAACACCCCAAACTGGCTATGGGGCAATTAGTTCACACACCACTTCCTCTCGATTTGATTCTAACACAGCAGTTTAAATCATAGCACAGAACAGTAAGTAACCATGTAGCCAGGCAGTTGCTGCTGGTCTCTTCTCCCAAATTCCTAATGATAGGATGAGGGGAAAGGGCCTCAAGTTGCATCAGCAGAGGGTTAGATTGGATCTTAGGAAGAAGTTCTTTTCTGAGAAAGTGGTTGGCTGCCCAGGGAGGTGGTGGAGTCCCCATCCCTGGAGGTGTTTAAAAACTGAGTAGCTAGAGTACTTGAGGCCATGGTCTAGGGGTTAGGGAGCTGCTGGGATGAGGGCTGTACTTGATGATCCTGGAGATTCTTTCCAGCCAGGATGATTCTGTGATTCTCTCATACTGTTTAGAGTTGTTGCATAGCTTTTTGGAAACACTGTTCAGACTAACAGAATTTAGAGAACATTGCTCAGCCTTGAGAAAACCAAACCATCAGAGAAGCAGGAACTAAACAAATTGCAAAACATGCTCCAGTAGCAAAGGTGAAGAAGTCAATAGAGGGGGACTCTCCTCAAAAGACCCTCTTACCCCAAGTTTATGTAAAGGATTTACTCGAATTCATTTGTATAACCCTCCCTGTTCTAAGGAGCCTGTATAATTAGCGTGTGTAATGAGACGTGTATTTTAAACTAACGGTGAACATCGTTCCCCTACCCGTGCCCAGCGCTGCCATAAACGAATGGCTGCTGTGATTGATTTCTTTTGTCCCAATTCACTGACGGACTTTTGCTGTGCTTCCACAGGCAAACCTTGGTGTGGCTGTGCTCGGCTGGGTTTCCCTTCCACGACTGCGGTAACGCTGCTCCTGTTGGCTACGCGGTACCGGGCCCTGCTGCTCTGCTCCTTTGCGGGAATGAGGGACCCGCGTTCCCGAATTATCGCAAATCCTGAGCGGAACGGCCATTGTTTATAAACGGAACCAGAGCCTGCACCCTGTAACAGAGGGGCAGAAACTCCCTCATGGCCCTGGACGGGGACACCCATAACAGCTGCGGGCGATTGCGGAAGACTGAGTCAGACCAAAAGGCCTCAAGGCCTGTAAAACGCCTTGATGGAAAAGGCTGCAGGAAGTGACGTAAAAGTCACGCGCCGGTACCGCGATGCACGCTGGGAATAGCGGATACCTGACCGGTTGAGGCTGGGGATGCCCCGCTCCTCCTCCCCACTCCAGGGAGGTGGTACCGGGCGCCGCCTATCCCTGTCGGCCCCCACTGTTACCCGCTCTCGAGTCCCGGGACGGCCTCGCGGAACCGGCGCGGCTGAGGTTGCGTGTACACCCAATTGCCGCGACAATGGCCGAGTCATGGCTCCTCCAATCACGGAGCTTGTTACTTTGGGCTCTCCGATGGGCGCCCAATCACAGGCGAGCTCTTAACGCCGGTCTCCGCGCATTTACAGTGGCCTGGAGGATGGTTTGCGCATGCGCGCTAAAGTGGCGCTGGCGACGGGTGGGCAGCAGCCGCTAGAGATGGAGCCCGGTGGGTAAAGGGGAAGTCTCGGCTCTACCGGTAGCCCCGGGTCGCGGAGCGGGGCCTGCCCCGCTCAGGCCCGGAGCTGCAGGAGGAGCCTGCGGAGCCGCCACAGCCTGCGCGCAGCAGCCGAACACACCCCTCTCTCTCGGCCCGCCCCATCGTAGCGCATTGGACGGATCAGGCTCTAGCCTTCGCGTGGTAGCCAATTAGCGCTGGCAGGTGGGGGCTGGCTCCTGAGTGACAGCAGTGAGGGCAAATAGGAACAGCCGGGCGGGTCTCGGAGGCGGTGCTGGGCGGGAGCCGGTGCTGAGGCCGGACCATGGACCGCGCCCTGGGGAGCCGGTGAGTGAGGAGGAGCCGAGGGTGGGCAGGGGGTCCAGGAGGGAGAACGAATGGCCGCGAGGCTCTGGCTGCAGGTCTGGGCCGGGTAGGGCGGCCCGAGCCAGCGGGAGGGTGTCCGGGGGTGTCCCGTGCCCTCAGCTGGGCCTTGCCCGGGCTCGGGATCCTCACCGGGGGGGGCTTTGCCCGCCACCTCCCTTCACAGTGAGAGGCAGGAGAGGTCCCTCTTTACTGTCGGTTCCCCCTGGGACTCCCACCTGCTGGACGTGCTGGGACAAGTGTTCCAAGCCAGGTTGGATGTGGCTGTGGGCAGCCTGGTGTATTGGGAGGTGTCGCTGCCCATGGTAGGGGATTGGAACCGGGTGATCTCTGACGTCCCTTCCAACCCAGACCCTTCTGGGATGGTTCTGTGACAACCCAAGAGCTAAAGGAGCCGCAGCCTGGCTGTGTAGGGGCTGACTCTAAGGGATGCTCAGCCCGCACTGTTTCAAGAAGTCTTGAGTGGCCCAGGAAGGCTGTTGGAATGCCAGAATCAGACCCCTTTCGTGTCCACATGCCTGCATCTCTCTCTACACAAAGTGGATGATGATGCTGATGCTTGTTGAGGTCTTTAGTGATGGGGACCATGGCCATGTTTGCTATGTGTGGTGCTTTCCTGATGCCCATAATGAGTCTGCTCTAAGGAATTCAGCCTCCAAACTCTGCTCGCGGCAATTCCACTGACATGACCTCTGTTTGCATGAAGAGCCTTGCTGTCATCCCCAGCACGCGGTGATGCCGTGACTAATGCAATGCTGTTCCCTGACCAAACAGCAGTGACATGCAGGGAGTAGAGAAATGAAAAACAGGGCTTGGAGGACTTCAGAGACTTTCTGAGACTTCAGAGACCTTTTGATAAGAGCTTTCCAAATGGCAAGGCCTGATGTTAACTATCAGCTGATCATGTCACCCCTCAGGGTCAACCCAGTGTGTGAGCAAGGCCTGTGTGACTTTCTGTGTGTTTGGGACTCTGTAAGGAGGCATTTAAAATCTTCTCTCTGCTGAGATGTGCAGCTGATAGTTTGATTCCTACAGGTTTCCTGTGATCTGTCCTCCAGCAGGATTTCATTGCAGGTTTTGGACCACTGAGTTCATTTGATCTAATCCTACTGTGGGAGGGGGATTGGACTGGATGACCTTTTGAGGTCCCTTCCAATCCCTAATGTTCTGTGATTCTGTGATTTGATCTAATTCTATTCTTTATTTCCCTTAGGATCACCCCAGAGGGCTGTAAAGGTGCTGCCCCACTGGCCAGCTGGAAGTATTGGCCCATCTACATTTGTGCTGGCAGTGCCTGCTTCATCTCAATGTAGCCCGGTTCAAGAAGAAAAGCAAGAGACAGGCTACAGCAAAACCTTTTCTGCTTCAGTGAACTAGCTGTTGCTTGTCCAAGAAGACAGAATGGGTGGGAAGAAGTGGAACCAGGTCACAGATCAGGTGATTCCAGCAGGGTCCAAGTCACTTCTTTAAAGAGAATTTCCAGCATCCAGGAGGCTGAAGAGCAAAAACTCTGATCAACCAAAATGGAAGGAGGCAACAGTCCCAGTCTGCAACTTCAGCAACTGCCACTGGCGACAGCAGCGGTTTCAGTGCAGCCTCACACCGACTCCTTTTCTTACAAGGTCAGATTCCTACCCCAGTCTGTCCCCAGAAGGCCCTAACTATTGAAGGAAGCTGGGAATGCTGCTGCTTTGTGGTTGTTTTTTGCAGAAGGTGCCCTGTATTTATGTTTAACCAAGCCTGGAGGCTCCAGTGCATGACAGGCTCTGTGTGTAACCAGGGAAAGGAAGAGAGAGAGAAATGCTGTGTCTTGAAGAGCTAGACAAAGTGACGAAGGGACCAGCAGTTAAAAGATGGGGATGTCTGGAGGTGATTAGGTACAAGAAATTCTCCAGGTCCCTGTGCAGACTAACTCACCCACAGGAACTAAGATCAGATGTTCTGGTTCTCCTGTATTTCGTGTGGGTCAGCCCACAGCTGAGCCGGGCTGTGTTGCTCCTTATTCTCCAACTGGGAATGGAGCTGTTCCCAAATCGCTTTCTTTGAATCCCCAAGTCTGAAGGGGCTCAGGAAATCTCAGCGAGAAGGTTTTGGTTGTTTCAGTCTGTGTCTACACAGCAACATTTTCCTGCCACCCTGTACTCCCTATCCTGGGAGGATCTCTCGGGTAGTTCGGAGCGAAGCTGCATGGGTGACCCTTGGGTTTGTGCATCCTGATAAGAGACTTTTTTGTTCCACTGGTAAGAACTTCAATATTGAAAGTCCTTGTATGAGGAAAACAGTGTAGTTACTGTTAAGGGAGGACATGGAGCGTGAGCTGGGTTATCCCAAATCAATCAAAGGAAGTCCCAGAGTTCGTTTTGGAGTCCAGCACTGAAATGAAAAGTGCTAATGACTTGTAATGAGGTTTAGACAGTTGTTGGAAGAACACAACTGCTAAATGGAGTGGCTTGGCCTCAGGCTCTTCTGTTCACTCCTTATGTGTTTCCTTTGTGACTCAGCCTGCTTTACATCCTTTTTTTATTTCAAATTCTGTCTTGAGACCGTGAGAATTATCACTGAGCTGGGAATGCTAATGCAGGAGGGGCTGGGAGCTTGCTAGGAGCTGCTGCCAGTTGCCTATTACTTTGGACTAGTTGGTTCATATAAAAAGCAGCATAAAATCTGTGATAATTTGGCTCAATTACCTACATATTTTCTTAGTGCAGAAGAGCAGGATGTGAACCTCCAGAAGGCGGAGGTTCCTGATCCAGCCTCTGCTGAATTCCAGGGCAACAAACATCCTCATGCAAAAGAGGAAGGAGGAGTGAGTGGGTTGTTGTGTTTAGTTTTCATCTTCTCCTCTGAGAAACTGCATGGAATGCAAATACACACCAAGCAATTTAAATCTCTTATAGAAAGTGTCTGCTAAGGATCTTTCACCTGAGTTTCTGGATTTGGAAGAGCCATGGGGAACTCACCTGAATTGCCCTAGATTATGTAGAACAGGGGAAGATAAACAAGCAGTTTTATTGATAGGTGATCTAGGAACTGTGTGAGAAGTCTGTTCCCTGTGATCTGTCCTCCAGCAGGATTTCATTGCAGGGTTTGGACCACTGAGTTCGTTTGATCTAATCTTGCTGTGGTAGGGGGATTGGACTGGATGAATCGAGGCTCCAGAGGCTGAATCGAATATCTGAGTGTTTATTTTCCCTTTCCAGGAGAATCTGATTGGGGCACTGCTGGCTATTTTTGGGCACCTTGTTAGCAGCATTGCGCTCAACCTCCAGGTGAGGGAAACATTCACCCTGCCTCGAGCATCCTGCATTGAAAAGCATCAGACATGCCAAACCTTTGCCTTTATTTTCTTCCCTAGAAATACAGCCACATCCGGCTGGCAGGTTCCAAAGACCCCCGAGCCTACTTCAAAACCAAGACGTGGTGGTGTGGGCTGTTTCTGCTGGTACTGGGAGAGCTGGGGGTGTTTTCCTCTTATGCCTTTGCTCCTCTTTCACTGATTGTGCCACTTAGCGCAGTGTCTGTTATAGGTAAGGGGAGGAGCGGGGTGGGGGGAAGACAACAGCCACACGAGGCTGAGTGCCTTTCTGCTCATTGCACTGATACACTACTCACTCTTTCTCTCCTTTATTTTTTTATAGCCAGTGCAATCATAGGGATTATATTTATTAAAGAAAAATGGAAGCCCAAGGAATTTTTAAGTAAGTTCCATGGTTCTGTTTCAGTTTTCCTGTTTACAAGCACTTAGAGCGGCCCCTCAAGAACTGTAGTTAGAGGGATGGCAACACCTCCATCAGCTCTAGTATCTCTGTGAAGAAATGCGTCAGCTCATCCACTGGATTTTTATTAAATCACTTTTAATTTGTGCCAAATTGTCTGACTCTCACAGAAAGACATGGAGATGGTGGTTGTTTGCAAGGGCTTGCGGGTCATGGTTCTCCAGGCTGAAGCAGCAGCCCAGGGCCTTGACTCTGCAGTAGCTCAGGCACAGCTGAATCCGCTGAATTCACCCATCTGCGTGTGTTTGCAGAACTGGGACCTTTGTTGTGCTATGCCCTAGAAGCTGGGCGCTGCCAGGCAGGATAAACCCCAGATACAGCTCCTGTAGCTCCTCCTGTTTAGCAGATGCTACCTAGTGCACTGGGTTTTCTCCTCAGCTCTCAGCAAACAAATTGCCAAGGGGGTTATTTTGCTTCTAATGTTTTGAAAGAGGGGTGTGAAGGGCAGAGGGATGACCCATCCAGCGGGCTGTGCATGATGTTGCTGTGCATATGCAGCAGTACTTCCCCCTCCATCCACACTAACCCACTAACTTTGTCCTCTCTCTCTCTCTTTGTGTGTGTGTCCTTTGGTTGTCAAAGGGCGCTATGTTTTGTCCTTTGTAGGCTGTGGTTTGGCAATTGTTGGAACTTACCTGCTGATAACATTTGGACCTAATAGTCACGAGAAGATGACAGGAGAGAATATCACTAGGCATTTAGTGAGCTGGCCATTTCTGTTGTATATGGTAAGATGGCCCTTAAAACGGGGGACAGTTCTCTGCCCTGTGCCTGCCTGGGAGTTTCTTCTCAAGCAGTAGTTTTCCTTGTTTCCTTATGAGCAGTTCTCCCTGTAGTTGCTAATGAACCTCTGCCAGCTTTTCCCACTGTCAGTTCCACGTTGCCTGTGGACACCTGCACAGTTGGGAACCCTCCTATCACAGAATGTTCTAGGCTGGAAGGGACCTCTAGAGGTCATCTAGTCCAACTTCCTTACACAGGGACAACTCTACCTAGGTCAGGCCACTCAGAGCCTCATCAAGCCTGACCTTAAATGACTCCAGGGATGGGGCCCCCACCACCTTCCCAGGCAGCCCACTGCAGCCATCAACCACCCTCTCACTGAAGAACCTTTTTCTAATATCCAGCCTAAATCTCTCCTTTCCCAGCTTGAGCCCATTGCTCCTTGTCCTATCTGTACAAACCCTCTTGAAAAGACCTTCCCCTGCCTTCATGGAGGCCCCCTTCAAGTACTGGCAGGTCAAAAGAAGGTCCCCCCAGAGCCTTCTTTTCTCCAGGCTGAACAGCCCCAACTCTCTCAGCCTGTCCTCATAGGAGAGATGCTCCCTTCCCCTGATCATTTTAGTGGCTCTCCTCTGGACATGCTCCAGTACATCTACATCCTTCTTGTGCTGGGGGCTCCAGAACTGGACACAAGACTCCAGGTGAGTTCTCACCAGGGCAGAATCATCTCTCTTGATCTGCTGGCCACAGTTCTTTTGATGCAGCCCAGACTGTGATTGGCCTTCTGAGCTACGATTGCACCATCCACTAGCACACCCAAGTCCCTTTCCATAGGACTGATCTCCAGTAGATCCTTTCCCAGCCAGTCATTGGGAAGGAGGGCAGAAAATTCACACAAGACAGTTTCAGTCACATACAAGCACACAGGCAAGTTTATGAGTGCACAGACAATACAGCAAAAGGGCAGACTGCAGCTGACCAGATACTTTTAGGAGTCTGTAGCAAGTCTGCAAAGTAGATTGAGAGAACTTAAGAGAAAATATCTTTTATTGCATCACTAGAACTGCATGCAGCAGTGTGTGCTCACGGAAAAGTGTCGATCTGGGGCACCGAGTTTTTTCCACTTGTATTACTAAAACAGTACTATTTTTACATACTCTAAAGTCCCAGCAAGAATAAAAGAAGATTAAAAGGTATTCAATTGCAAGAGATGCATCATGTATGTGCAGTGAAGGTTCTCTCTTGATGGCTGTAAAAGACAGACTATTTTTCTTTCTGGAAGCAAGGCATGTATCTGACTTCTTCATAGTGAGGGTAAGAGAGCACTGGAAGGGGCTGCCCAGGGGGGTTGTGGAGTCTCCTTCTGGTTCGTTTAAAACCCACCTGGATATATTCCTGTGTGACTGGATCTAGATGGTCCTGCTGTGGCGGGGGGAATGGACTAGATGGTCTTTCAAGGTCCCTTCCATCCCTAGTGTTCTGTTCTGCATAACAGGGGAGGTGCTTTGACCCTCTATTCATTTGTGTGCCTCTCCTCTGGATATGTCATACAGTGAAATAATTTCTGCTGCATTTTTAAACCTCACATCATTGTATCGCTTGTCTGCAGCAAACATACACATCCCAGACACTTAATGAGATGTCTTTCTTAAGGACTCTGATAAAGACTTATATTTTTCTGTCCAAACAAGCTTTTTCCACATATGAAAACGCTTAAACAAAAATGTAATGACTGATCCAGAAAATTCCTTTTAGGCCACAGAAAATTACTTTAATCTGTGACTATAATCTGCCTCAATCAGAAGATGAAACTTCTCAGTCAATAGTACAGTTAGCCTAACATGTGGTTTTATATCTGCTCTGCTTTAATTGCACTTGTCTCTGTCCTGTAAGGAAAAATTAATGCCTTTCGCTGCTCAAAGACAGTCGACTAAACAAAGGTGCTTATTGGCAGAACATAATTCATTTCACAATCATAATTTGTTTAACAACACCTTCAACTAGCCACAGTTGGACCTGATGAAGTGTGATCTGAAAATAAAACTATGCAAAGGCACGAAGTTAATTCTGTTTTACCAACGTGACCTGGAGTGTTTCACAGAGGCACTAGTGAGAAAGGAGATGCACTTTCAAAAAGAGTTTGTCAATAAAGAGTTTAGTAGTCCTATTCCTCTTTAGGGGGAGGTAGACCATGTTCAAGTCCTCACACTCAGTTATGTTTCACTAACATAATGGAAAAATGCAGTTTTCCCCCTGCCACTGTTGGTAGGGTGAAGATGAATCTGTCATATTTACCTACACATATACTCTCTTCTCCCTAATTACTACTGATAGGATGAAAGGAAATTCCTCTAAATGCTTTAAGCTTTCTCATCACACTCTAATTACTATAATCACACCAAAACATACTTGAGAGACAAGAGCTTTGGGATCTCTGTGCTTGAATTTGGCTTCTAAGAACACTCTGTATCAAATACATCATCTTAACTGAATGAACAACTAGGGTGAACAACTAGGGTGTATCTATGGTCAAATAAGTAACTTCTGAACAGCATCTGTTAGCCTGCAGGGGGAATTTTTACGCTAGTCTCCATATTGCAGTTATTTCTAATATTAAAGCTATGAAGTAATTTACTATGCATTGCAAGCATTTGGTAGTTATTACTCCAGGATTGTTGCTTACACCAGCACAGGTGATTCCTGATGTGACAGTGCAGAATACTACAGCATACATAAAGCAAGACAGACACACCGTGGTTAAGTCTACTTTGAAAGGGAGTGTAATGAAAGTGTTTAGCAAGGGTGCTAGCAACCGATTAACCCTACAGTTGAGTTGTGAATTTGAGCGTTTCCACATGTGCTTGGCAGCTGGCACATGTGTCACTCTGGGCCTGCTCAGAATTACTGCACTGGGGAAATTTACCCTGTGAGAAGGGAGAACAACATAAGCAGAACTCTCTCAACAAATGTAATCATCACTGATTAAACTTAGCATTACAAAGGAACTGTAAGATGACATTAAATAGTCATTGACTCATTTCCCAATGAGCAATGAAAACAGAAAGGGTCACCATTTGCCATTAATTTAAGGGGTATCAGAGGGGACTCACAAGAATGAGGAATTGCAGTGTTGGATAATTTGTACATACATTTTCGCATGTACATTAACTCGGGTTGTTTTTTATCCTTGAGATTTTTTGCAAACAAGAGGAAAAATACTTTAGAAATTCTCATGTGTTACTAAAATGTTATATTCTTGAATTGAACCCCAAGAGCAGAAGAGAGACTGATGACTGGAGTTGTCAGGCAGGAAGATCAGTGTCTTTTTCCCAACCTGAATGATTCTATGAGATGTCAGTCCAGGTGGATAATTACCAGGTTAGGGTCATAAATATCAATATGATGATAATTAAGGAAACGAATATTGACTTGGGTTTACACATATACAAAGCAGACTCCCAGCTGTCATAATAGTCATCATAGATCTACCCAACTCAGTGCTATCAAACAGCATTGATTTACAGCCATCAGAAACTGACATGATGTAGACAATGTCTAATTTTAGAAGGCATTCTTTGGAAGAAACCATTATGATGAGCCCAAATTCTATGCTCCCTACTCACAGGCACAGCCTCAATGGGATTAAAAGTATGAAGAATAAAACGTGGCCCATATTCTGGAGGTTATTCCTGAGAGCTGAACAAAAATTCTGATGTGGCTAAATAATGATTACATTTCAGCTACACATATACACTTTTAAAACACCACAGAAGACAAAGTTTTAGAAGCAATGGTGCTTGAAACACAAGCAGGCCTGAGCTGAAAAAGAAACCGATCCAAGGCATGGATGCTAGCATTGTTCCCCCTCTCTTACTCGACAGCTGCTCATCTGAGGATCTGTCACATGGAAAATATGTGAACGCGATGAAACATCTGTTAATGTAGCTCTGCTCCCACCCAGCTTCTTAAAAGTAAAAACTGTCAGCTCGTTACTATTTTCAATAGTGCCCAGACACTTGTTCTGCACATCACAGCCCAGGGATGGCAATGTCTCAGGGCTGCCTAACTGCTGGGGCAGCAATGGCAGCATACAGTCGTCATCTCAGGCATGTGGTGTAACACAAAGACAAGGTCTTAAAGGAGCGTGTAATCCTACAAAAGTGTCATTCCAGAGGATTTCTATTTAGGAATACTCAGCACAAGGAGACCTAAGTGCACAAGCAGCTAGTTTAGCTTGCAGTAGACTCTAGCTAGGGTGATAATTACTAGCCCAGCTGCTTCTGTTACCTTCTTTGTTATTATTAGGCAATCACTTTCCTGATCTCTTGCATGTTGGTGACACATGGTATTCATACCTGATGGAGACACTGACAAATTATTCCTGGCATTTGCTAGTAGTACTTTGGTTCTTTACCTGTGAAACTGGGAAAGTGTCAGCAAGCTGTGTACAACTAGAAAAAATCCACAATGCTCCTTTTTCAGACAGAAAGTGGGAACAAAAGCAGAGTCCAAGTGCTTGTTTCTGTTGGCTTTAGCAATAGCCAGGCAGCTTCACAAACTTCATAAAATGTGCTGCCTTTTCCTTAAGGCCTATAAAACATAGACCCCTGTATGAAAACAGCAATTTCACATCAGGCTGAGAATGCAATGAGAAAAGCATATTGGTTCAACCGAGTGTTATTTCTCTACTGATAGAACAAGGTACGTTGTGTAATTTTAAAATCTAAATCCCCAGTATGTTCTCATTTGTCTGTTTTAATTTGCTGTCTGTAAACACAGCAGTAGGCAAGTTTATCCACATTGAGGAAGTTTTTGTTTTAAACCTGAAGATAAGATGACAGTCTGCCTCAGTTGTTGTCATGATCTTCTCTCTCAAGCTGACATGTTTATTCTTGGACATTTACACTGTGGTACTGAATACTGTGAAGGAGCTGAGTTACAAATGTTAGTTTTGATTGAATATGACACTGAAAATAAACATGCCAATACACTCAATAACTTTGCCAGCCTGTTTCATCCTCTCATCACTGCAGCTGACAAACCCTAGGCTTCTACTACCAGCAAGTCCATAGACTGGTATGGGCATCAGACAGACACATGTGTCTAGTTTCGGGCACCTCAGTACAAGGGAGACATCGAGGTGCTAGAGTGAGTGCAGAGGAGGGCAATAGAGCCAGGGAAAGGCCCAGAGAACAGATCTTATGAGGAAAGTGAGTTGGGGCTGTTTAGTCTGAGAAAGAGGGGGCTGAGGGGAGACCTCATCGCTCTCTACAACTATCTGAAAGGACATCGTAGAGATGCTGGTGCTGGTCTCTTCTCACAGGTTGTTAGCGACAGAACCAGAGGGAAGGGCTTCAAGCTTCAACAGGGGAGGGTTAGACTGGACATCAGGAAGAAATTCTTC
>JAOXOE010000001.1:109744094-109758127 GCA_028565055.1 Phoeniculus purpureus
GGTGAACTTGTAGAGTAGGGTTGATGGTTGGACTCAACGATCCCAAGGGTCTTTTCCAACCTGAATGATTCTATGATTTTATTCTATGCTTTAGTCAGGTTGTGCTGGAATGTTAAAGGAAAGGTATAGAGGAAACTTGCTTAAGAACCTTTTTGAATGTTTATGCCTAGATAAAATCCAGTCGTGTTTTAAACAACAAATTAATGCACAGCAATGCTTCTGGGAAAGTTTACACCATTTGTGGGTGCAATAGTCAACATTTTAGCTTTCAATTTTGTTATTCCTTAAATACAAGTCAATCTCAACGGTCCAGGATATAGTTTGTTGGGGTTGATATCAAAGCATATTCTGCCACAGTCAGTAGCTATGCAAGGTTTATCTCAGCTTCTAATATTCTAAGGTGACTGATAGATTCGGGTGCTTCTTTGGCCTTTGTGGGCATGTAAATGTGTAAAATGGATGTTCATACTTGATTTACCAGTATGCTTATATTTAATTTAGTATCTGCGGTTCAGTAGATGAGTGGAAGTATCATAGAATCATAAAATCATAACGGCTGGAAAGGACCTCCAGGACCATCAAGTCCAGCCCTCAGCCCAACATCTCCCTAACCCCTAGACCATGGCCTCTATTGCTCGAGCTACTCAGTTTTGAAACACCTCCAGGGACAGTGACTCCAACACCTCTCTGGACAGCCTGTTCCAGTGCCAAACCACTTTCTCGGGAAAGAATTTCTTCCTAAGATCCAATGTAAACCTCCCCTGATGCAACTTGATGCCATTTCCGCTTGCCCTATCATTAGTAATGTGGGAGAAGAGACCAGCACCAGCCCGGCTACAATCCTCTTTTTAGATAGTTGTAGAGAGCAAGAAGGTCTCCTCTCAGCCTCCTCTTCTCTATATTAAATAACCCCATTTCCCTCAGCTGCTCTTCACAGGGCCTGTTTTCCAGCTCTCTCCCCTGCCTTGTTGCCCTTCTCTGTCCCGTTCCATCCCCTCAGTGTCCTTCTTATCCTATAGCACCCAAAACTGGACCCAGTACTCTAGGTGCAGTCTCCTGAGTGCAGACTACAGGGGCACCATCACCTCCCTACTCCTGAAAAACAAGCAAGAATTTAAATGCAACATCTGAAATATTCAGTGCTGTAGGATAAGTACCTATAGAAACGTAGAATTCACTTTCTCCTCCTGGATTCCCATGTCTGTTTCCATACCACACTCCAGTCACAAGATGAACCAAAGAGGAGAGAGAAACAAAATCATAAACCTTGATCTTTTAAGTTTCCTTCTCTTGTGACCTCAGAAAGGAATTTGCTTTCCCTATCTCTCCATCATCAGAGACAACAGAACCAAACTTACGTCTGCAAATACTTGATGGCTCAGGGAAAGGAAACTGGATGAAAGACTTGCTGGGGTATCTCCCCAGAATCAGCAATGGGGCTATACCAGCCAAGGTATAGAGGAGTAACTGCACAAAAGTACTTGATTATAAGTAGTCTGCTAGCCAGCACATTTGTCTGGCCATGCCCTTTGCCTGATCAGTATAGTCAGCCTTCTTATTCAGCTCCTTTCTAGCTCTTTCATGGGTAAGTACCTGTGTATTCTGTGTGCATATGTGTGCATGGGAGTCTGGGAGAAGAGTCTGACTCCCACCTGACTACAACCTCCTTTCAGGGAGTTGGAGAGAGGGAGAAGGTTCCAGCTGAGTCTCCTCCAGGCTAAACAACCCCAGCTCCCTCAGCCTCTCTTCATTAGTCTTTGCCTCCAGTCCCTTCCCCAGCCTCGTTGCTCCTCCGGACCCGCTCCAGCCCCTCAATCTTGAAGTGAGGGGCCCAGAACTGCCCCCAGTTCTTGAGGGGAGGCCTCCTCAGTGCCCAGTACAGGGGGAAATGACATCCCTAGTCCTGCTGGCCACACTATTGATGATTCAAGCCAGGATGCCATTGGCCTTCTGGGCCACCTGGGCACCCCGCTGGCTCCTGTTCAGCCAGTTGTCAACCAGTACTGCCAGGTCCCTCTCTGCCATGCTAAGATGACACTCAACCTCATGCTCCCAGCGCCACCGATTGCAGCACTATGTGAGTATCTTGTCATCACAGAATCATAGAATCATTAGGGATTGGAAGGGACCTTGAAAGATCATCTAGTGCAATCCCCCTGCCACAGCAAGTTGTACAGGAACACATCCAGGCAGGTTTTCTCTGGACAATTTCTGGAGGAGCGCTGTGGTTCTTTTTTGAGCAGGGAAGAGCATGAAGTCTGGCATTTGCAGGAATCTATGTTGTCTAAGATTAAGGAGCAGTGAGCATTAACATTATTTTTATGAGCAAAAAACTCTTTGATGAATCCAAAATGCAGAAATAGTACCTTGTAAACACACATCCGTGTTGTGTGGTGTGTTAAGAAACAGGAAGATAGATAGGACCAGCATTAAAGCTGTTGGATTCCAAGGAATAAAATAGGAACTTCACACATATTTTTAAGATAGTTCAGACTGTTTCCTATCAGGACAAACACTTTCCCAGCCAGACCATAAGGTGTAAGACACTGCTACTGAGATATGTTAAAACCCATCCATACCCTTTGCCTCTCTGCAGCCACCAAGAATGACTCTGAAATGCCACCAGCCCTTTCTCCACAATCCTAGGATCTTTAGACTGGGGCAAATGAAAAACACTCTTCTGAAGTGAATGGAAGTGAGGTCAACATCAGACTCATCACACAGAAACAAGGGCTAGGGAATTAAGCAGGACAAAGATGAGATTGGACTAGATGATATTTTGAAGTCCCTTCCAATCCCTAATGTTCTCTGATTCTGTGAAAGAGGCAGACACATAAAAATCATGTTGCTAAATACTTATGAGGCTCAAGCAGATCAGGACATCATTGTCATCTACAGGAGAAGGCATGGGAATATGTAATCTGCAAATCCCACTAGGTCTTCTGCATGAACTAGCCACAGCTATACTGTACTCATCAGAAGAAGCTGACCCCTGCAGGCTGGTGTGTGGGTTTATGACCATGTAGGCATCTCCAGTTGTCTTGTGCTATGGATATAGCTCTCATTCCACCCACTTCATTGAGTTTGTGAAGAAGAAGGAGTATCCTCACTTTTCCCCAATCCTATTATCAATGATCATGCATTTTACCAAATAAATGTTATAAAAGATATGGATTAAAGCATTATAACTAATAAAATCAATATGACTTTTTAAAAGCACATTCCTAGTAGGTCCCCAAGAACATTCATTTTTGAAAACTAGATTATTTATTATTGGCTTTAATTATTGTAACTTCTGTGCCAAGTTACAGCAGTTGGGGTAAGAGGACATATATATATGAGAAGGAACAACTTCTCAGTGAGGGTGACAGAGCACTGGAAGGGGCTGCCCAGGGGGGTTGTGGAGTCTCCTTCTCTGGAGACGTTTAAAACCCGCCTAGACATGTTCCTGTGCAACTGGATCTAGGTGATCCTGCTATGGCAGGGGGGATTGGACTAGATGGTCTTACAAGGTCCATTCTAATCCCTGATATGCTGTGATTCTGTGACAAGTGCTCTGTAGTCCTCGAGGGGCAATCGAATTGGCTATTTAAAACATTGTTTAAGTTTCTGCTGAAGAAAACTGGCAGCAGACAAAGGTCACTTGGCTTGTCCAGAGCGATATTTAACATATTTTTTGCTTTGAGAATAACCACACTTGTTGCTTCTTCAGTGACCCTCTTCCTGCCTTCCTTGTTTTTAGCAGATCTGTGAAGTGCATTGTTTTCTGGGGAAAAGTTCAGTTTTGAGAAGTACATCTCTTTGTGTTCTGTGCCTGAACCTCTCCAGCCTTTATTTATAATAGTATGCATGTTTGAATGAATAGCTCTGATGAAAGCCAGCGCTATGAACCCAGTTTAGAGTTTATGACCTTCACCTTAATACCCTCATGCAAATCTCCTCGCTGATCCATGACTCGTTTTTACTATTGCAGCCGTATGTTGTGCAGTATTTCCTACATACCAGAGATCTCAACTGTGCTGCTCCATCCTAAATCCGTGACCCAGCAGCAGCAAGTTCCTCCAGCAGGGAACCCTGGGTCATCCCTTGGCCTCAGGGAAACTAAATTCTTCCTCAAACGCCACGGGATGCAGCAGAAGAGCAGTAACCACTCTTCCAAATTATCAAATGATACTGGTCTCTGGGTGAAAGCTTTGCCTGTCACTGTTCTGTGACCCCAGGAACACCTGCAGGATGTATGTTTAATGGAAAGATCATCGGTAATCTCCCCAAGAAGACAGCAGCAGAGGACAGGTGCACAGATTAGTGGTTCACAGATCATTCATCAAAATGTATTGGATTGCCCATATTTGTTCACATGAAAGAGACGCAGATCATCGGGACAGACATTCTGCCTGGCACACATGGGAACCAGAGAATCCCTTTGTGATAACTGGCCACCCAGATCCATCTAGCATACGCAAGGCTTTGTCATAGAAATACTTCATTGCTGTTGGGCTAACCTGGACTAATTCTTCAAAGAAAAGACATCCTCCTAATAGCAGATGTGTCATCGGGTGGAGGAAGATGTAATAAATGCCTTGAAAGTCCACAGCATTTGAGAATGCAGAGTGTATTATCTTTTTCAATGAGTGCAAAAAATGTGCTGATATTGAGGACAAGGCACTTCCCTACACAGCAAACCCAGGCAGGACATAACTATCAGCCTTCATAAACAAAGATGTGTTGCAAAGGACTCAAAGCAATGAGACTCATTGTGATTGACTTGATCTAGGGGATCCTGCTGTGGTGGGGGATTAGACTGGATGATCTTTTAAGGTCCCTTCCAATCCCTAATGTTCTGTGATTCTGTGATTCAAGCAATAACGAGACAGGACCCCGGATTCATAATTTCTAGAATGTTTTAGAAGAAATCAGCCCTGCAGCATGTCCCAAACTTCCCTGACCCTCAGACTCCCTTTACTAAGGGCAGTCTCGTCTTTGTAGCAGAAGCTTCCTATAGACTACAGCCTTGTAGTTTGAGCCTGGTGGGTTTTAACCTGAGGGATGGTGTTGCTGGCAAAGGTTCTGGTTAAGAAACTTTGTGATGGGTTAGGTCTCATGAAAGACAGAAGTTCCCCCAGCTCCAGTTACTCACCTGCCTCTGAAAGTTTCATCCAACAAGAGCCTCTGAGAATAAAGAACCTCTGAAAATAAAGAGGCTCTTGTTCATATTTTGCAGAGGGAAAACCTGTGGGATAAGTTTCCTGTTTCCCATTGGTTTTGGGCCTTTTGTGGTCACTGAGCACAACGTGGCAACCATTTTGCCCTGGGAGGATGGTAGTAGAGGAGAAAGTGAGCTTGCGGAAAGCCCAGAGAGTGGTGGAGGACAAAAGTCCCTACAAAACCATGGTGAACTGTGGGAGGAAGACAGTGTGGTCTGTAGCCACTGAGGAAAACAACATGCTGAAGCAGGGGACTGTCCCTAAGAACCTGGAGCAAGGGACTTATTTTTAAAGAAACCATTGGTTCTGAGGAAGGGCTGGAGCAGTCAGGCACTGGGATGACCCCTCAGCCCATGGAAAAAACCCCACTCGAGGTGGAGAAAGATCATGGAGGACTTATCTTTTGTGTGGAGGAAACCACATTGCCACAGTGAAAAGAACTGCTGAGGGGATTTTCCTGTGACGGAAAGGAGATACCAGAGCTAGGCTCAGGCATGTAAGAACCATGTGAGTCCTCTCTGTATATTGGGGTTTTCCTGTTGTTTGAATTAAATGTCTTGATTTTCTCCAAATCAAGCCTATTTCCTTTTGCCCATCACTCATGAGTTGCATGACAGTCTTTGTCCCGGACCTTGTCAGCGTGGTTGACTGGTGACAAGTCTACAAACTGGTTCCTTCAATCTGGAAGTTGATCCCACTGCTCTGCTCATGGACTCAAACCACACTCAGATGAAGGCCAGAACAAGTCACGAAATTAGAACTGTGGTACTTCAGATGCACCTGTAGGAAGTCCAAGAGCTAATACGGTTTCTAGCTCAGTTTAAGCACACCAGGAGATGGGTAATGAGATAATTCCCTTGATAATGAGACTCTGTATTTAATCTTCCTCCTTAAAAATTGTGTTTCACTTCTGGTTTAATTCAACTAACTTCAGCATCCCACCTGTTCTTGTTATTCTCTCTGCACTGAATGAGAGAGTCCTGAATTTTCTCCCCATAAAAAAAAAAATATCACACCACTGGGTTATCACTGGTTTCACTTGGGAAACTTCTGTAAAGGTGATGCTGGAATCAAGTGACAATTTCAATTCATCTGAGCAGCAGTGCAATGCAGAAGGTCAACCACATCCTAGCCTGTACCAAAGGAAGTGACACCAGCAGGTCAAGGGAGTCGATTCTCTTGTGAGATCTCACCTGGAGTAATGCATCCACTTCTGGAGTCCTCAATACAAAAAGGACATGAAACTGTTGTAGTGAGTACAGAGGAAGCCACAAGGATCATCAGAGGGCTAGAGCACTTCTCCTATGAGGACAGGCTTATAGGAGCCTGGAGAAGAGATCATTGGATCTCAGGAAGGAAGAAAACTGTATTCAGCCAGGAGAAGAGATGATTTGATCTCAGGAAGAAATTCCTCACTATGAGGGCGGTGAGGCACTGGAACATTTTGCCCAGGGAAGTTGTTGATGCCCTCTCTCTGGAAATCACAGAATCACGGAGTATTAGGGGTAGGAAGGGACCTCAAAAGATCATCCAGTCCTATCACCCTGCCACAGCAGAATCACCTAGATCAAGTCACACAGGAACATATCCAGGGAGGTTTCAAATTCCACAACCCTCCTGGGCAGCCCCTTCCTGTGCTCTGTCACCCTCACCATGAAGAAGTTCCTTCTCACATTGATGTGGAACCCCCATTTGGTTTGGGCTCTGGGCAGCCTGGTCTACTGAGAGATTACCCTGTCCATGGCAGGGAGTTTGGAACGAGGTGGTTTCTGAGGTCCCTTCCAACTTAAACCATCAAAACATAAGTCTTTAAATTCTTAAGTCTATATATTCTATTTTTTCTCCTGTTTTAGTTCTCTGACACTATTGTTCTAGAATACAGTAGGTCAGTGTATGTATGTCATTATGTGTGAAGTGAGGAACTGGGTCATGATTCTTGCCCTACTTGTTTCTGATGCTGCATTACCTGTGTTCACAGGTTACTAAATGCACTTCAAAGGCCTTCAGGCATCATCTTATGCGATTCTCATTAAACATATTGCCTTGTACACCATTTAACCCTTAAGCATCACCCCATGTCAATTCTTTAGAGGTACTCGGAACAGTAGCAGCAAGAAAGCAAACAACATATGGTTTTGCTCTGCTGACCCAAATGGAAATGGAGTTGTATCTCAGAGGTACAGAAGAGGCACCTCAAAATTCCCCTGATGGCTACAGTAGACTAAAATCTTGGTCTGCCTTGAGTTACTTATACTCAGCTGGAGGCTTAAGCTACAGAGCTTATTCAGATCCTTAAGTTGGATTCTTTCCAAACCCAGTTGACCTCTCTTTTTAGGGCTGTGCTGCAGCTGCAAACAGAATGTGCATCTCCAGAGCTCTCTGAAAATAGTTTCTTTGTTGTGACTAAGATATTTAGATCTTTTTTCAGCAGCACCCTTATTTGATTGACTGATGTGCCTGCAAGTTATTTCTGAATCTGGGTTATTTCTATTTCCGATGTAAGATTCTAGATGCTGTGTAATTGCTAAACCCACTCTTTTATTTGATAAAACTTTTTAAATCTAAAATTGGGAGAGAAAACTGTTTTGTTGTGTGAAGTCTGACTTTGTGTCAGAAATATTGATGGTCACAACCAGGCTAAGGGCGTCTTCCTTGGGCATTAAATTACATTGGTTAGAAGCATAACAAGTCAGCATCATAATCTCCCGTGCTGTCACTTAGAGATCTTTTTTAGGTTCCTCCTTCCTCCCGTTAGAAAAACAAGACTACTCAGTAACTCTTTTAACTAGATACAGGCCTCCAGATTCCACATCAGTATGACCAGGAACTTCTTCATAGTGAGGGTGACAGAGCACTGGAAGGGGCTGCCCAGTGAGATTGTGGAGTCTCCTTTGCTGGAGACTGGACATGTTCTTGTACAACTTGGTGTAGGTGATCCTGCTGTTGCAGGGGGATTGGACTAGATGATCTTTCGAGGTCCCTTCCAATCCCTAATGTTCTGTGATTCTGTGAACAACTCATAGGCTTTCCTGAGGAAGCTCTGACAATCAAAGGTTAACAGTATGAGGAGCTGTATTTCGTATTGGAAAGTTCTCGATACCATGCAGGATTATGTATGGACCTGAGTGCATGTGTGTACCCATTTGAGAAACTTTGAAATGGTTATAAAAGTACTTTAAGTGGGCTTCTTTTCACTGGAAAAACAGCCTAAAACGCTGTCTTCAACCACATGAACTTACTATTCATAATAATGTGCTGCATGAGCCTCAATGTTGGGAAAAAAAGAAAATAAACTTCTGTACTTACACAAAAATGTTTTTGTCACCCAAAATGTTTCTTACAGAAACTACATTTCACTCAGACAGAGGTGCTGTGTTAATAAGTACTGTGCTTTCACACAGAGTTTTTGGAACCAAGACTGATTCAACTTGTAAGGAGTAGTTTGTGCTATACATAACAAAGCTTTATAGTAGATCACAGTGTCATAGAATCACAGAGCATTAGAGATTGGAAGGGACCTTGAAAGATCATCCAGTCCTAACCCCCTGCCACAGCAGGATCCTCTAGATCAAGTCACACAGGAACATGGCCAGGTGGGTTTTAAACATCTTGAGAGGAGACTCCACAAGCCTCCTGGGCAGCCCATTCCAATGCTCTGTCACCCTCACTGGGAAGAAGTTCCTTCTCATATTTATGTGGAACCTTCTATGTTCCAGCTCACAACCCATTGCCCCTTGTCTTATCATTATATACCACTGACCTATCCTTCACATATTTATCAACATTAACGAGGTCACCCCTCGGTCTCCTTTTCTCCAAGCTCAAGAGATGCAGCTCCCTCAGACTTTCCTCATCAGAAAGATGCTCCACTCTCTTACTCATCTTTGTGGCTCTGTGCTGGACTCTCTCCAGCAATTCTGTGTCCTTCTGAAAGTGAGGGGCCCACAACTGGACACAATACTCCAGATGGGGTCTCACCAGGGCAGAGCAGAGGGGGAGAAGAACCTCTCTCCATCTACTAACCTCCCCACCTTGTGATCCGCCCCAGGATGCTGTTGGCCTTCTTAGCCAAAAGGGCCCATTGCTGGCTCCTGGCCATCCTGCTGGTCACCAGGTCCCTTTCTCCCATGCTATTCTCCAACAGGTCAGTCCCCACCCTATCCTGGTCCCTGGGGTTTTTCTTTCCCAGATGCCAGACTCTACACTGCCCTTGTTACAGTTCATTCAATGTCTCCTCACCGAGCTCTCCAGCCTGTCTAGGGTTTTGTGTTCCTGATGGGTTTTATATTTCACTTTCTCTATATTGTTTTGAGGATTAGGAAACATCCTTCTAAAGTGATGGTAAATATTAAAGGTAACACAGAGTTTATGTTGGAGGTGTGCTTTTAGCTGTTGCTATAGAAACACACAGTAATATGTGGTAAATTTACAATACTCTGAAAAATGAGTCTTCTTTCACACACATCTAGTGAGGAGTTTAGAGCTGTCTAAGCCTGCAAAGCTCAAAGTTCCCACCCATACTAGGCACATTCCAGCCACTTGTATTGTGTGAGGCACTTGCTGTAACCATTCTTCATGCTCCCAGTGTTTATTGTGGGATCACTTGCTCATCCCATAACACTGAGGCCAATGGCAAGGACAAGGGCTGAAAGAGGGACAATTCCATAAGCCATTTTAAATAGAACCATCAGTGTAAGTATTTTGTCATATTAAATAGTTCATTTCACTACAGGCTTGGGGCAGGGTGGCTGGAAAGCAGTCTGGTAGAAAAGGATCTGGGGGTTCTAATTGACAGGTGGCTGAATATGAGCCAGCAGGGTGCCCAGGTAGCCAAGAAAGCAAACGGGATCCTGGCCTGTATCAGAAACTGCTTCCAGCAGGAGTAGTGACGTGATTGTCCCTTTGTACTCAGCTCTGATGAGACCACAACTTGAGTACTGGGTCCACTTTTGGGCACCTCAGTACAAGGGAGATATCAAGGGGCTGGAGCGAGTGCAGAGGAGGGCAACAAAGCTGGGGAAGGGCCTGGAGAATAAATCTGATGGGGAGAGATGGAGAGAGTTGGGGTTGTTTAGTTTGAGGAAGACGAAGCTCATCGCTCTACAAATATCTGAAAGGACAATATAGAGATGTTGGTGCTGGTCTCTTCTCACAGGTCATTAGCGACAGAACCACAGGGAAGGGGTTCAAGCTTCAAGAGAGTAGGTTTAGACTGGACATCAGGAAGAAATTCTTCCCGGAGAGAGGGGTCAGGCACTGGAATGGGCTGCCCAGGGTGGTGGTTGAGTCCCCATCCTTGGATGTAGTGTTGGGGGATCTGGTTTAGGGGTGAACATGTAGAGTAGGTTTGATGGTTGGACTCAATGATCCCAAAGGCCTTTTCCAACATGAATGATTTGGCGAGTCAATTATTAACTATCTTGATACTTGTTTTTAAAAGGCTGATTCTAGATAATGTCTTTAAGCTTAACTTTTGTGGGTTTTGGTTTGTTTTTTTTTTAATTAATAACTCTGGATGAATGTTCTTTGCATTAGACTTACATTAATGCCCAGCTTTTCTCAGTGTCTTTGTGAGATGAGTTCTTTGAATTAATCATATTTTCCTGCTCCAAATATATTGCAGTATAATAAAATTAAAAAAGAACAGAATGTGGAAATGCACTAGCAAAAGAAGAGGCACACACATAAGAAAGGGTTCCCTTTCTTACCCTTAAAACTAATTACACAGAAAGTGAAAAAAACCACGAATGTGCAGGAAATTCATTTTGTGTTGCAAAAAAAAATTAGGAAGCCCTAAGGGGAGGTAGAGGAGATGCTACATCTCTGTTTCGTTTGTTTCTCAAACCATAAAGGTCTATCCGCTGTATTCAGTAACATCTCGAACAAACGGCTATGGCTTTATTTCTCTTGGACAAGGCAATAGGATCTGGAGCATGCAGCAAATGACTATACAAGGTCTCTTTCATGAAGCAGCAACTAAATCTTTAAGCCTAAGGTACTTCTCTTCAATTAAGGTAAAGCTAAACTTCTTAATACCAACTCCCTCGCAAGCTTTGGTACAGTGCATAATAGATCGACATGGCACACAGTAATTAGAACCTTGTCTAAACGATGACAAGAGGTTATAGGATCTATTTCAGTCTCCAGTCCCATAGAGGAAATCATTATAAGATATTCTTTTACTCTTACTTTTCCAAAGGGGTTTTTTTTCCCCCAGCAGTATCAGATGTTTATGGTAACTTTTTTTTCCCCTTATATTTTTTGTGGTCTTACTTCATCAATTTTCATTCCATTTAATGATTAAACAAAAAACTTGCTTTTATAAACTTATAAATTTCAACATATCCCACATAAAATGCAGGCAAACAGCACCAACGTAGTAATTATCTCAGGCTAAAAAATAAGAAATAGGACATTTTAACATTCCTTGCACCCTGCTAAGAACAAAAATAGCTTTCATACAAATCGGTGAGTTAAGTAATAAAATCTGATGGGGTTGGGGGTGTGGGGATCTTGTTCCGCAGTGAGACAGACGCTGCTGAATTGGAACATGGTGAAAAACACACTCATCAAGAGCAAAGGAGATTAGAAGCATCTTTCACATGGACCAAGCCTGCCTACATGCAGCCATAATAAATGTCTCAGTAGCAGAGGCTGACCATAATAAGTATTTTTGCAGGCTTAATGCCAAGCCTGAAACAGGGTTCTGTAAGGCTTTGTCCAATTTCTTAATTTAAATATGCGGTATTCATGTAAAAATATATATTTTTAGCTGCAGCAGTACAGCTTTGTTGCACCAAAATGTTTTCTCTGACTTTCCTAAATGCTTAATGAACTTCCAGGTTTATTAGAACAATATTACAGAAACATGAGGTGACTGTAAATCTCCCTCCAGCTCATTGCTAGAGGTTGCTTTAGTGTAGGTCTTCTACTTCGCAAAGTTTTCCTTCAAGAAGGTTTATTGTGAGTTAAAAATGTAAGGTCTGACCATGTAATTAACCCCTCAGTAGAGCTCCCTCTTTTCTACTTTACGGCACAACATGGAAGTGATTCTGACAGCACAGTGGCCCCCATAGTATGGACCTACCATAAGCTTTCAAAGAATGTTTGGGATCAGAAGGGAACTCGAAGGATCATCTAGTGCAATCCCCCTGCCACAGCAGGACCCCCTAGATCAAGTCGCACAGGAACATGGCCATGCAGGTTTTAAACATCTCCAGAGCTTTCATCCACCCTGAAAGCCTTGAAGAGAGGCTAGTGGAAATGAACCTATTCAGTCTGGAGCAGAGATGGCTTCAAAGGACCTAACAACAGTCCCCAGAGGGGAGGACAACAGGGTGATGGAGACAGGCTGTTCACAATGGTGCACAGTGGAAAGAACGGGCACAATGGACATGAATTGAAGCATGAGAATTCAACCAGGCGGTGACACAGGTTGCCTAGCAGGGTGATGGATTCTCCATTTTTGGAGGTCTTTGAGACATCCTTCCACAGAATCACAGAATTATTGAGGCTGGAAAAGACCTCTGAGATCATCAGGCCCAGCCCAGGACCTAACATCATCACAGCCTAGACCAGGGCACTAAGTGCCACAACCAGCCTTTCCTTAAACATCTCCAGGGATGGGGACTCCACCACCTCCCTGGGCAGTCCATTCCAGGGTCTGATCACCCTTTCAGTGAGGAAGGGCTTCCTGACATTCAACCTGACCCTCCCCTGTTGCAGCTTCAGGCCCTGCCGTCTCTTCCCCGTCACAAGTTTCCTGGGAGAAGTGCCCAATCTCCCAGTCTACACCTTCCCTTCAGGTAGACTGGTATGGTCCTCCCCTGAGTCTCCTCTTCTCTAGGTTAAACTCCCTCAGCTCCTCAGCCTCTCCTCATGAGACTTGCTCTGTATAAGACTTTGACTGTATGAAGTCCTGAGCAGCCTGGTCTGACCTTAGAGCTCACCCACTGTGAGCAGGAAGTTGCAGTGAGATCTTTAGAGCCCCTTCCCAATCTGAGCTATCCTGTGACACCATGAGGAACTCAGTGCAGTCTGGCAGAGACAGCAGCTTCTTTTCCTAGGGATTTCCATCTTGAGTGTTTTCAGACAAGGCCTTCACAGAATCATAGAACATTAGAGATTGGAAGGGACCTCGAAAGATCATCTAGTCCAATGCCCTTGCCAGAGTAGGATCACCTAGACCAAGTCACACAGGAACATGTCCAGGTGGGTACATAAGGGCTTGTTAAGCTAAGTGCTACGCAAAAGCTTGCAAACACTCCTGGACAAGGTGATTTGGCATGAAATGTGGAGAAGACTATGGCCTCTCACGAAGACTTTCTCAGCAAGATAAAAAAAACAGAAGAAAGCATGAGAATGTAGAATGTTTACCACAAACGAGTAATTACAGTCCTATTTCTATGGTACTCATCACAGGTGAATTTGTATCTGATACTGAGCTGGAGAAGCTGGTTCATTACCTGTTCCTCCCTAGCCTGTCTCTGGCTAGAGAAGCATAGGCACTAGTCCAAATCAGCTTCTCTTCAGTTATGCTGCAATAAAAACTGAGGAGCAGGCCCACAGCATACATAGTACTTTGGAGTTCTCTGGATCTCCACTCTGACTACATGGGAAGCACCTGCTTTCGGTTAAAACAAGGGACAGCTCACCACCATCTGCATTTCTGCATTATATTCTCTTTCTCTCTCTCTCTCTCTTTTGTTTATTATTTCAGGGGGTGGCAGTTGAGCAGAATTTTCACAGGAGCCGTCATAGGATCATAGGATCATAGGATCATAGGATGTTAGGGGTTGGAAGGGACCCAAGAGATCATCGAGTCCAACC
>JAOXOE010000001.1:109764102-109799170 GCA_028565055.1 Phoeniculus purpureus
GATAGAAGAAAAAATTACCTGGGCTCCCACTCCCTTGACTACCTCACCCAAGGCCCTGAAGTCTTTCTTTATAGCTTTTAGTTTTTTCCTTCCAAGGTCATCAGAACCTATCTGGAAGGTTAGTAATGGGTAGTAGTCTGTTGGCCGTACCAGGGAGGGAAGTCTTCTCATTACATCCTTGACCTGGGACCGTCAGTGCACACTTACAGCCCAGAAAGCCAACCATGTCCTGGGCTGCATCAAAAGAAGCAGTGACAGTCGGTTGAGGGAGGTGATTCTTCCCCTCTACTCTGCACTGGTGAGACTCCACCTGGAGTCCTGTGTCCAGTTTTGGAGTCCCTAACAGCAGAAGGACACAGAGCTCCTGGAAGGTGTCCAGAGGAGAGCAGCTCAAATGATCAGAGGGCTGGAGCAGCTCCTCTTCTCCAGGCTGAACAACCCCAACTTGCTCAGCCTGTCCTCATAGGGGAGGCCCCCCAGCTCTCTGATCACAGTTTGGTGTCATCAGCAATTCAATTCCACTGTCCATGTTGCTGACAAAGATGTTAAACAGCACTGGTCTGAGTATCAGCCCTTCAGAAACAGCACTCATCACACCTCTCCCTTTGGACGCAGAGTTATTGATCACAACTCTTTGGGTGCAACCAGCCAGCCAGCTCTGTTCCTGCTGTTGCTGATCTCTTGCTGTTCCTCCTGGCATAACTCAGGCTTTTCTCTATGGCAGAATGATGAAATGCTGCTGACTGGAGACACAAGCACAGCCCAAGTGACTGGTGAACTGGTTCTATAATCTGGCCTTCACTATTGCAAATCTTTTTCCATGTATAGGGTTAGAATCATAGCATCATAGAATCATTCAGGTTGGAAAAGATCCTGGGCAACATCGAGTCCAACCATCAACCCTACTCTACAAGGTCACCCTTAAACCACATCCCCCAACACTACATCTAAGCGACTTATAAACACATCCAGGGATGGGGACTCAACCACCACCCTGGGCAGCCCAGTCCACTGCCTGACCACTCTCTCCAGGAAGAATTTCTTCCTGATGTCCAGACTAAAACTACTCTTGTTGGAGCTTCAAGCCCTTCCCTGTGGTTCTGTCGCTAATGACCTGTGAGAAGAGACCAGCACCAACATCTCTACAGTGTCCTTTCAGATAGTTGGAGAGAGCAAAGAGGTCTCTCCTTAGCCTCCTCTTCCTCAAACTAAACTGGCCCAACTCTCTCCATCTCTCCTCATCAGATTTGTTCTCTACTCCTCATCAGATTGATTCTCTAGGCCCTTCCTCAGCTTTACTGTCCTCCTCTGCACTCACTGCAGTACCTCGATGTCTCCCTTGTACTAAGGTGGCCAAAACTGGATCCAGTCCTCAAGGTTCAGCCTCACTGGTGCTGAGTACAAGGGAATAGTTGCAATGCAAGCGTGCAGGCATCCTGCTCCCTGTAGCGACACTCAGCGTGCAGCTCCCTGGGACATTGGCTATTCATAGCTCTCTGTGCTGCTCGCTGCACAGTCCTGATGATGATGCATTGATTGCCGCGAGGAAAACTGACAATTTAAAGCAAAACCACAGACAGACACAGACACATAGACACGTGTGGGTGGCGGTGACATGGACAGAAACAGACTTCTCAGGTTTCAAAGCTGGTGACAGACTTCAAAGGCTCAGTCTCCCGCTAAATCAATAACACTGCACACACTGAAGTCTTTATTTAGCTGTTTTGGTGAAAGAATTAGCTCTTGCTTGATAATCATCGAAGATGCTAAACCTATTCTATGTAGTGTTTTTGCATTCTGAAGACATTTAAGCATGTGTGCTTGCATGTTTCTCTGCAGAATCCTCCTTTGGCTCCTGAAGGCTGCCTACCGTTTATTAACTGTGATTTCCAAAGAGCTGTTAGGCCAAGTCCTGAGCTGGCTGCACTCATGAGTTGTTCCCACTAACAGACTAAGGTAGATTTCCAGAGGATGTTTGCAGAGACCACAGGAAGCACACGTGTATCTGCAGTCCCCAGAGGAACTGATGGTCAGCCCCATGACACAAGCCAGCTCTATCAGGAGCATGCAGGGAACAGCTAGATCCATTTCATGCCACTTGCTATGACTTGGAGTACCTCAAGAAGTGAGGACACGATCTGCTGCTGCTTTCTGAGCCTGTTCTTTGAGGGGAAGAACATGCTGCAAATGACAGCAGCTCTATCGAAGTTTTAAATAGAGAATTTGTAAAGATTTCCTTTGTGGCACTGCCCTTTCCAAAGCGAGAATCCTTTTTCTATCTGTGAAACCTTAATGCTTTCGAGAGGTTTTCTTTGTTTGCATATTTCTTTTGAGAGGTTTTATATCTTTCTCTCATTGACTGACTCAGTTAAATGCCATGTTGCTATTGTGGAAACTTCTCTCTTTTCCATAAACAGCATCCCAGCTTTTACAATTTCCAAAAATTACAGCCTCCACCACAGCCATCCCTTCACTCTTTTTATGCTCTTGGAATGGAGATGAATTTTCTTTTGAACCTGGAATAGGAGAAGGCAAAAGATATTGTCTAGGACTTGCTTACAATTAGCTTATACTGTTCAGTTTCTGGTATATAGTCAGTGCCAGTGTGTAGGGCTCAATGGTGACCTGTGACTCAAGGTATCCTCTGCACCCAGCCTTAGGGTCAGATAAGCAGAACCTAGACAATGTGTCCTGGTATGTAGGATAATGATGTGACCAGACTGAATGAATGGATTCAGCATTGCTTCTTTTCCCTTTATGGGGAAGCATTTACTGCTGGAGTAGGCAGACAGCAGTTTACTTCCCAGGAAGGAAGGAAGAAAGGGAGGAAGGGAGGGAGGGAAGGAGGAAAGAAGGAAGGAAGGAAATTAATCTGAAAGAAAACTTTAATTATACATAACCAAGTCCTAGACTGATAGATTTTACATAGAAAGCATGACAGAATCACAGAATTACTGAGGCTGGAAAAGACCTCTAAGATCACCCAGCCCAGCCCATGAGCTAATATCACCACAACCTAGACCAGGGCACTAAGGGCCACAGCCAGGGCTGTCCTTCAACACTTCTAGGGATGGGGATTCCACCACCTCCCTGAGCAGTCCATTCCAGTGTCTGATCACCCTTTCTGAGAGAAAGGGCTTCTCACTATCCAGCCTAACCCTCCACTGGCAGCTTCAGGCTCTGCCCTCTCATCCTGGCGCTAGTTGCCTGGGAGAAGAGCCTGATCCCCATCTGACTACAATCTTCTGTCAGGGAGCTGGAGAAAGGGAGAAGGTCCCACCTGAGTCTCATCTTCTCCAGACTAAACACTCCCAGCTCTCTCAACCTCTCCTCAGGACTTTCTCTCCAGTCCCTTCCTCAGCCTCATTGCTCCTTTGGGCCCACTCCAGCCCCTCAATCTCTTTCCTGAAGTGAGGGCTCCAGCACTGCCCCCAGTACTTAAGGGGAGGCATCTCCAAGTGCCCAGTACAGGGGGAGAGTGATGTCCCTAGTCCTGCTGGGTTAAAGCGATTATCCTACTAGGATTAAGAAAAAAAAAGATACGCAACGTGTTCTGAGGGCAGAATGTCTGCTGGCTTTTCTTATGGCTCAGAGCAATCAGTCCTGTTAACAACTGAATTTAGAGTAGACAGTCTTGAGGAAATGAGATAAATAATCTTGAGATGGAACAACCGAAAATGAACGACAGCGTAATCAGGGATCTACATTCTACAGCTCCAGATATATCATATCTTCCTCTTCGTTAATTAAGAGAAGTCAGAATTACAATGCAGTCCTTTTTGCCAAGGTTTTTACCCGCCCAGGGGTTACTGTCTGAAGAAAACCCAAACATCCTGTGAGCCTGCAAAAATTCTTGTTTAGGCAATTCCGATTTCATATAATTCTCACACATCCTATCCCTAATGGTGCTGCAGAGATTGCTATGGGGGAGGATCACAGACCCATTTTGTGTTACGGCGATTTCCACATGACTTACTTTGCCCTTTGTACATTTCAGTGCAGAATAGCAACCCACAGAGCGTATGAGTAGGTCTTCCCATCTGATTCTTCCCTAGCTTTCTTCTTCTTTATTTTTCCCTAGCTTTTCTCATCTAATACTTTTCCTAGCTTTACTCACCGCTGTGGTTTAGCACTTCTCTTCATGGTCAAAGGTTGATCAAACCAGTTGTGACCACCATTTCTCATTATTAACGTTTGGGGATTTTTAATACTCTCTTCAGTCATCTTCCTTCCATTTTTCCACTTTGTCTTTCATAGAATCATAGAATAATTCAGGTTGGGAAAGACCCTTGGGATCATCAAGTCCAACTATCAACCCTACTCTACAAGCTCACCCCTAAACCAGATCCCGCAATACTACATCTAAGCGTCTTTTAAACTCATGCCTCAACTTAACCATCATGTCAACTTCGATATCATCAACTATCTGTACAGGTTTTTGCATTACTGGAAAGGTCTTAGTAACACCCCTTACATGCCGTATTTACTACTCTGGTTTTTTATTTACCAAGAAAATCCATTACTTCCCTGTCCTTCATGCTCTGCTTCTTGGTGTCATCTTTGACTTGCCAGCATTCCTCAAAAAATACCTACAGTTATCTCCAAATTTCCACCAGTTCTGCTATAAACTTTATTAAATACTACACTCTAGCGTGTTCACTGTGTCTTCCAGAAACACTCCCTATCTTCTGGTGAGGCCTCACCTTGAGTACTGGGGGCAGTTATGGGCCCCTCACTTCAAGAAAGAGGTTGAGGGGTTGGAGAGGGTCTAGAGGAGCAGAGGCTGGGGAAGGGACTGGAGGGAAAGGCTGGTGAGGAGAGGCTGTAGGAGCTGGGAGTGTTTAGTCTGGAGAAAAGGAGACTCAAGGGGGACCTTCTCCCTCTCTCCAACTCCCTGAAGGAAGGTTGTAGTCAGACTGGGATCAGGCTCTTCTCCCAGGCAACTAGTAGCAGCAGGATGAGAGGGCAGGACCTGAAGCTGCCAGGGGGAGAGTTAGGTTGGATGTTAGGAAGCCCTTCCTCATGGAAAGGGTAATCAGACACTGGAATGGAGTGCTCAGGGAGGTGGTGGAGTCTCCATCCCTAGAGGTGTTGAAGGACAGACTGGCTGTGGTCCTTAGTGCCATGGTCTAGCCGATGTGGTAAAGTTAGGTCACGAGCTGGACTTAATGATCTTGAGGTCCTTTCCTAGCCTCAATAATTCTGTGATTTTAGCTCACTGAGTTCCTTCTTGCTGTTGCTATCAAGGTTTCCTTCACTGCCTAATCTAGCCCCCAGTAACTACCTTCTCTACCTCAGTAATGCTGCATTTTAAGATACACCACACTTCAATACATATTTATCCTGGATGGATTTTCCCACTTCCAATAGATATAAAGAAACAAATGGCCAGATTACATCTTGATGCAGAAGATGACTTGATCTAGGTGATCCTGCTCTAGAAGGAGGTTCACTTTCAAGATCCCTTCCAATTCATAATGTTCTGTGATTCTGTGAAAAGTGGTCCAAGGTCCTAATGCAAGTTTATACCACTACTTCCTTCTCTTAACAGTTCTTGAAGATCAGTTTCCCAGTTTCAAGCAGAAAATATGCGAAGTATGGGCTATATGTACACAGAAGTGTACTTAATGCACAGGCCTCTGAGAAAGGCAGTTCAAAACTACCTCAGACCACCTCTACAGCCCTCTCCTAGAACTATCATACAGCAAATTGTTTAGGGTTATGGCAGATTTTTATTAAGTTTAATATCAAAGACTATAAAAAAGAGATCAAAACTGGAGATAAAAATCACAACTTGGAGAACTTCTGCAATCAGCTTGATAGAAAATAATTAAATGGGGATATTTATTCACTTCAATGCACAGAGGATGAGAAAGAATATTTCCTCAAATTATCAGAAACGTTGAAAGGCTTTTCATCAGCTAAGGATGAGGAAAAATAGATCTTAGCACTCTGAGAGACCACACAGGTAAGCTCTGCGTAGAAACCTGCATCTTTCTCAGAAACAGCCAGCAATGACAAAACAACGCGACATCCGTATGCTGGAAATGACGAATAAGCCCCCTATGTCACTGAAGGCAAATGGGAATTTTGTCTGTGGAGCAACTGAAAAAACATGCAGTCACTTGTAGTCACATTCTGAAGAAATTCTAGCTGTTTCTGGCTACGTACAGTTCTTGCATTTTTTTTACTCTCTGGCCAGAAAATGTTAAGCTAATGAGGTGTGACAGAAGTTCATGTTTCGTGTAGGGAAACTGAACTGAAGCCTTGTTCATATAGAGGACTGGCCCTTGAAGAACTTTCACAAAGTTTTCTTGCTACTGCAAGAACCACTGGTTAAGTTGTATTTTCTGAATGAGTTGAAATGTAAAAAGTGAATCACAGAACACTAGGGATTGGAAGGGACCCCGAAAGGCCATCCAGTCCCTCCACAACAGCAGGATCACCTAGATCAAGTCACGCAAGAACACATCCAGGCGGGTTTTAAACATCTCCAGAGAAGGAGACTCCACAACCCCCAGAAGGCAGATCTGTCCAGTGCTCTGTCTTCCCTCACCGGGAAGAAGTTTCTTCTCATATTGATGTGGAACCTCCTCTGTTCCAACTCACACCCACTGCTCCTTCTCCTATCACTAGATGCCCCTGAGCAGAGCCTGGCTTCATCCCCCTGACACCCACCCTTCACATACTTATCAACATGAATGAGGTCACCTCTCAGTCTCCTTTTCTCCAAGCTCAAGAGCCCCATCTCCCTCAGCCTTTCCTCATCAGGGAGATGTTCCACTTCATCATCTTTGTGGCTCTGCACTGGACTCTCTCCAGCAGTTCTTTGTCCTTCTGGAATTGAGGGGCCCAGAACTGGACACAAGATTCTAGATGTTACAACGAAGCTAAAGTTTCCAAAGCAGAGAAGGTTCCCTTCCAACGCCGGGATTATGTAGTTCCAATCCCTCTGCCATAGACAAGGGCATCTCTCACTACACCAGGCTATGCAGAACCCCATCCAAACTGGCCTCAAACACTTCCAAGGAGGGGGCATCCACAACTTCCCTGGGCAACCTGTCCCAGTCTCTCATCACTCTCATAATGAGGAATTTCTTCCTAAGATCCAGTCTACCCTTTTTTAGCTTGAAGCCATTCCTCCTTGTATCTCTAGAGTCATTTTAAAATGTCTCTCTCCAGCTATCCTGTAGGCCCCCTTCAGGTACAGGAAGGTTGTTATAAGGACCTCCCAGATACTTTGGCATTTTCCAAGCAGAAAAGTCTGGTACAGCAGCAGAAAGCCTCCGAGAGACCGCAATTTCTTAAGCAAGAGAAAATCACAGAATCACATTAGGGATTAGAAGGGACCTCAAAAGATCATCTAGTCAAATCCCCCTGCCAGAGCAGGACCGCCTAGACCAAGTTGCACAGGAACATGTCCAGGCAGGTTTTAAATGCCTCCAGAGGAGACTCTACAACCCCCCAGGGCAGCCCCTGACACCACATGAGTTCTGGGGCACATATGCCAGCCCACAGTCTTTCTGGAAACCACAAACACAATCACTGACAAATTTTGCTGACAGATGTCAAAGGAAAAGGCATTATTAATGGCTGGATTGGTTGATCTCTCTCATAAGAATTGGGCAAGGTTGGTGGTTCTTTCCTCAAGTATTCTGAGACACAGTAAGGGTGAGATTTACGTGACTGAAAGCAGAGACAGTTTAGCATTTCTCTGTGGGTGAATCCAAGATAGCCATGCTTGCTTGCCGACCTACCACAGCCCTCTGGGTGACTGTGGAGAGATCACTTAGCATGGTATTCATCTTAACACAAATTTAAGACTCCTGCAGTATAAACATCTACATAGAAGCAAGTCACCCTGTGCTCCCTTTGTAGTCGACAGAGAGAAATAGATACTTCTACGGTGCAACTAATCTCATTTCAAAGAAGACATCTCTAAGGTAATTTATGCCTTAAAAGTACCTGGTTTTCTTGACTATAAAGAGACTCTGAGGTGATTTTTGCCATATGGACCTCAGACATGGACAAGTCATACAGCAGAGCGATAAAGCCATTGATATTCCACACAGCCAGCAGTTAGTATAAATGTTTGGTCAATAATAACTCGATCTGAATTCAGACAGTTGACCTAGAGGTGAATGGCTCTGTATTCCATTACTAAGCCTCTGAATCATGCACTGTCTCTTTTCTTTTTAAGTGAAGTCTCTCCCTGGGTTTTAGATGTCACTTAATGGAATGTGGATATTAAATGTATGTAAATCCATAGCATTTTTGGATAGAGCTGCATTCCACTATGGCCCATTATAAACACTATCCTATCCTCCTCTTTGGAGCTGTCAATCTGTCAGGCAGAAGAGCCTGTAGACCTCCAAGGCAAATCCTTGTACTTTCAAGGGATCTGCTGTTGCCAGAAAGTTCCCAATGGAAATAGCTCTTGTGTGGAGACTATCTGAGAGACCCTCTTAAGCTGTGCTTTTTATATCCTGGGAATGTAGGAATTCCTTTACCAAAAGTAGTGCAGCTTGGGTTTTTTCCCCCATAATATTCCTTTCTGTTTTACTCCTATTCCTGTCCTTGGAGGTCGTATTCTCATGGAACTATCTTCTGTCATCTTCACTTTTGCTTTCCATTATTTTCCTGCACATTTCATTGCACATTTCGTACAGGAATTTTCACTTTGGTTATAAATCTTAATCAGTTTTTCAAAACAATTCTTGTTGCACTTTTGCCTTCAACCTAGTAGTAAACTTTCAGGATAGAATACCATTATTATTAATTCACTTTTAAAGAGGTTAATACAGCTGCATGCTCACTGGAAATCCAAATACCAGGTGCTATTCACAGATGTTGTTTAATGGAATGTGGATAATACACACTGGTAAATCCACAGCACCTGGGTGTTGAGCTGCTCTGCACTTTAAAGAGCAGCCTGCTATAACACACAGCCTCTGCTTAGAACCATAGAATCATAAGATCATTAGGGATTGGAAGGGACCTCGAAAGATCATCTAGTCCAATCCCCCCGCCAAAGTCACTAGACCAAACTAGACCAAGTCACACAGGAACATATGCAGCTGGGTCTTAAATGTCTCCAGAGAAGGAGACTCCACAACTCCACCGGGCAGCCTGTTATTCAAGATGTTTACTGTACTGCAGATGTTATCATAGAATCATTAGGGATTGGAAGGGACCTCAAAAGATCATCTAGTCCAATCCATAAGCTAGATCGCTATCTCCACCAGCATCTGACCAACAAATTCAGAACTCCATCTTGTCATCACAGAATCACAGAACATTAAGGATTGGAAGACACCTCAAGAGATCATCCAGTCTGACGCCCCTGCCACAGCAGGAACATCTGGATCAAGTCACACAAGAACATGGCCAGGTGGGTTATAAACTTCTCCACAAAGAGACTCCACAACCCTCCTGGGCAGCCCCTTCCAGTGCTGTGTCACACTCACTGTGAAGAAGTTCCTTCTCATATTGTTGTGGAACCTCCTATGTTCCACAGCACACCCATTGTCCCTTGTCCTATCACTAGATGCCACTGAGCAGAGCCTGGCTCCATCCTCCTGACACCCACCTTTCACATATTTATCAACATTAATGAGGTCACCCCTCAGTCCACTTTATCTCCAAGCTCAAGAGACCCAGCTCCCTCAGCTGGTGTTCTACTTCATTTATCATCTTTGTAGCTCTGCGATGGACTCTCTCCAGCAGTTCTGTGTCCTTCTGAAACTGAGGGTCCCAGAACTGGACACAATATTCCAGATGCAGTCTCACCAGAACAGAGTAGAGGGGGAGGAGAACCTTTCTTGATCTGCTAACCACTCCCATTCTGATCCACTCCAGCATGCCATTGGCCTTCTTGGCCACAAGGACACATTGCTGGCTCATGGTTTTCATAGACACAGGACCAATGTCTACGTGCTGCCAATAGAAATTGAAGACCAAAGCATCAGAATTTCACAAGCAAATTTCTATAGCTCAACCATGACATAATTGTTATCAGGAGGGTTGGATTCTGGATTGGTTTTGTGTATATTTATATGTATTTTATTATAGATATATTTATACATGTTTTATGTATTGTATTTGTTTGTATTTTATTTTATTTTTTTGGTATTATTTCCATTGAAGTAGTTTTATTTTTCCAATCCACAAGCCTCTCCCATTATTTCCTTTCCTTCTCCCTTTCGGGAGGAGAAGGTTTAACTGAGAGCATCTATCATCTGTCTAGTGTCCAGCCCATGACATAAGGTTACTTCAAACGCTAATCGTGTCCTTCAAACTGCTTGCAGTGTCTACAACAAATGTGTTATTTCCTTCTCCATACTGCTAGCCAAGCTGCTAGTGAAAAATCCTCTCAACTTCCCTGCTTCTGTAAGACTGCCCTTGCAACCACACCTGACCAGCAAACCACTGATGTCTTTGAAAGCTTCTGAAGGTTTTGAAAGCAGCATTTCAAACAGCTGCTCAATCAGTTTAGCTTGACAGTTCTAGGCTTCTTTCCTCAGCTTTGCAAGACACCTGTGTAGGATAAGTCAGTCTAAAGTAGGGAGGCATCACATCCACTGCTCTCCTTTTACTCACTAAATCAAATGTTTTCAGTGAAGACACTGACACAGTGTGTTCTTGGAATGCTGATGTTGGCTACTCTGATTCTATAGGATCCTCCTGAAACTTATTAGCAGTTAGTTTAATAACTACATTCAGAACTTTTCTGAGAGCTGCTCTAAGGAATTTCTCTTAACTTCTTGATCTTTTCTTTAACACATTCTCTTCCTGTACTCTTCCTGAGCTCCCATCTACTCACCACAGTTAAGGAGAATCACAGAATTAGAGAACATTATGGATTGAAAGGGGCCTCAAAATCTAGTCCAAACCCCTTGCCATAGCAGGGTCCCTTAAGTCAAGTCACACAGGAACATGGCCAGATGGGTTTTAAATGTCTCCAGAGAAGGAGACTCCACAACACCCCTGGGCAGCCCATTCCAGGGCTCTGTCACCCTCATCATGAAGCAGTTCCTTCTCATATTGATGTGGAACCTCTTCTGTTCCAGCTTTCACCCACTGCCCCTTGTACTATCACTAGATGTCCCTGAACAGAGCCTGGCTCCATCCTCCTGACACCTACCCTTCACATATTTATCAACATGAATGGGGTCACCCCTCAGTCTTCTCCAAGCTCAAGAGACCCAGCTCCCTCAGCCTCTCCTCATCAGGGAGATGTTCCACTCCATCATCTTTGTGGCTCTGCGCTGGACTCTCTCCAGAAGTTCTGTGCCCTTCCGGAACTGAGGAGCCCAGAACTGGACACAATAAAACACCAGCTTTTCTTGCTGCCTTTTTTCCCCCATGTAAAATTCATTTTTGCGTGTTAGTCTTTCTGTTACAGACATACCTGTGCTTTTCTTTATGTTTATTACGAATTCTGTGCATCTTTTTGCACCCGCAGAAGCATAGTCATGAAAAGATTAGATTTCTTCTGACCACAGAGTCAGTAATAATGGATTTTACTGACTGGGATATTGCAATATAATAAAATCCTTCCGGTGGTTATTTCTCACCTACCCAAGTGAGTAATTTTGTGTGACAAGCACTTCTCAACTATTTAAATATCGGTGCTCACCTTGCAAGCTCACAGTGTGACTTTTATATAGCAGCATGATACCCTATCGCCAGGGAACATCCCATGCAAAAGCAGAGTGCCCCAGGAACAGGATCGAGCCACATTGGGATGATTCTGGCTGGGGAACACTGCTCTGGACCACTGCTTGCTCAAAGGCTTTTGCCTGCTCCTTCTTCCTGGAGATTCTGAGACCTCTGCTTTACTATTAGAGAAAAGACAATGCAGAGTTTCTGTCTCAGGAACTCCTTAAACAGCAGTTCTGGAGTTTAAACGCATCTTGGGATTTTGCTCATAGCTTTTTCTTTATTTAACGTGAAAGAAAAAATCCATTGTTGTCTGTTACCCCTTGTTCCATGTAAGGACTGCAAAAACTAGCCCGTTCCCATCTTCCCTTCCCTTTCTCATACAGAGCTACTCAGGATAAGAAATTCTTCTTGGCTAGCCATAAGAGGGACAAACAATTTCAGTCCAGTCGTGAAAAGAAGATGGCAGTAGGAACACAGCCTTCCAACACAAAAAGTTCTCATGCTGGAACTTTCTGCAGCCCGTTAGCATTCATTATTTGAACTAAGCCAGACCACCCAGAAAACATTAATCCAAGTAAGAGCCTAAGAAGATTTAGTAGTGGCAGTGGAAGTTTTCCTCATCTGATTATTCTGTAAATACTGAGGAGAAAACTTGAGCAAACAGCTTTACCCGTGGTACAGCTGGCACCAGTGATGCTGAGAAGTGGCAGCACATGGTCTGCAGCTGAGGCAATGTAAGATTTGCGAGGACTTTTAGAACTGAGGCTTTTCTGAACCTGCCAGCAAAATGAGTGATTCACCACAAGATCGAGGAAGAGCAGCTCAGCATTTGACAACACTCATTACTTGATGCTTCTGAATAATTTCTTGAAGGATAGCAGAGTTCTGACGAACACCAAAAAAGGGATTTTTTTGTTTTAGCCTCTATTATTTACTGCAAGAGATAAGGGGAAACAGGGCTGAGCTGAGGAGAACCTCTGCTATACATGCGCTGTCTTCCCCATAGCAAAACATCAGCTGTGTAATGGGGACTTTAAACTTCCAATTAATAGGAAGTTTTACCTAATATAATTTTTTTATAAACTCCATTAATCTCATTTTTATTTGCTCGTATATTTCACAGACCTAATCAAGTCATCAAAGAGAAGGTAGATGCCGAAGTTCCCCTACTTAAGGAACATAGAATGAGCCTATGCCCATTCCACTGAAGGAAGCTGCAGGTCCCCACAGTGCTGTGATTGCCCCAGCACAGACCTACTTCCCACATCCAGGGCTGTCGTGCTGCAACCCACCCTTTTCTCAGCAGGCGTACATCCCTGCACACACACACCCTTACATAAACATAGAATCCCAGGATCACTCAGGCTGGAAAAGACTCTTGGGATCATCGAGTCCAACCATCAACTCTACTCTACAAGTTCACCCTTAAACCAGACCGCCAAACACTACATGTAAGCGACTTTTAAACCCATCCAGGGATGGGGACTCAACCACCACCCTGGGCAGCCCAGTCCAGTGCCTGACCACTCTATCTATGAAGGGTTTCTTCCTGATCACAGAATCACAGAACATTAGGGATTGGAAGGGACCTCGAAAGATCATCCAGTCCAATCCCCCTGCCACAGCAGGATCACCTAGATCAAGTCACACAGGAACATAACCAGGTGGGTTTTAAATGTCTCCAGAGAAGGAGACTCCACAGCCCCCCTGGGCAGCTTTTTCCAGTGCTCTGTCACCCTCCCTGGGAAAAAGTTCCTTCTCAGATTGATGTGGAACCTCCTCTGTTCCAGCTGACACCCATTGCCCCTTGTCCTTTCATCAGATGCTACTGAGAAGAGCCTGGCTCCATCCTCCTGACACCCATCCTTCACATATTTATCAACGTTAATGAGTCACCCATCAGTCTCCTTTTTTTCCAGGCTAAAGAGACAGCATCTTCTCCCACAGTTTACTTTGCCTATCACCTCTGTATCTGCTCCAGACCCTTTACTGCTAGCAAGCTGTAACCAAGCACTGCCTTGGAAAAGGGACCTTCTCCTCACTCATGAACCAGGTATGACACTCAGAGCTGGCACATGGCATCCCCATGGGATCATGCCCTGTCAGCAAGCAGCTGTGGTGATGCCCATCACCAGCTACAGGAAAGTGCAACGCTTGTTTTCAGTGTTTCTGGCGATGCATCCCTGCTGGCGACTGGCCCCGTCACCCTCCCATGTTGTGTACAGATGGTGGTCATGTAGGCATCTGGCCAGCACCTCTCAGCCCCCATGGTCCCAGACCCATATGTCCTACTCAGCTTCTGGCATCACTTGCCAGACTATAAATCATTTTTTAAGTCTTGTTAACGTGAAGCAAGTGCACTGAAGGGCAAACATTAGCCGCTACCCGACCCAGAACCTCCTGAAACACAGGAGGTAGATCAGTTTGACTTGCTGCCTGGTGGAAACACTGGCAGAAACAAGAAGCAACACAATGGGTGGCAATGCTTTCAGCACAGCTAAAATGAGACAGAGAAAGACACCCCACGCCCAGCCCACCGCCCCAGGACTTGGGGTTTTCTTCAAGTGCCAGTCACCTTAACAACAAGTTTTCCTAGAAGCCTCAAAAATTCAAGGATGCTAAACTGTGATCTTATGTTGAAATGCAAGAAGCTGCTTTGCCAGCTCATAACGTAGCTTGACTCCTGCATCAGTACTGCTGCTGCTAAAGCCAGGAGTGACACACTGCTGAGATCTGGCATGGGAAGGGACACCCTGACAGTACAGTGGTGATTTATGCATGAGGAGATACTCAAAAGAAAGTAAAGTGGGCAAGTCAGTCTCTACCCACCATGCTTGCACTCTAAAGCCAAAATAGGTGACGTAAAGATGACCTCAATGGATTTTAAATCCCCACATCAACATCAGTGTAATGCTGGAACTCTGTGGAGAAATCTTGGCAGGCCCAGGAAAGAGTTTGACTCTTTTTCCTCCGTAAGTTCATCTTGTGGGACTGACCACAGGCAACCTTCCAGGCAGGCAAAAGACATTGTTGGCGAATCATCTTCAGTTTGCACATGGCATAGCTGCTGAGACAGAGAACTCATCGCCACTGCCTGGGTATGTGACAACAGAGCCCACGGTTCTACGATCTGAACGTGAGCTGCAGCAAGTCAGAGGTGAGCAGAGCAGAGGAGATCAGGGCAGGACAAGACTGGTGGATTTACATTACGGGGTGTGAGGGCATGTGCAGAGGTTGGAGTTACAAAGGAACTATTGTGCTGAAGTTGCTTAGAAAACAAATTTGGGGACTTTTGGAAATTTGGGAAAATATGCAAAGAGCACTGATTAAATTTTAAATCATTTAACACTATTATGCTTGGAGACAACTGTTGTGGTGAGAAAAAAGGTGGTCAGAATATACAGGAGCTATCTCTCCAGTCCTGCCAGTCTGAACCAGAGCAAGGTAGTCAGAGTGAAGAGGCAAGATGTAATTCTCCCCCTGTACTGGGCACTGTGGAGGTCTCCCCTCAAGTACTGGAGGCAGTGCTGGGCCCCTCACTTCAAGAAAGAGATTGAGGGGCTGGAGCAGGTCCAGAGGAGCAACAAGGAGGTGAAGTCTAATGAAGAGATGCTGAGGTTGCTGGGGGTATTTAGTCTGGAGAAGAGGAGACTCGGGGGGGGGACCTTCTCCCTCTATATGACTCCCTGAAGGGAAATTATAGACAGGTGGAGGTCAGGCTCTCCTCCCAGGCAACCCACACTAGGACAAGAGGGCAGGTCCTGAAGCTGCCAGGGAAGAGTTAGGTTGGATGTTAGGAAGCCCTTCGTCATGGAAAGGGTGATCAGATGCTGTAATGGACTACCCAGGGAGGTGGTAGAGTCCCCATCCCTGGAAGTGTTTAAGGACAAACTTTATGTGCCTTGGTCTAGGTTGTGGTGATGTTTGGTCATAGGATGGGCTGGATGATCAGGTGCCTTTCCAGCCTCAATAATTCTGTGATGTTTTCCTGGGGGACTTTTGCTGACTCAGATGTTTTTCCACAGTGATTTGAACAAAGTCCATTATAACAGTATTCAGGTATAACCTTCCCTCTAACCCTGAAGACCTAAATGAAGCCACATGAGTCCTCAACCTTCCAGACCTCACAAAATAATGCCAGAGAAGAGAGCCACACTTTTTTGCACACACTCGATTTGCTATACTTAGCATTCAAAATTTTAAAACACTGCTACGAAAAATGTCACCATTTATATTTTAGTCAGTTACCCAGCTCTGGAAATGTCTGGAACTTGTCCAAAATGGTTTATAATTTCACCTGAAGTTGTCCTATCTATATTTAATAGAATTTTGACATAGATAAGCTAATGGAGTTTCAGTAGTGTGGATCCTTTCAAAACAGGGCTCATTTTCCAGTTCCAAGGGAAAATATGAACATGCTAATTGAAAGACATATCAAAATGCACCGTGAACTTCTCTCGCACATTTTCTTTCTAGGCGGTAATGTAAATCAAGTTACAATCAGTTATGTGTAATCTGAGGTTTAGAAGTCACCCTTTAAGGCTTCAAGAGACATGTGAATCAGTGAGTTTTCATTTCTAACTGTGAAAAATGTTTTTCACATTATCATTTGCTTCACAGTTCTGATGGGTAACAGTGAAGATTTGAGATATAAGAAAGATGGACCTCTGAATTTGCCTGGGTTCTGCCATTATGAGGCACAAAATAAGGGCAAGTGGCAGGTCCTGCATTTTGGTCAAAACAACCTCTGGCAGCTATAGGCCTGGGAGTGCTGGTAGACAGCCGACTTTATAAGTGCTAGCAGAAGGCCAACAGGAGCCTGTCCTGGATCAGGAATAGCCTGGTCAGCAGGAGAAGGGAAGTTATGGTGCCCTTGTAGTCGGCCCTTGTGAGGCCTCACCTCAAGGACTGGGTTCAGTTCTCGGCTCTTCACTATAGGAAAGACATTGAGATGCTGGAAAGTGTCCACAGCAGAGCTACCAAGCTCATGAGGGGTTTAGAGAACAAGTTGTATGAGGAGAGGCTGAGGGGTCTGGGCAGGGTTAGTTTGGAGGAAGCTGAGGGGTGACCTCATTGCCCTCTACAACTAAGTGAAAGGAGGTTGTAGAGAGGTGGCTGTTGCCCTCTTGTCCTTAGCAACCGATGACAAAACCAGGGGAAAAGGTCTGCAATTGAGGCAGAGGAGGTTTGCATTGGATATGAGGAAGAAATTCTTGACAGAAAGAGTGGTGAGGCACTGGACTGGCCTTCCCAGGGAGGTGGTTGAGTCACCATCCCTGGAGGTATTTAAGAAATGTGTAGCCATGATGCTTCACACCCTGCTGTAGTGGCAGGAGGAGGTTAGTTTGTGTTTCACAGAATCACAGAACATTAGGGATTGGAAGGGACCTCGAAAGATCATCTAGTCAAATGCATTAGGGATTTAGGGATTCAGGTAGTTTGTTTTTTGTTGTTGTGGGTCTGGGTTGGACTGGATGATTTAGGAGGTCCTTTCCAACCATGATAATCCTGTGACTCTGTGATTATTGGTGCTGTTAGGGCACTGTGTATATGCTGATGCTGCCTGCTAGACACTGCAAATCTAATCACAGAGGGGGCCTTTCCTGGCTACATCAAATCAGCTGATGTGATTACATTTTTTTTTGACAGAATGGAACAGGTTTTCTGGTCAAAGGAAAAGAGAGCTGCTTGTGTTTTAAGTCGAGATCATGGTACTCATATTCTGTGTTCTGTATAAGTCATCTGGTCACCTCAGCATATGGACATATAAAAAACAATCGATCGTTTATCATAGTACTTAAAATACCACTGGAAGTGTTCTGAAACCTAATGGCTGACAAATAAGACCTTCTTTTGCTGCTGAGGGATATCTTCTGTTCTCATTCATTCAATAGTCAGAAAAATCTATTTGTAGTTCAAAAGGCTTCCTATTTTCTCTTCACAGCTACAGGCTGCCTTCCAAACTGTTTTTCCATGCGTTTCTATGGCAAAACCAAAATTGAAGTTATTTTAACCTGATCCACTTGCACAGAAATGGATGGTTTCGATCTGGCAAAATATAGCAGGTACAAAACCAGATTTGAGCCTCCTGAACAAGATCTTGCTGTACTAGCATGTGCGAGCTCACCCATCCCAGCAGCCTGGCAGATTAAAGACTTTATTTTTTAATGTGCCTGGGACACAAAGGCCGGGGATGCAAAGACACTGTACACAATAAGCATTTTCAAGCTTAACAACATCAGGCAGACTATCAAAAGCTATTTAAATGCTTTTTTTCTAAGCTCTGTTCACTGAGCAATTTTACCTCTTCATGAATAAGTCACAGACAAGGAACAGAAAGATTATTCCTGCTCATAAACCTTGAAGTGTGCAATCAGGAAACAGAAATACTACACCATTAAGCTGACCAACCATGTGGCACAAGGAGCAATCAGCACAGAGAGAATAGTCAGTGAGGCCATTTTTCCAATAGCCCACAGGCCAAAAAAACCCACTACTGCAATATCTAGAGATTTGGAAAAGTCTGTTACTTTACAGACAATTTAGAAACAGGAAAATGGAGGATGCTAACTAAATTTATCCACTAAATTGTTAGCTTCAAACAATGTCACCTAGTTATTTGTTCAGCCTCTCATGCCTTTGAAACAGACTGTTGGTAATGTGCCCCTTCCTGGGTCCTTGTTTTCAAAGTAAAGCACACTGCGGACACCTGAGACCACAAAATAGTCACTGTTCTGTCTGCCTGTGAGGGGCACGATCTGTTACTGCTCAGAACCCTCCTGAATTCCTGCCTTGCCGAAGCAGCACAAAATCTAACAATGCTCTTTAGATTTGAAGAACCTGATCCTCAGGCACATGGTCGCAGCATTGAACCCACCCACACAACTCATGTCTGTAAACATCAGCAGGATGACCATGAGCTAGCAATGTGCCCTTGTGGCCAAGAAGGCCAATGGCATCCTGGGGTTAATTACAAAGGGGGTGGTTAGCAGATCAAGAGAGGTTCTCCTGTCCGTCTACTCTGCCCTGGTGAGACCACATCTGGAGTACTGTGTGCAGTTCTGGGCCCCTCACTTCCAGAAGGACACAGAACTGTTGGAGAGACTCCAGCACAGAGCCACAAAGATGATGGAGTGGAACGCCTCCCTGAAGAAGAAAGGCCGAGGGAGCTGGGTCTCTTGAACTTGGAAAAAAATAAATCACCCTTTCAGATCAGAAATTCCTGGAGAATTAAAGATGATTGTCTGTTTACTTAGATGTCAGTAGTAAGGCTAAGTCATCTAAACACTTAACTTGACAGCAAGACCACCCTGTGCATGAACTTAATCATGTACAAAGATCTTTGCAGGAGTGGCATCTAACAGTCTCTTGTAAACTCAAGTCTTGTCCTTTCAAAAGGTTTTCAGTTCAGGTGGAAAAACGTTGTTGAAGGTGGTGAGCAGCAATGTGAAAGAACAGCGTGTGTTAATCTTCAGTAATTTGAAGGAAACACAAAAATTAAAGAGATTTTTATTTTTTCCTCTTTACTTCTGTAGGGTAAGTACCAGTTCTGGGGGCTGCTCTCATGACTTTGGCCCATACTTGCAGCAGACATTGGACTGGCATGGACTTCAGTGCTGATCTGAAGCCACTGAGGATCTGGATCATCTTTCCTAACTAGCTAAAATGAGATTCCCACTGAAATTAACTGCATTTGAAGACGAGCTAGTAAAGTCAGTAAAAAATCAGATCCACACACCCTAGCTTGAAGGCTTACAGCCACTTCTATGCACAAGTTCAGTGATAGAGCTGTTGTGTGACACATATGGCTCAGTAGCATTCACAAACTGAAATCTATGCTCTAGAGAGTAGTGACATCTCATTGGTATCAGAGCTTTTCCTGTTTTTTCAGTTTCTTCTTTACACATTCAGAGCCCTGCAGAACTTCACATGTCTGTTGGGATGTGCCCATTCTCACCAGTTGCTCTGCCAAAGATGTCAGCCTTTGAGCAGCTTCATTTCCTTCACAACTGCACCATGTCCTTCAGGCTCTTCCCTGCGCACACACACAGCAACTTTCTGATCTTGATGTCTCAGGCAGTCAGACTACCCTGCTCAGAACAGAAAACTGTCTCCTAGCTTCTCCACTACATGTAGGACAAACCCAGCCACTTGCACAGATACTCTTCATCTGTATTTAGAGGTAGTGTCATCCCAGTATTTCCAGGCCAGGCAGGTTTTAAATGTCTCCAGAAAAGGAGACTCCACAACCACCTTTGGCAGCCCCTTTCAGTGATCTGTCATCCTCACCGTGAAGACATTCCTTCTCATATTGATGTGGAACCTCCTCTGTTCCAGCTTACACCTGCTGCCTCTTGTCCTATCATTGGACCCCACTAAGAAGAGAACCTCTGAAGAGCCTCTAGGACCTGGAGCTCCCCAAGTAATGGGCTGACCAGGGAGGCTGTGGAGTCTCCCCTGGAGACATTTAAAACACACCCTGGTATGTTCCTGTGTGACTGGATCTAGGTGATCCTGCTGTAGCCAGGGGAATGGACTGGATGGTCTTTCGAGGTCCCTTCCAATCCTTAATGTTCTGTGAATCTGTGTGAAGTGCATGAGAGCACTCACTCTCTGCCTCTGTTCTGAGATTAGCAAATCTCTTGGGAACGAGGGGAATTTGCAATACCCTTGTAGCACCTTCTATGGTATAAACGTGAAAGTGCCTTCTGCATTTGAAAACGGAGGTATTTGTAAGGCTATGTTGTTATGTCTCACTATGTCAGAGAAAAATGCCTCGACCAAAACAGCTTCTTTTTCTTTCATGTAAAACAGCACAGTGTGTGAAAAAGGGCAAAAAATATGTGTGGGAACTGGTCTTTGAGTTCTAGAAATCATGGGTTCACAGGATCACAGACCATTAAGGATTGGAAGGGACCTCAAAAGATCATCAAGTCTAATCCCCCTGCCACAGCAGGATCACCTACATCCAGTCACACAGGAACATGTACAGGTGGGTTTTAAACAGCTCCAGAGAAGGAGACTCCACCGCCCTCCTGAGCAGCCCCTTCCAGTGCTCTCTGTCACCCTCACTGGGAAGAAGTTCCTTCTCATATTTATGTGGAACCTCCTGTGTTCCAGCTCACACCCATTGCTTCTTGTGCTATCATTAGATGATACTGAGCAGAGCCTTCTTACACCCGCCCTTCACATATTTATCAACATTAATTAGGTCACCCCTCAGTCTCATTTTTTCCAAGCTCAACAGACCCAGCTCCCTCAGCCTTTCCTCATCAGGGAGGTGTTCTACTTCCTTCATCATCTTTGTGGCTCTGATCTGGACTCTCTCCAGCAGTTCTGTGTCCCTCTTGAATTGAGGGGCCCAGAACTGGACACAAGATTCCAGATGCAGTCTTATCAGGGCAGAGTAGAGAGGAAGGAGAACCTCTGTCAATCTGCTAACTACCTACCTTCTGATCCACCTCAGGATGCTCTTGGCATTCTTGGCCTTCTTGGCCACAAGGGGAAAGTACATGAGCAGAGATGGCTCACTGGGGTATTCAAAATGTAAGACATAAAAAGGCAGAGGGACCTGCTTTCAGTCTCCTTTACTAGAACTGCTTGTCCTTCCCAGGACTGTAAACACAGCTGCATAGCACTGAGAATTTCAGCTGCTTTTTTGTTTTATATTTTGAAGACACCAGTGGCCAAAGGAGGACTCCCCATACATGCCACTTCAGAAAACACACACACAAATTTTCTGCTTCCTAGAGCAAGGCATAATAAAGAAGGTGCTCTTAGTGGGAGTCAGCAAGGCAACCAAATTAAAGCAGAGCCAGAGGCTTCTTGCTTGATTTGAGACTAAACACTTCATAACTCTCTTCTCCAGCTCACCCATTTAGTTAATGGTGGACACCAAATGTCTCCCCAGCCTTGGGGGAACAACTACAAGAGTAATTCTGTTTTTACTTGTGATCCATTCACAGATTTATAGTGATGGGACCATACAAGTAGAGAGAGAACAGCTGGGCCAGACATATGCTACAGCATGTGAATCAGAACAGTTTTGTATGCGAAACCACAAAAACAGTTTCCATGAGAGTGCAAATAGGAAATCCACATCCTTCAAGGGAAACCCAAACAGTGTGAAAATTAAATATGGTTCTAGTTCCAGACTGTGAATTTACTATTCCTCAGTACTTATTTAAGGCATATATGTAATTCAAATATACTTGAGATATAGTGCATTTCCCTCACTGCTTCCTTTATGTGACAAATTAAGCAATTCCAGTCACTTATAGAGAAAAATTCATTTTCTTGCCTTTCCTCATGACTTAAGAGCTTCTTCCACACCGAAGAAGGATAAAAAATGTAAAATAAAAATATTACTCCTTCCTGAAAGTCTGCAGTATGATGGTCTTGGATAGACTGAGAAATCACTGGGAGACATCAAGGTGCTGGAGTGGATGCAGAGGAGGGCAACAAAGCTGGGGAAGGGCCTGGAGAAGAAATCTGATGAGGAGACATTGAGAGAGTTGGGACTGTTTAGTTTGAGGAAGAGGAGGCTAAGGGGAGACCTCATCGCTCTCTACACCTATCTGAAAGGACACTGTAGAGATGTTGGTGCTGGTCTCTTCTCACAGGTCATTAGTGACAGGAGCAGAGGGAAGGGCTTCAAGCTTCAACAGAGGAAGTTTAGACTGGACATCAGGAAGAAATTCTTCCTGGAGAGAGTGGTCAGGCAGTGGATGGGGCTGCCCAGGGTGGTCATTGAATCCCCATCCTTGGATGTGTTTAAAAGTCACTTGGATGTAGTGTTGGGGGATGTGGTTTAGGGGTGACCTTGTAGAGTAGGGTTGATGGTTGGGCTCAATGATCTCAATAGTCTTTCCCAACATGAATGATTCCATGATTTATTATTTGCCTTATGAATTGTACAGTAGCATTTCCTTAAGCAAATAATGTCATTTAAGGTCCAGGAATATAAGAACATTCGTTTTGCCATGCACTAGGCAATATTCCCACATTTAAATTGCAGTTTTTGGTGCGATTTGCAGGTAGGTGTCACCTTAGTGCAGGTAAAAGCAAAAAATTTGCCTACTTATTATTCTGAAAGTCAAGATGTAAGTTTAGGATAATCTTGAGTCTTCGGGGTGAAGGTGTGGTTGAGAAAATCTGCATGAGCCTTGCGCATGAAGCAATGAGTCTGACCAAGCCGTAACACTGGCAGGGTTAAAAATATATTGTCTATGCCAATATGACATAATATTTGGTTTAGAGTACTCTGTAGGACTGATTGTAAGAGACTTATGCTCTCACTGGAACCAGAGAATCATGAAGCATTTAACGGTTTAAACAGTTGAATAAACTTCTTGAGAGTCCTTAACATATACACATTGAACTGGAAGAAAACAGCAAGAAATCATTTCAGTCCTGAAATCTTCAGGAAGAGGAAAAGATCAGAAGTCACTCTTTTATGACAGACACCATTTATGAATTGACATTTATCATCATTATAACAACATAACCATGCTCTTGCACTATGTTGAAAATACTGAATACCCTACACTCTGGTATGGGGCCTCCCCTTGAGTGCTGGGGGCAGTTCTGGGCCCCTCACTCCAAGAAAGAGATTGAGGGGCTGGAGCGGGTCCAGAGGAGCAATAAGGCTGCAGAAGTGACTGGAGAGAAAGTCTGCTGAGGAGAGGCTGAGGGAGCTGGGGTGCTTAGCTGGAGAAGAGGAGACTCAGGGGAGATCTTCTCTCTCTCTACAACTCCCTGAAGGGAGGTTGTAGTCAGGCGGGGATCAGGCTCTTCTCCCAGGTACCCAGTGCCAGAACAGGAGGGCAGGGCCTGAAGCTGCCAGAGGAGGGTTAGGTTGGATGTTAGGAAGCCCTGCCTCATGGAAAGGGTGATCAGACACTGGAATGGACCTCCCAGGGCAGTGGTGGAGTCCCCATCCATGGAGGTGTTTTAAGGACAAACTGGCTGTGGCCCTTAGTGCCATGGTCTAGGTTGTGGTGATGTTAGGTGCTGGGTAGGGCTGGATGAGCTCAGAGGTCTTTACCAGCCTCAATAATTCTGTGATTCTGTCATTCTTTACACTGAGGTAAGACTGATCTACCTTTAACAACTTTACCCATCGTGTCAGATAAAGGATATGTGCATTTCCCACGTCACCAATTAATTTTCATGAAAAAAGTTAGAGGCTCAGCAAATAGCTCATTCTGAATATAAAGGAATATGTTATAATCTAATCTACTTTCAGTCTAATGAAGTCTAATGACTATCTAAAACAGTGTGTCACCAACACATAGCAGGTATACCTTAGCTGAGACTGAAGAACCAGAAAAGGTTCCAGGAGGATAAGACTGGATTTAATAGGGAAAGTTGGCTAAATCCACCTTTATTTCACTTTTGGGAGTATCCGTGTACCTATAATTACAGGTGGCAGCTGATAAAATATGGCTTTCCACAAATTTTTTTTCCATGGAAACAAAGAAGTCTGGCAAAGATGGTGTCAAAAGCAGTATTTTTCTGAGCTTAAGAGGAATAATGGCCTTCACTTAATTCCTTCTTACAATGGAAAATAAACTGAAGACAGACAGCTTTTGACTGCTAACCAGAGCAGGATGTGAGCACTGCTCTTAGCAAAGAAGCTTGAATTTCTATGGTCTCATTTCTGCAAACAGTAGAGATGTAGCTGGAAAAAGAGAGACATTCATAGAGAATATTTATCTTCAAAATCTAGGCAATGTAGGGGGAAAAGTTATCTACTTTGATTTTCTTTGATTTTTCTCTCTAACAAGAAACATGCAAGAGCGGGAGGTTTTGTTCTGGGCTGAAAAATTTCCGAATAACAACCTGGGATGTCATCTAGAAGAGAAGAGGTGGCACCGAGCTGGTGTTTTCTGGAACTTGGGCTTTATCTGATTTGAGTGATGGGACAGTGGGATTTTCCACCCTGGCTTGTCACCATGTTTACTCCCACTCAGGAGTGAATGCTCACTTTGTAGAAACTAATACGACAACTTACTAACACTTTACTTCTTGATGACAGCTCAAGATTATCTGAGACAACCATTCTTCACCAGCTTAACTAAATGGTTCCTTTGGAGACCGGCAGTGTTATGCTCTTTACATGCTGTCTGTGCACCAGTATACCCAGCTTAAAATCCACTTCACTCCTGCTGGCACACTGGTCACAATGGTTTCTGAAAGACCTGGGGCTGAAGGGTTTGTCTTGACAGGGAATGAGTCCACGTCAAGCCTTACTGTTACTAAACCACAGCCCACAAACCATCAGGAGAGGTGTATTTGTAATGGCCAATCTCATTACAACCAGACACAAGTACTGGAAGGCTGAGAAGAAAGAAAATGATATAAATCTCCCTGATGAAGCAGTAGCCTTGCAATGGGTGCTATATGCTTTGATCAAGTTAAGAATTTTATGACACTTTCATCACAGTCATCGGGGGGATGAGTGACTGGAGAGCAGCCTGGCAGAGAGGGACCTGGCAGTACTGGGTGACAACTGGCTGAGTAGGAGCCAGTAGAGTGCCTAGGCAGCTCAGAAGGCCAATGGCATCCAGGCTTGGATCAACAACAGTGTGGCCAGAAGGACTAGGGACACTATTCTCCCCCTATACTGGGCACTGGGGAGGCCTCCCCTCAAGTACTGGGGGCAGTTCTGGGCCCCTCACTCCAACAAAGAGATTGAGGGGCTGGAGCAGGTCCAGAGGAGCAACAAGGCTGCAAAAGGGACTGGAGAGAAAGTCTGATGGGGAGACGCTGAGGGAGCTGAAGGTGTTTAGTCTGGAGGAGACTCAGAGGGGATCTTCTCCGTCTCTACAACTCCCTGAAGGGAAATTATAGACAGGTGGAGGTCAGCCTCTTCTCCCAGGCAACCAGCACCAGTATGAGTGGGCAGGGCCTGAAGCAGCCAGGGGTGGGTTAGGTTGGATGTTAGGAAGCCCTTCCTCATGGAAAGGGTGATCAGACCCTGGAATGGACTGCCCAGGGCAGCGGTGGAGTTCCCATCCTTGAAGGTGTTTAAGGACAGCCTGGCTGTGGCCCTTAGTGCCATGACCTAGGTTGTGGTGATGTTAGGTCTTAGGCTGAGCTGGTTGATCTTGGAGGTCTTTTGCAGCCACAATAATTCTGTGATTCTGTGTAATTAAGACTATCAACTTATGATCAACATACAAAACTGCTAACATTTCCTCTGTTCCAACCCATACCAGAAGCACAACCTATGCTTTAAATCTGATTTGACTTCTGTTCACAGAGTCACTCAGCACCACTCGTGGTTTTGCTTTCTGGGAAGGAGATAAAACCAGCTTTCTTCAGACTTATTTCAGAACTGTAAATGTCAAAGTCCCTGAGCCAGGACAGTGTAACGGGTGCATTGAAAAGGTCTTTATCAGATCCTGCCATCATCACAGCTCCGTGCCCTCAATCTCTGAGAGCAAAGTCCTATTTCATGAAGTAAATGACACCTGTCTGGAAAGAAGCCAAAAAATAAATAATATATTTAGCCACCCTTGAGAAGTTATTTCAAGTGGTTTGTGTGTTTCTGGAAAAAAAAAAACCCACAACTCAAAAAAGGCATTTTCAAGAAACCATTAACTGGAGCGACCTAATTAGAAACAGATCACATGATGATAAATGAGGTAATTTAATTTGTTGACTGGACTTCTAGCCCCTAAGTATGCAGAGTGACCCTGCAGATAATTGTATCAGTACCTGTGCTAATAAGGGTTTATGGAGATCAAAGCTGCACAGTATTCCCAGACCCATAAACCTCTGCATTGTGCTAAGATTGAGTTAGTAAATACACACCAGCTAATTTGAAGCAGTGCTATTATGATGTTGTAGTTATGAAATAAAGAGATCTTGAAAGCTTTGAAATTTGGCAACCAACCTTAACTCTGACCTGGTCCTGCTGCTCTCATTCCACTGAACATGATGGAGTGACACTGAGTCAGGAAGGAAGAAGTAGTTAGAACAGCACTTGAAAGTTTTGTTGTTGCTGTCTGGAAATGACCTTCAAAACCTTTCACAGAGATACTTCAGACCACTTCAAAGATCACGCCATAATGACTTCTGTGGATGACATTGCAAAGCAACAGAATTTATAACATCCAGCATTCAGTCCTGTTAACTCTCTTTCTGGCTGTTTGACCTCACTTCAACACGATGGATGAAGACTGGCACCATTCCCAGCCTCACCAGCAGCTGCAATGGCCGGGGTGTTCTCGAGACAAGCAAATGGAAGTTTGGATACCACGGCCTGAGTGGGCATCTTACAGTCAAACAGTAGTCTATAGCACCAACATTTCTCACAGAAAAGAGCAAACCTAAGCATAAAATATTTGTCTTGAGTATATGTAAATGAAGTTCCAGGGTAAACACTGCCCTTTTACATAAGGTCCTATCTCAGAATTACAGGTAGGCACCTAAACCCATGAGAAACTCAGGATTTCAGACACATTTGTCCCCTCAATAATTCCTCTGGCCTGGTTTCATTATCTTTTCATTCAGCATGTTGGTCAGCTTCACTCTGAAGTGCTGAACTCAGCCAGGGGATCGAGCCAGTCAGCACAGGTTTATGAAAGCCAGGTCTTGCTTGACCAAGCTGATATGCTATAACCAGATGATCCACCCAGTGGATAAGGGAAAGGCTGTGGATGTTCTTCACCTAGACTTTAGTAAAGCATTTGGCAGTCTCCCACAGCATTCTCCTAAGAAGCTGGTGGCTCATGGCTTAGACAGGTGGACTCTTCACTGGATAAGAAACTGGCTGAGCCCAGAGAGGTGGCCAGTTACAAGTGGTGTTCCCCAGGGCTCAGTATTGGAGCCAGTCTTGTTTAACATCTTTGTCAATGATGTGGTGGAGAGGATTGCGTGCACCCTCAGCAAGTTAGCAGATGACACCAAATCAAGTGGGTGTATTGATCTGCTTGAGGATACGAAAGGCTGGACCAATGGGCTGAGATCAACTGTATGAGGTTTAACAAGACCAAATGCCAGGTTCACAGAATCATTCAGGTTGGAAAAGTCCAACCATCAACCCTACTCTACAAGTTCACCTCTAAACCATATCACCCAACCATACATTTAAGTGTCTTTTAAACTCATCCAGGGATGGTGACTCAACCACCACCTAGGTTCTACACTTTAGTCATGACAACCCCAAACAATGCTATAGGCTTGGGGAGAGTGGTTAGAGAACTCCTCAGTGGAAAAGGACCTGGGCATGTTGACTGACTGACAGTCAGCAGAACATGAGCCAGAAGAAGTGATCATCCCCCTGTACTTGATGCTAGTGAGGCCTCACCTGGAACGTGTTGTTCCATTTTAGGCACCTCAAAACAAGAGGGCCATTGAGATGCTGGAGCATGTCCGAAGGACGACAACAAAGCTAATGAGGGGCCGGAGGGCAGATCTTATGATCCATATCAGTTCTTCTGCAATGAAATCCTACTCCTAGCCATGTTTTTGCTTGGCTGCTTGTCACTTTTGAGGTATGTTGTACGATGGACAATGTCTCATGAGGCACTCAGAAATACAATAGTTAGAAATGTGCCTGTGAACTCAGCAAAGACAGGTGCTGTCCAAAACTGACTTCCAGGGTGTTTCTGAGGAAAAAAATGCTCGCTGGAGCAGACTCTTCACTGGATAACTTGTTCTAGGATATTGTACATGATTCCATAGATAACTTGATCCTTTTTATTCTGAAGGATGCAAAATCAGGTAGTACTGCGAGTATCCTGGTCTGGATCAAGAATAGCATGGTCAGGGGGAGAATAGAAGTTATGGTGCCCTCGTGAGGCCTCACCTCAAGGACTGGGTTCAGTTCTGGGTCCCTCACCATACGAAAGACATTGAGATGCTGGAATGTGTCTGAGGAGAGGTAGCAAGCTCATGAGGGGTTTAGAGAACAAGTTGTATGAGGAGAGGCTGAGGGAGCTGGGCAAGTTTAGTGTGGAGAAGAGGAGGCTGAGGGGAACCTCATTGCCCTCTACGACTACCTGAAAGGAGAGGTTGCAGAGAAGTGGGTGCTGGCCTCTTCTCCTTAGGAACTAATGACAAAATTAGGGGAAATGGTCTGCAGTTGAGTCAGGGGAGGTTTGCACTGGGTATGAGAAAGAAACTTGACAGGAAGAGTGGTGAGGCACTGGACCAGCCTTCCAAGGGAGGTGGTTGAGTCGCCACCCCTGGAGGTATTTCAGAAATGTGTATCCATGGTGCTTCACACCCTGCTGCAGTGGCAGGCATGGAGGGGGTTAGTTTGTGTTTGTGGATCAATCAGGTCTTTAGGGATTCAGGTAGTTTGGTTTTTGTTGCTGTGGGTCTGGTTGGACTAGGTGATCTAGGAGGTCCTTTCCAACCATGATCATGCTGTGATTCTGTGATGTATCAACTGGAAGATGTTAAAAAGCCTTAGTGCAAGCAAATTTGTCTGAAGAACAGAACTCTCAGAGCTGATGAAATCATAATGGAAATTCAGGTTGTGAAGTCCTGAAATATCTTCAGCTTTTGTCTGGATGCTGAGCCTTGCTCTATGTGGTCCAAATAGTCTTTGTTATGTTACAAATGCAATACTGTGAGACATCCTAATCTGACTGCTTTTCACAGGCATTTCTAGAGCTCCGCCATGGAAGCTGTTAACATTTTGCAGAGATTAACTGTGCTGAACGTTAATGCAGAGCTTCATCCAGAAACTATTTGGAAATGGGTGAATTTGAAAAATTCACTGCACAGAGGGCATCAGAGCAGATGGCAGTTCTCAAAGGGATTCAGACAACTGTAGCAGGTATCACTGGAAGCAGTAATATTACAAAGCACCCTCGTATGACTTAGTTCATGGTAACCATGTCACAGTTTGAAAAACAAAATCTAGAAAACCCACAAACTAAAGATTAAGAGATTTAGATCAACTGCTTTCAGCCTTCAGTATAAAACAGTCCATGCTATTTATTGGAAGAATTCTAACAGTGGATGAGAAAAGCATCTTTTTTATTCTATCAGAGAATCATTTTGTGCATTGATTGGTGCTGAAGCACAAAGTGTCCCTGTGTCAATGACTTCATCACATATTTCAGTGCCAAACCTACAACTTTATTCTTCCCCTGTTCAAAATTGCACTGTATTTACAACTGGAATTTTTTCTACCTTTAGCACCCAGCCACTGGGTCTTAGGATCATAGAGTCATCATGGTTGGAGAGGATGTCCAGGATCATCAAGTCCAGCCCTCATCCCAGCATCTCCCTAACCCCTAGACCATGGCCTCAAGTGCTCTAGCTACTCGGTTTTAAACACCTCCAGGGACAGTGATTCCACCACTTCCCCGGGCAGCCTGTTCCAGTGCCCAACTGCTCTCTCAGGGAAGAACTTCCTCCTAAGATCCAATCTAAACCTCCCTTGATGCCACTTGAGGACATTTCCCCTTGTCCTATTATTAGTAATTTGGGAGAAGAGACCAGCACCAGCCTCACTACAACCTCCTTTGAGGCAACTGTAGAGAGCAAGAAGGTCTCCTTTCAGCCTCATCTTCTCTAGACAAAATAACCCCAGTTCCCTCAGATGCTCCCCATAGGGCCTGTTTGCCCGATCTCTCTCCAGCCTCATTGCCCTTCTCTGGCCCTGCTCCAGCCCTTCAATGTCCTTCTCACCCTGTGGCACCCAAAACTGGACTCAGTACTCAAGGTGTGATCTAACAAGTGCAGAGTACAGGCAAGGGAAAATGAAAGAAAGGTGTCATCAATTTATACTACTCTATTCTTAATCAGGTTTGCTCATTGTGATGGACTGAGTCATTGCCTCGAGGACCACATAAGCAGCTACACGTTGCTAGTTTTTTATTATTCAAAGTGAAGATTATATTAACCTTTGGGTCTCCCTGCATTTGGGGAAATTACTGTCCATGTAAGTAGAAAACTGACATGGAGACCACGGCACAACAAAGTTCTGAAACTTGCCCTACAGGCATAATATTAATTTGTCCATGATGGGGATGAAGGCTAACCTTTGCACCCACTGTCTCTGTGGGAGGTACAACCCTGCTCAGAGCTCTGGTGGCCACATTCTTCACAGATATAATAATGGTTCTTAACACATCTGTTACCATGTCAGTGTATAACTATGCACCATCATCCTTTGCTGTATAGCTGTACTGAAAGAAAGATTCACAATTGCTCCCTAGTCTTCCAGTACAAGGACAAGTATTTACAGCCAGGACTTTATATCTTAAATTAGAAGTATTCTAGACTACTGTCTGCATGTTGGTGGCACCAATGTCCCCTCTCTCATGAATGATACCTGGAAGTGCAGTCATCTTTTCAAGTGATACAGTCTGGGTTTACATCATGTGCCTACTCTAGGGCAGGATTAGACACTGGAATGGACTGCCCAGGGAAGTGGTGGAATCCCCATCCCTGGAGGTGTTTAAGGACAGACTGGCTGTGGTCCTTAGTGCCCTGGTTATGTTGTGGTGATGTTAGGTCATGGGCTGGGCTAGATGATCTTAGAGATTTTTTCCAGCCTCAATAATTCTATGAAAGCAGATATTCTGGTTGTCTACATATATTAATTATGACATTTCCAAAGCAAACAAGCAGAGCAATAGAAGAAGTGTACCATCAAGAACACCTGCACCAGACAGTTTAAAATCAGATCAGATGCCACTATGGTGAACATAGCTTGTTCTCCATTATTGCTTTAATATGATGATAATCAATCTAGGGATTGACATAAACCCCATATTGCGCTATTCTGAGGCTTTGTTAAGAGCAAAGAATGTGTGACCAAATCAAAGGCTTCACTAAAGCTAATAAACACAGCTTCAGTCATATATGTGGCCTTTATCCACAGCTTGATTAATATCACATTTAACCTAGAATAAGTCTGAGGTTATGGAGTGCTTTAAACAAAAGCCAGATTTGAAATAGGGTAGGGTGAGGGGAGTAATATGTTTAAATTAATAAAGCCATTGATCTGTCCACACACCAAACAGTTGGAAATGTTAGCTAACAGCACTAAGGCAGCCGAAAGCTGACAATTATTTAAAGCCAAGAAAACACCAGCTTTCTGGTACACAGAAAGCCTTCCAAATCATTCTGATATTCAGTAAGCACTGAGACACATGGAATCATGAAAGAAAACGGTTGCAGATTTGAGCTGCGAAAAAGGGATTTCACCCACCCGTAATGAATTTTTCTCAGCGCTGCATTAAAACACGCAGTTTCCAAAGAGGAAAAGTTGATTATTGATTTTTTTAAAAAACCAAACAACACAACAAATTAGATTAACGTGACTTCTCAAAGTTCAGAAGGTTTCTAAATCTGTTAACAGGCCGTGATGATTATTTAATGCCTTAACTATTTGTTACGTCTGTTACAATTTAACCCAAATCTTTAATTCATTAAAATGAGTTGTTCTAGCTCTGCTAAAATGTCCTTTCATTCCTTTCCAAATGCTCTCAGAATCCTCAGCCTTTTGTAACATGACAATCTAAGTAAAACACAGTTTTTGTTTTTCCAAACTCATCTTTATTTCCATCTCAAAGTTGAGCGTAGGACCCTACTAAGTCTATTATTTTCACCATTTCTTATCCCTCCTCCTGAGATTCTTCAACTTGCATGGGTCATTTGAGGATTAAAGCAGTTCCCTGCTTTAACCTGACTAGTTGTTATAACTCTGAACCGACCCGGAATGATCACCATGCAGAAGCTAAGCAGTTACATCCATAATGAGTAGCTATCAATATGCCAGCTCGGGCTGCAGGACAGATGGGTAATAGGAGAGCAAGGACTTTCCCACAACTCCCAGAACTATCATAAGAGAAGTTGCTTCCACTAGAAAATAATTGTCTGTCAGGTAGAGATGAAGTTAATAGAAGGATTTAGAGTAAGTCAGTGACAGGAATTTGTGCTAAACAGGCAGGGATAGATGTCACTTGCCTAAAATATGATGTTGTTGAATCACTGAGGCTGAATACAAGCCAGCAGTGTGCCCAAGTAGCCAAGAAGGCTAATGGCATCCTGGCCTGGATTAGAAACTGTGTGTCCAGCAGGTGTAGGGAGGTGACTGTCCCCCTGTACTCAGCACTGGTGACACCACACCTTGAGTATTGGATCATGTTTTGGGCACTTCAGCACAAGGTGCTGGCCTCTTCTCACAGGTAATTAGAGACAGAACCAGAGGGAAGGACTTCAAGCTTCAAGAGGGGAAGTTTAGACTGGACATCAGGAAAAAATTCGTGATGGAAAGAGTGGTCAGGCACTGGAATGGGCTGCCCAGGGTGGTACTTGAGTCACTATCCCTCGATGAGTTTAAAAAAAATCTTAGCTGTAGTGTTGGGGGATCTGGTTTAGGGGTGAACTTGTGGAGTAGAGTTTATTCTCTGTGAAAAGTGGTGAGAGGGAAGATTCAAGTGACCAAAATGACTGTTGATTAACAGTTAGTTTAAATTGGGTTGGACTCAATGATCCCAAGGGTCTTTTCCAACCTGAATGATTCTATGATTCCAAGGAAAAATAAACTACTAGGAGACAGGATGAGCCAAAGGGAAAGTGGAAAAGCCTGGCTTGCATCAGTCAGATGAGAGGGGGACTATGCCTTTTGGAAGTTGAAAACAGTTGAGTTTATCCCCAAAGTGCCTACTTGAATTGCAAGTGCCTGAAGACACTGAAGACGGAATAAGCTTCACTTTGCATGGGATGCCCTGACTGCACCCAGCCACCCGCACACTTGCGTATAGCATGTGTGGCTCTTCACTGACAGGCGTTTGCAAGAAAAGCCCGTTGACTAGGTTTGCAAGAAGCTGGTTAAAATCATAATCAGCTGCAACAGTCACAACACTCGTATGGGACCTAAACACATAGTAGAACTTCCATTTTAATTCAGTGATCTTAATGACTGTATAATTTGGGGTCTTTCGTATTTCTAGTGTCTTTCTGCCACTAACCACTTCTCTGCTTTGTGCACAAGGAATCAACAACTGAAAAAAGGCAAAATTCTATGCTTACAGTCAAATTCAAACATCGCTGGATTGATTTCATTACTAATGGGAGGCAGTGTATGTAGTGCTCTGGTAAAATATTAAAAATTAATTAAAAGCATCTTCACAGAGTTGAAAGCAGAAAGTATTTAATCAATCCTGACAATCAGAGCACGATCGAGTGGAAACACACCAAGATTCAGTCCAGTAAAGAAAAGATGGGTCAAACAAGTCCTCGTAACTTACACTGATATATTTCATACACTTCACTCCATTCCTAGGTCTCTAACAGCACCTGTACACTCACTGGTTCATGGATCATTCCAAGTTATTCACTTTGTCACCCTCTTTAAGAAAGTCTGATTAAAAAGCAAACCCAGGAACTGCTGTACAGATTAATACACCACTGCTTCACACAGATTTCTGCTCCATATTTGGATGAGAACATGAAATACAGTTTTGTGGGAGGGAGAAAGGCAGTGGAAACAAATGATAGAAGTCAGCATGAAAAAGCCGGAGTATTTAATTGGAATATTTACCTGTAAATTACTGTCCCACATTCCCAAGCCTCTCACATCCAGCTTAAGAGTACTTTGGGAATTTTGCAGGGCTTTACAGATCCCACATCATGCCATGCTTGCTATGCTGTACCCAGCAGGTTACACTACATCCAAAATCATGAGGAAGGCACCACAAAAGCCAGGTGGTGGCTTCATCCAAGCCTTTACCAAACGCTTGAAACATACTCCTCAGCCCAGTACCTAGCTGTATCCACACATTTTATTTCAGATTTTCTTTTCTCAGAACCACAGAACATTAGAGATTGGAAGTGACCTCGAAAGTTCATCTAGTTTTCTTCTGTTGCTCCCCAGTCAGCTTTCCCTACTCTTCCCATCCTTACTTCTCCCGATATACCCTGTTCACCACCCAACAGCAAACTCATGAAGTGCTGTGGCAAAGCCAATATTAGTGTCAGGAATGACCTGGGTTTACAGAGCATTATAGATTCATAGAATGTTCAGGGCTGTAAGGGACCTCCAGAGGTCATCTAATCCAACCTCCCTAGACAGGAGAGAGAGGAATTCTATGTCAAGGTTGGTGACTGTCCCCCTCTACTCGGCTCTGGTGAGACCCCACCTGGAGTACTGCGTCCAGTTCTGGAGCACTTATTACAAGAGGGATATGGACATGCTGGAGCGTGTGCAGAGGAGAGCCACGAAGATGATCAATGGGCTGGAGCACCTCTTCTATGAGGACAGACTGAGGGAGTTAGGGCTGTTCAGTCTGGAGAAGAGGAGGCTCCAAGGTAACCTTATTGTGGCCTTCCAGTATCTGAAGGGGGGTCTACAGAAGAGCTGGGGAGGGACTTTTTAGGATATCAGGTAGTGACAGGACTAGGGGCAATGGAGCAAAGCTGGAGA
>JAOXOE010000001.1:109799400-109811828 GCA_028565055.1 Phoeniculus purpureus
CTGTGCTGCCATTCAGCAGGACCTGGACAGGCTGGAGAGTTGGGCAGGGAAAAATTTAATGAACTATAACAAGGGCAGTGTAGAGTCTGGCATCTGAGCAAGAACAACCAGTATATGTTGGGGATTGATTTGCTAGAGAGCAGTGTAGGAGAAAGGGACCTGGGAGTCCTGGTGGCCAGCAGGATGGCCATGAGCCAGCAATGGGCCCTTGTGGCCAAGAAGGTGAATGCATCTTGGAGTGGATCAGAAGGGAGGTGGCTAGTAGATGGAGAGAGGTTCTCCTTCCCCTCTACTCTACCCTGGTGACACCACATCTGGAATCTTGTGTCCAGTTCTGGGCCCCTCAGTTCCAGAAGGACACAGAACTGCTGGAGATAGTCCATTGCAGAGCCACAAAAGTGATAAAGGGAGCGGAATACCTCCCTGATGAGGAAAGGCTGAGGGAGCTGGGTCTCTTGAGCTTGGAAAAAAGGAGCCTGAAGGATGACCTCAGTAATTTTAGTAAATATGAGAAAAGTGGGTGTCAGGAGGATGGAGCCAGGCTCTGCTCCCTAATGCTCTATGAATCAAAAACCCATTGAAGACATGGTACATCAAATAATGCCTCAGCAGTTTTATGTTCAGTCACAATGCCTTAACTTTCCCTGGCTTATGAATGACTAAAGAGGCAACTTTAATGCCTAAGACACTGCTGTAACACTGTTTTTAAAGAGTATCTGCAACAGACTTGGCTCTGCCGTGCAGCAGTTTACTCATGTTGTACACTGGCCTGTTTACTTAGATGTTTTATGTATGACTGCACTGGCCCAACATATCAGGCCTCAGCCTGGAAAAACCCAACAAACCAATGCTTATAAATCTTTAAGAAGCTCAGCCAGAAGTGATGGCTTTGATGATGGTTCCACCTCTGGCTCCGTCTGAGAACAATCCAAGACACACAGCCATTCAAGGACAGAAGAAGAGAGCATGCTGGTAATGCTTCATGTGAATGCTTCCAGAGACAGCGAGCTGCTGCTTGGGAGAAACCATGAAGGAGTGGACACTCTTTGGCATGTTTGGGTGGTCAGTCTGCAACCTAACAAGCGCACAGCCACTGGGCATCTAGGTAAGTTCAATTTTTGTAAAATCCAGTTTATTTTAATTTCATTTTGGCTAATATCACTAGGCCTAAACAACTAAATAGTGGGGATGGGGGGTTTAAACCCCAGATCATCGGTCACAAAATCACGAAGCAGATAGCACCCTGCTTCACTGTCCCACCTGCCACAGCACCAGGTCAGACCAATGGGTGTGGGAACGCTGTGTAAGAGTGAAAGATAAGAGTGAAAGCAATTATATTGTAAAAGCAATAAGCCACATAAATGCTGAGTGGCTTATAAAGTAGTTGTTACAGATCTTACTGTCTCCTGCTTCTAACCCAAATCTTACTGTATGAAGCCGTGCAGTGGGATGCACCTGCAAAAGAGCACGTTCTCGTCAGCAAATCTGTGCCTGCGCTTCATTGCTGAAACCTGAGCGTGCTTGCATCTCTGACCGTCTCAGTGGGAATATAAATCAGAGTAGAAGTAGCACATACTGTGGTTCACAACTATAACTCTTTTTGTGGCCACAAGAACGTGGGCATAGATCTGGCAGGTGGAATCCACTAGACTCTAAACATGGTGGGCCTTTCTATTTATTGGTTTCTATGCCATGTGCAGACAGTGTCTGGCTCCTGCCCAGCCCACTCATGGCTCAACTGAGGTGTGCCACTTCTTTTGTCTCCCTTTAGTAAATTTAGTAAAGGATTAGAGCACTTAACAGAAAGACCTTTTGGAAAACAGACCCACCCACCCCACCCCCAACCCCTCCACAGATGCAGTCCTGTTTTCAGAAAATGTCTTCCCTTTTCTCCTCTTGCATGCAGTCAGCTATAGGTAAGTGATGGAAAAGCCTGGGCAGGACACACAGATAATGAAATGTTTCATCATTCCTTTGATTTCAAAGCTTGAAACAAGAAAAGGTTACAGAAGGTTTTTATGTAAAATACTTCAGATGGAGTCTAGCTGCATAAGAAGACACTGGGATGGATCCAGACACAGATGTGCTATCTACCCAGAAACTATTTGGCAAGTCAATGAACTGTGAGATTGTAAGAAAGTCTGGGCTTCAGTACAAGCTTTCAAAAAAGCGCCTGTTGGCTGAGCTATGATAGTAAAGCTGTTTATTGGCAGAGAAGTTGTATGGGAAGCTGAAATGAAGACCCTGCTTCTTTTCCCACTGTGATTTTTTTTCTCACCACAATTAATTTATTAGAGGTATTTGAGTCCAGACCTTCTGCGTAGCGGTTGATGGACAAAGTCTAGACATAATAGACTGGCCAGTGCCTGCTGAAAACAAACCTGCAGCATCTACATTTTCCCCTCTCTCTTTTGCTTTCTTCTTTTGCCAGGGACATCAAGCACACTATATACTAAATATCTGGTATGCAAGTCCTAACTGACTGAGAAAGGGTTTCCTTTGCTAGAGCTGTCCTCTATCATATTGTGATATTTTACCATCCTGCTAAACAGTAAACATCAAACTAAACAATAATCACAGAACATTAGGGATTGGAAGGGACCTCGAAAGATCATCCAGTCCAATCCCCCTGCCAGAGCAGGATCCCCTAGATAATAGCAGTAAAATTTCTATTACTTGGCGTGCTTTTTCCATCTTTCACATGAGCCTGTAAAAACATGCAGCAGTGTTCATCAGGTCCCTCCATTTCACAATTCCTGCTAGCTGTCTAGATGTTTCTGTAATCACTGTTCACACTGAAAAAGCACAGAGCAGTCAAATGACAGGAGCACAACAGTGAATTCAGGAACAGAAACCCAAGAAACCACCTGCGTTGTACAGGGGAGTATCCTGCTGTTGCAGAGACATATCAGAGTAGCAGACACTGTGTTATGGAAAGAGGCCAAGAACAGCAGACGCTTGGTTCTTGGAGGGTCTGCTTCCCACTCTCAGAATGCTTTACAAATAGCAGCTTGACAATTTACTAAATAATTTTTGAAAGAAGGCCTAATGTAGGTTTGTGGTAAGTGGAAGACTGGGCTTGCGAGCTTGCTTTGCTTTTGCCAGCCAAATCGGTGACACAGATAAAAGCAAAACTAGGCTTTCCTGCATCCCAGGGCCACAATGCAGCACAGTAAATAACCCCATTTGCTGGAGGAGAAAAGAAAGCCTCACTCTTTCCATGTAGCCATGAACTTGGGTCTTCAAAGCTTCCAATTGCTGCCAGCATGAAGGTCCATGGCAGGTTCCTACTAACTCCAAGCTCCAGGGGTGTGGAAAGGACTGAGGGAATAGCTGTCTCAGCACAAATCCAGACTAGAAGCAAATTTAGACTCACAGAATCACAGAACATTAGGGTTTGGAAGTGACTTCCAAAAAACCCCAGGTCTCTCAATGTTTCCTTGTAAGGCAACTGTCTCAGTCCCATCATCATCCTCATAGCTCTCTGCTGGACTCTCTCAATCAGATCTCTGTCCCTCTTGAACTGAGGAGCCCAGAACTGGACACAATACTTACAGCGAAGAAGGGATGGTAATTATCAACACACTCATCTCCTGAAGGAATGACAGCATGGTGCTATCACTTCTAAAACGATAGCAATGCTTTATTCCCCATATGACAACCTGATTGCTCTGTCTGCCCCGTAACCCCTTGTTTCACCATAACCCATAGTACCCATGGAATTAGACAGGTTTCTTCTGTCCCCACCTGCCTGCTACACCTGCTCATCTGCCCCACCAGTGAATCCAACATCCTCTTCCATATCTCCTGCTCATCCACCAGCAGGAAGTCATCCTTTTTGTGCTTTTAAGGCCCTTGCTCTCACCTCTAATGAAATTATTCCATTGGAAAAGAATAACAGCAGATCTTATTTCTCACCCAAAAAGAAACTCAGCATTAATTTGGTGGAAGAGTCATTTGAGTAATAACTTTTGGAACAATAATCTAGATGTTTTCATGCAGTACTTTGACAAAGTTGATGCTGAGATGCCATTAACACATTGGAGAATAAAAACAAACAGTATAGCTCTAAGAGCAGAGTAATAGAGATTTTTATACAAATATACGCCGAAGTCTAAATGCAGATATAGAAACATCAAAAGCAGCTAAAGCAGTTAGTCAAAACAAACCAGAAACCATACAATGGATTGCTCCTAGCATCTCTTCCCAAGGACCTATACTATGAGCTAACAGCGGTAGAAGATAACCTGAAGGAAATAAGAATTAAGAGTTGTAAGTTTATACAAATGATAGTCCCCAAGCACTCAAGGGCTTACTTAGAGTATTTAGCCTTTTACAATGGCTTGAGCCCCTCAAGTCCAATGATTTCATGCAGAATGCAGCAGCAGTAACATGGACATGAAAATTCCTAGCACTAAGAAGTCGTTAAGCAGTAAATTTATCAGAAAAAAATTGTAGTGAGTTTACTAAATTATTCAGGATAACTGAGGATGACAGGCAAGCTGTGGATAATGATAGGACAAGGGGCAATGGGTCTGAGCTGGACCAGAGGAGGTTCCATCGATATGAGAAGAATCTTCTTCCCAGTGAGGGTGACACAGCACTGGAAGGGGCTGCCCAGGGGGGTGTGGAGTCTCTTTCTCCAGATATGTTTAAAACCTGCCTGGATATGTTCCTGTGTGACTTGGTCTAGGTGCTCTTTGGAGGTCCTCTTGAATCCCTAATATTCTGTTATAATGGGGCAGAGAGAGAATCCAACTCAATACGCAACAAATGGCAGCTGAAATTCAGGGTAAAACAATGAAAGAGAAAGGGCTTTGCATGATCAGAAATTACTCATGAAAAGATCAGATCAGTTCTCATCAGCAGTCAGCCTCCCCCATTACCCCCAGAGTTTTAGAAGAGAGAAAGTAAAGCAGAAAACTTCCTTATACTCCTGTAGAAGTTCCCTCATCCACCAAAAACCTAGATACTTAGTGCAATCCTTTGTCTTTCATCCCACTACTGTTGTAAGTAAAATAGAAAGGTTCAGCGAAGAGCAATAATTATTATTAAAGATGTGGATGTTACAATGAGTGGCTGAGGGGACCAGGAACCTCAGTCTATACACAAGATCAATTAGGGACAAAATGATTGGAACTTATAAAACCATGAAGAGGGTAGGGATTAGGCTTCACTGTCTTCTTGAATACAAGAATCAGAAGTCTCCAACGGAGCTGATAAAAATGATGAAATGAAAAGTTAAATGATGTGTTCTTCACTCAGCACTTACTAGCCCTCCTGTGATTTTGTGGTTACTAGTAGCTTATGTAGTTTGACAAGGAGAACAGGCAAGCACGTGAAAAATCAAGCCACTGAGGGTTAATAAATGCAAAGCCACATGCAGTTAAGAAAGCTTCTTGATCTGGAAATAGTCAGAGGCTGAGAAAATATTCATCCATGCTTGTCTAGGTCTTGTTGAAGGTAAGATACAGAGCTAAATAGACCAATGAGCTGGAAAAGTGTTTCTGTGGTTAAGGTAAGTTAGGATAGCAAGAATGTCTTACAAGGTTTTCTAAGATTTCGGTGGAAAACAACAAAGAGGTAGATTTACACAGCATCAAAGTGTTAAACCCCATTTAAAAAGTCTTATTCTAAATAAACACACCCAAAATCTTTACTTTGCATATTGCAAAATCAGATCTGAAGTCACAATGAGCCAATGATATGACGCAGTGTAATAGGGTGGCCCACGATTCAAGTGGAAGCGAAGGTTATACATCCCAAATGAGTGCTGAAACTTTTTATTAACTCCTGTATTACTCACATATTGGCCATGTGTCATACATCTTCCTACAGACTGCTTCTACAGAAAGGTAGGATCTTCTAACAAAAATAGAGACTCATACACTCATTTAATCACAGAATGGCCAGGGTTGGAAGGGACCTTAAAGATCATCTAGTTCCAACCCTCTTGCCCAGGCAGGGACACCTTCACTACATCAGTTTATTCACAAGTTTATCCTTGTCACTTGATTACCAGCGATGACCAAATACTTTCATACAGCTCTTTAGAAATCATGACGATGTGACAAACAATATTTTCTTGAGAAGCTCCACCAGGAACCCTTGCACTCAGGAAAGCCTGGTCTCACTCAGCCTCAGAGAAACCTAAGAGATGCACACTCATATTTCCCATCCTGCTGAGACCTCTCCAGAGTTCCCAAGTCGACCTTATGTGGTCTAAAAGGGGAAGCATCTGATTGTTGCAAACAATTATAACTAAGGCACCATGAGAAACTTTACCAGAGAGCTTTGGAAAAGCAGAGGCTTCGGTATTTGACCGCACGCACGCTAAAGAGACTTCATTACATGATTTTACAATTAAAGAGAAAACATCAAAACGTATTGTCACATTCGTGTTAAAAACAATGGCTTGTATTGAAAAGCATCTGTTTCAGGTTAACCACAGATGTGAGCTGTTAATAGAAAGCATGGTTGCTATCATTGGTGTTTTTGTTTTAGCTCACTTTGTATCACAGAAAACTGAACCGATTCAGGCGTCATTTAATAAAGTTGATCTTAACCCAATTAGGCAGAAAAATTCTGACATTTTGCAGAAATGAGTATTGTTTGGAGACCTTTCAAGTACAAAATTTCCCCTGATGTCTTTTGAAATACAAGGCATTTTTATCTCTATGGTGTAGAGATATATGTCTGCTCTAGACACGTCAGGTGGGTTCAGCTCTCATAAATATGTTTTTTATACCTTCTAAATTTTGGAGCTATTTTACGTGTAAACCAGCATAAAAAACTGCAGCAGAGAATTTGATATTCCCTCATCAGCAATTCACAAGAAAAAGAAATGGAGGAAACACACTTTGCTCCTTAGCTAATGCCAAGGTGCACAGTCATAGAATCATAGAATGTTCCAGGCTGGAAGGGACCTCTAGAGGTCATCCAGTCCAACCTCCCTACACAGGGACAACTCTACCTAGGTCAGGTTGCTCAGAGTGTCAACAAGCCCGACCTTCAATGCCTCCAGGGATGGGTCTCCCACCACCTCCCCATTCCAACCATCAATCACCCTCACACTGAAGAACTTCCTTCTAAGATCCAGTCTAAATCTCTCCTTTCCCAGCCTGAACCCACCTCTCCTTGTCATGTCCATACAAACCCTCTTGAAGAGACCTTCCCCTGCCATCATATCAGCCCTCCTCAGGTACTGGGAGGTCCAAAGAAGGGCCATGGGGTCCCTGGAGGGACAGAGGAAGCTGAACCAGGGGACACTGGTCAGGGCTGGGTTGCCATGGTGCCACCAAAACACAGTGGCCGTCACCGTCCTGACGCAGATCGGGCGCACAGAGGCCTCCGACACCTCCGTGGCTAAAGACGTCTGTCTCATCCACGGGGAGGTTTGGCAAGGGTGCTCTGGAAATCCCAAGCAGAAGCCGTCTGGGCAACCAAAGGCAGTGGCTACCATGGAGAACTGGTGTTTCCAGGGGAGGAACCGTGGCTGTGATTCATCTCTGGCCAGATCCTCACGCAGCCTTCTCCCACCGCTAGAGCAGCCCGGGCTGCAGCAGTTCCTCTCTGCCAAGAGGGTCAGATAAGAGGGAAACAACCCCAAAGGGCAGCCCACGGAGCCGAGAGACCCCAGGAGCTGTTCCCAGGCATCCACAGGACTCAGGGCACCTCCAGCCCAAACCACCCCAGCATCACCCAGCAACCTGCCCGCAGCAGGCTGGACCCACCGCACCCTGCGACGCCATCGGGTCTCCAGGCCAGCAGCCACAGGAGAGGAACTTAGGTGTCTGGGGAACAAAACCACCCTCTCTGCTGCTCCTGCACCCCAAAAGCCATGGCTGTGGGGATGCTGCCTGTCCCAGGGCAGACGGGGTGGGGTGTAGGGGGGGGTTATCCCACAGGAGCAAACGGTTTCCTTGCTGGGCATCAGCGGGCAGGGGAATAGGGGAGCTGGGGAATAGGGGGGCAGAGGAAAGCGAGTAGGGTGCTGAGTTTGCACAGGGGGAAACGTTAGTGGTTGAAATTGCTGCAGCTTCCCAGCATCCCAGGGTGGAAGGGACCCCAAGGACCATCCCTTTAAGCTAACGAAGCCCAGTGTCAATGAGCTGGGCCAGCGCCCTTCAGGCTGAGTCTCAAACCTGTGTGGTATTGAGGGATCCCCCACTTCCCTGGGAAGACCAGCACATGGACAGAAGTCCTGGGGTCTCCAGAAGTGCCCTGGAGCATGAACCAGCCTCACTTCAGCTAAGGGACCTGCCAAGAGCAGCAACACATGAGAGGTCCTGCTGCCAGGGGGAGCCGCTGCTGCCTTGTTCCCTTTAATGTCTTTAGAAACGCCCCCTTGAAAGCCACCAGCAGGCTGGTGCTGGACAGTTTGTCCTGACTTGAGGTCAAGAAAGTGATGAAAGCTCTTAGTCATCTCCTGTCGGGCATCGCGGGGAGGGCAGAGGAGCTGATCCCACTGGGAGAGTCTCCTGAACACAGCAGGGCAGGGACAGGCTGAGTGTGAGGACCAAAACCCCACTGACCTTGTTCTTGCAGCGTGAGGAAGGGGAGACCCTCTCGGCACTTGGCACCTTCTCTGGGACCCTTCATCCTCCCAGGATGCTACAAGGACCAAGGATGCAGCTTTTAGTGATGGGAGGGACCTTATGCACTAAAAGGGGGAGGAAAAGCCCCCCCCAGACCCAGTCAACCCCGTATTAACCATCTTTGCGTGGCAGCAGCTCTCAGAACTCCCCTGATCTCGGTGGCGGCTGCAGGAGGCTCCTGTTATTTAACTTGTTCTCTAACCCGGCCCCACGCAGCTCCTGCCTCTCTCTCTCTGTCCCAGATTTCACAGCACGTGACTGACATTGGGGCTTTCGGCACAAACAGAGCAGCAGCAACAGGGTGCCCCAATGCCAGCCGGGTGCAGGCGCTGCGCGGGGCGAGCAGGGGAAAGCGGGCACAGCCCCAGTTTCATAAGCTGCCACTTTCTTATGTCGCCTGCGCCCGGGCGGCGAGAGCCTGACTAATACTGGCCCTGGGCTTAGTAAAGCCGGGAGCTCCCTCTGCTCACCGCTGCTCTGCTTTCGGTGCCTGGGGGCCTGGTTTTGGGGAAGGGTTCTCCCCAGGGCAAGCAACATCTCCATCGTCCCAGCTCAGCATCACCTCCATCTCCCCAGGCCAGCATTACCTCCACCTCTCCCGGTCAGCATCGGCTCCATCGCCCCAGGTCAGCTCCATCACCCCAGGTCAGCATCACCTCCACCTCTCCAGGCCAGCATCGCCTCCATCTCCCCTGGTCAGCATCATCTCCATCGTCCTGGCTCAGCATCATCTCCCCAGGCCAGCATCACCTCCATCACCCTGGCTCAGCATCCACAGACCCACTGGGGCAGAGCCAGGGACCCCAGCCACGAGCACCCCTTTGAGACAGAGAAACCAGCACATCTCATTGCTCCCAGTGGGGCTCCACTCATGGTCATTCAGTGAGGGACTCTCTGACCCTTCCCTTGTGCTGGGGCTCTCCCCTAAGGTGGGGGACCACAAGTGCAGCTGCCTCACAGCAAGAAGCACGTAGGGGTATGAATATTTCATCCCATACTTGGGGTGGGTCTAGAACTTGTGGGGTGACCAGGATCTCTGCCAGGACCCTTCCTGGTCTCGGCATGAGTAAAGATGGCAAGTGGGGCTCCCACTGGGGTCAATGAGCTGCTTCTGCCTGTGAGGAGCCCCCGGAGCTGCCCAGTAGGTGCCTGAGCCCCTCCAAGGCGCAGAACCCAGAGCACTGGACACCACAGACCTGCAGCTCCTCTGGGAAGTCAACCAACCACTCGGCTGTCACTTGGCCTCCTGCAAAAGCCTAACCACCCCCTTCTTCAGAGGATGCAAAGCTGCAGGGAGCATCATTTGGGAGGGAGGACCCCCACAGCTGCCTCAACACTGATGTTTTCTCTCTCCAAGCCCTCTCCTGAGCTCTGCAGGTTCCTGTTCCCAACCCACCGGCTCGCCAACAGCTCAGGAACATCAGGCAAAGGAGGTTCAGTGGAGGCTAAACCAACCCCAAAATCAAGCCCCTAACAGCAAAGCAGCACTGGGATCACTGGTCAGGTCCTGTGCAGCACCCTGCTGTACCAGTAAGGGTCCAGTTTTCCAGGGTAGAGCTTCAGGAGTCTCCTGCTTCCCCCTCCAGGTCATGAAATCCCAGAACATGAGGGACTGGAAGGGACCTGGAAAGATGTCCCCAGTCCAATCCCCCCACCACAGCAGAATCCCCTAGATCCAGCCGCACAGGTCCTCAACCAGGATGAGGAGCTGGAGTGCAGCAGCCCCAGGGCTGCACCCCACAGTCCCCCAGGTCGTCGGTGGGGATGGACATCCCAGTAGGACCCATCAGGGGCAGTGGGAGGGGTCCAGCCCCAACACACGACCCCAGGGGAACCTTCACCCCAGGAAGGGGGCTGCAAAGGGAGCTGATAAAAGCCTCTGCGGGGCGAGCAGAGCCGGGCGATCCCCTGGCAGCAGAGGGATGGGGGTTGTGTGGGGCTGCAGAGCCCTTCGGGAGCCGAGGGGCTGCTTCTCAGCAGAAGCACCCAGTTTCGGCGAAGCTCCTCTCCCAGGTGGCTGCTGGGCTGTGCCCCAGCACCCATCCAGCACCTCCTGCCTCCACCTCCTGCACACGCAGGCGGTTTCACAATGACTAAGGGCTGGTTTCCCTCAGCAGAGCTGGAGAAGCAGCAGCCTCACAGGACCAGCAGCCGCTGGCTCTGCCCCTTTGCGCTGACTCGATGGTCCTGGGGATGGAGCAAGGAACCAGCTCCCAGCTTGGCCCCACGAAGCAGCCAGATGAGGCCACACAGGTGGCCCAGAGATGATGTTTTGGGCTCCTGAGGTGGCTGAGTCGCCCTCCCTGGAGGGGTTTAAAGATGGTTTAGATGTGGTGCTGAGAGCTCTGGGCTAGTGATGACCTTGACAGACCTGGGTTAGCGGTTGGACTGGATGATCTCAGGGGTCTTTTCCAACCTGGATGGTTCTGTGGAAGCACCAAATCGTTCCTGGAGCTGATAAATCGTGACAAAGAGTTGAACTGGTTCCCATCCATTCTAGCTCTTCAGATGCTGCAGTCAGCACTTACCTGGGACTCTGATGGAAGAGCAGGTGGAGATTCCAGCCCTCAGAGCTGGGTTGGGATGGGGTGACAGCTCAGCAGTTCATCACACCCAGTTCCCACTTCCCACCTCTGCCTCCCTGGCAGGGTCTCTCCACCATTTCATCACCCCTTGAAGCAACAAACTGGCGCCTTTGCTCCAGACGATGGAGCTGAGCTACGAGGTTCCTTTCCTGGCAGCAGAGCCAAAGTGCTTCTTCCCTGAGCTGAACTTTCATTTCCTGACTCTTTTGCAACCCTGACCCCAGCTCCTGGGGGGCGTCACCACATCCCCTCTGTCACCTGCTCCCCACTGGGGCAGCTGGAGCTGTTCTGGTTTCCAGAGGAAACAGCTCTGCCCCTCCTGGGTGTCGAAGATGCTGTGAAAATGCAGAGTAGGATTCCCAGGGGGTCACTCTAACCTACCAGGACAACGTCTGGAGAGCTGGCAGTGCAGAGCAGGTTGGTTCCTGAGCACCTTTGTGGTGCCACCATGTTTAAATCAGTAGCCGCTGCTGCTGCCCAACAGGATTCAAGCAGCTCCAGCAAGTCCTCAGCAGGATCCCCCCAGCTCCAGGTTCACACCAGCCTGGTGCTGAGGGCTCCTCAGGCAGGATCAAGGTCTCAGCAGGACATGCTGACCCCTTCTCTGCAGTGCCTGACCATGAACCAACACAAATCACTTAAGGGCTGGTCAGACCTCCCAGTCAAACCCACCTTGGCCAACACAAACCCCAGTTCCCTTCCATTAGCAGACTGGAAGTGCTGATGGCCCATGAGCAGGGAAAGAGCTGCTCCCTCTCCATCCTAACTGGCGTCACGAGGAGGCTGAGGGCTACAGCACAGCAGCAACAGCTTTGGGCTCCTCCAGTCCCCCATTGCTCAATGAACCTTCCTGTCCTGCTCGTCCACAGAGCCCCGCGGGCACTGTGTGCTGCTGGGGCTGCCCAGGGTTGGCCAACACCATTGGCCAAGGAGGCCAGTGGCATCCTGGGGTGGAGCAGAAAGGGGGTGGTTAGGAGATGGAGAGAGGTTCTCCTGCCCCTCTGCCCTGCTGAGACCACAGCTGGGATCTTGGGTCCAGTTGTGGCCCCCCAGTTCCAGAAGGACACAGAGCTACTGGAGAGAGCCCAGCACAGAGCCATAGGGATGATGGAGGGAGGGGAGCATCTCTCTACTGAGGAAAGGCTGAGGGAACTGGGGCTCTGGAGCTGGGGAAAAAGGAGCCTGAGGGGTGACCCCATGGATGTTGATCAATATGGGAAGGGTGGGTGTCAGGAGGATGGAGCCA
>JAOXOE010000001.1:109831449-109844967 GCA_028565055.1 Phoeniculus purpureus
AGAGGAGCATGTCCATGTGGATTTTAAACATCTCCAGAGAAGGAGACTCCACATCCTGGGTGGGCAGCCCCTTCCAGTGCTCTGTCACCCTTACTGGGAAGAAGTTCCTCCTCATCTTGATGTGGAACCTCCTCTCTTCCAACTCACACCTGTTGCCCCTTGTTTTTTAGCTCTCTGAAAACCTAAATAGATGAGTAATGTGTTGATTTGTGACTAATCCATAACTAGCACTATACTTGGTTTTCACCTTGGGAACTGAAAAACCCTGAGTGGGAACCACAGAGCTGAGGAAGGCAGGTTTTGAGTTGCATTGCACCAAGAACAGTTGCTGGTTTTCTTCTTTGCTTATTTTCACAGAGCTGCATTCCTGTTCTTTAACAGGGTTAGGGTTTGCACACTCACACACATTGCCTGGGAAGGTGCTGCAAATGACCGGCACCATTCACATCGCTGTAGCTAATGTAGCATCTGCCAAACGTGGCTCCATTAAACCGGTTCCTTCAAAACCAGTGCTGCCAGATGAATGCGTTTCATGACTGCAAAGCGGAAGAGCAAACTATTTTACACGGCCACTAATTGTCAGTGGTTTCCTTATGCTCCCCAGACATTCCCAAAGACAGTGAGAAATGGTCTCTTCACATATGGATGTCTTTGAGCTTTCCGTTTGCAGTTCCTTGCACCGTGGGAAGAACAGTCACGGTCTCAAGAAACTTCATAAACTGGAGCTTTGCAAAGACTGCTCAGAGACGCTTTACCAAGAGGTTCTTGGTTCGATAATTTCTTCAGTGATTTCACAATGGTGAGGTTTTCCCTTGTGAATCTTTACCAAGAAGAATGCACAGGTAATATTTTGGGGGGGAAAAGGGCATCGTGGGGGTTTAAAATGTTAATGTGAAGCCATTAGGTATTTTTTAACAACAACATAAATTTTCTTCTGCTGTAAAACACCGCGGACGTTTCCCATGCATTTTTTTTAGCTTTGATAAAGAATGCCTAGCTTCATAATTCCCAGTCATCCTGAAGTTAAATTTGTCATATCCCTGCACCACTGCCAGAAGAACAGTTCAAGGTGCACAGCTGTCAGCATCCTTCGGTCCCAAGGTGCCATGTAAGGACAATTTATTTTCTCTTATCCTTCATCTTGCAAATCTTTTTATAATCACATTGTCATTTGTGCAGCAGAAGAGGTCTCTTGTGACAAGGAAGAAATATGTGGGCTTTAATATGGTTCTAACTCTGCCCTGGTGAAACCACATCTGGAATACTTTGTCCAGTTCTGGGCCCCTCGGTTCCAGAAGGACATAAGAACTGCTTGAGACAGTCCAGCGCAGAGCCATGAAGATGATGGAGTGGAGCATCTCCCTGAAGAGGAAAGGCTGAGGGAGCTGGGTCTTTTGACATTGGAGAAAAGGAGACTGAGAGGTGACCACAATAATGTTGATAAATATGGGAAGGGTGGGTGTCAGGAGGATGGAGCCAGGCTCTGCTTAGTGGCATCCAGTGATAGGACGACGGGCAATGGGTGTGAGCTGGAACAGAGGAGGTTCCACATCAATATGAGAAGGAGCTTAAGGTGACAGAGCACTGGAAGAGGCTGCCCAGGGAAGTTGTGGAATCTCTTTCTCTGGGAAGGTTTAAAACCCACCTGGATGTGTTCCTGTGTGACTTGGTCTAGGTGATTCCGCTGTGGCGGGGGAATTGGACTGGATGATCTTTTGAGGTCCCTTCCAATCCCTAAAGTTCTGTGATTCTGCAAAGGCAGAGAAAACAAGCAACTGCCCTGAGTTAGCTTGCTTGCATCTGCAAGTAGCTTGTTTTAAAAGACATGATGACTTTGCATCACAGATGCAGTGGCTGTGGCTATGTGCAAAGAAGTCACACAAGGTCACTGACACAGTCTTTTGCTGTGTCTTCAATATCCCCAGGAATCAGGTCAGCTGCCAAACAATTGTACCACTAGAGAAGAGCTCAAACCCTGCCTTGTGAAATCTGTGCCAAAATATGACCCCTGCAAAACCCTTTCCAGACTGCACCAGTTCCACGTAGTCTCTCCATGATGTCTCCTCTTTGCCTCCTTCCCTCTCCCTTTCTCCTAAAACCACAGAGCATCACCCACTGCAATGTATGAGAGCAGCATGGCTACTGCAGCCAGAGGAGCCAGAGCCATGAATCATAGAATCATTAGGGACCGGAAGGGACCTCCAAAGATCATCTAGTCCAATACCCTGACACAGCAGGATCACCTAGACCAAGTCACACAGGAACATAACTAGGAAGCCATGAAAAACCTGATGGGCTGAAGTTTGAATGTTGAACCAAAGTCTGCCCCTAAATTCTCCTGCCCTACTCCACTTTAGCTTTATCACTGCACAACAGGCATGAGGCCGCCAAGTTAGTCTGGCTGCCGCGATTCATTCGTTGTGGGTTCTGTGAAACATTGCAGAGGTCATGACATTCACTGGTAACACTCAGGAGACTCTGATGAACTCTGATTTGAAACTCTGTGAGAAGCAGGAGGGCTGACCTGACATTCTGGTGCCAGGCAGGATTACCCAGGGGAAGTATGTATGGACTTAGATCTAAGCATCAATATCTTCCTGACTGTTGTTAGAGCTCAGAGAAGAAGGTGGAAGTATCGGAAATAGATATTTTTGCACTGGAAGGGGCTGCCCAGGGGAGATGTGGAGTCTCCTTCACTGGAGACATTTAAAACCCACTTGGACATGTTCCTGTGCGACTTGGTCTAGGTGATCCTGCTGTGGCAGGATATTGGACTAGATGATCTTTGGAGGTCTCTTCCAATCCCTAATGATTCTATGGTTCTATGATTCTATATCCAGGCAACCTTCCTGTCTTTTTCCTCCACTGCTTCCTGCCTCCTTCCTTCACCATCCTCTCACAGACTTACACACTTCCTATGTTAGTAGTCTGTTGCATTTCTATTTCCTACCTACAACCCGATGCTCTTCTATTTCTTACTCAGCTAAGTCATTGCTGCACCAAAGCCTGGAGTCAGCAAAAGGTCAGTTTATTTTTCTGAGTATTTACGTTAAGTAGAACCTGCCCAAACACGGCCTTAGTTTGGCTTCTTTGTGAGGCTAACAAAACAAAACACATCCAGCACTTGTGAGCAGAGTAGTTTTGAAGGAATGACAAGCCAAAAAAAGTTAGGAAAGTGTTCCAGAGGTGAAGGGTGGAATATTTTGACAGCACCGTGAATTCAGCTCTGATTGATCCAGTGTCCAGAAGGGAAAATTTTACCACAGCATAAAGTGAAGCAGACTAAACTTCAGAAGGGAAGGATTATCACATAATGACAGAATCACAGAACATTAGGGGTTGGAAGGGACCTTGAAAGATCATCCAGTCCAATCCCCCTGCCACAGCAGCGTCCCCTAGATCAAGTCGCATAAGAACATGGCCAGATGGCTTTTAAACACCTCCAGAGAAGGAGACTCCACAACCTGCCTGGGTACCCCCTTCCAGTGCTCAGTCATCCTCACTATGAAGAACTTCCTTCTGAGATTGATGTGGAACCTCCTGTGTTCCAGCTGACACCCACTGCCCCTTGAACTATCATTTGATCGAAGTGTAGAACCATTCAGGTTGGAAAAGACCCTTGGGATCATCAATTCTACGAACTTGATTCCCCAATACTACATCTAAGTAACTTTTAAACATATCCATGGATGAGGACTAGGACAGACAGACTCAGCGCTCACCAAGCAGAGCCTGAATCCATCCTCCTGACACCTGCACTTTCCATACTGATCAACATTAATGAGGTCACCCCTCAGTCTCCTTCTTTCCAAGCTCAAGAGACCCGGCTCCCTCAGCCTTTCCTCATCAGGGAGATGCTCCACTCCCTTCACTGTCTTCATGGCTCTGTGCTGGACTTTCTCCAGCAGTTCTGAGTCCTTCTGGAACTGAGGGCCCAGAACTGGGCACAAGTTTCCAGCTGTGGTCTCAGTAGGGCAGAGTAGAGGGGGAGGAGAACCTCTCCCCATCTACTAACCACCCCCTTTATGTGAGGCAAATCTTTGAGGCATAGCGGTACAACAGGGGATCCTGCCTGGAAGCCCAGCTCAAGTCCAACTATGAAGCAGCTACTGCTGTTTCATCAAACTGTAAGTTTTGGCAACAAAAACTATCAGAGGAGAGGGACTAAACGTATCTCCACATGGAACAACTAAGAAAACATGTGGTTTTATTTTCAAAGAACAGCTGAGTTTGGGTCAGCTGGTTGTGATAAAGGAGGCTTCAGCCTTTCTGAACTGATATATGGGGAAGGATTACGGGGTGCTCCAAAAGTCAATGGAAAAGCAATTCCAAAATAACTCAGCAATTCAAAGTTCCTTTGGTATTTGTTGTAATAATATTTGTTACTGGGAATTTATTTGGTACAAAACGTAAATGTTATCTATCACGCTTCCTCTGCTGCTCAGCATCGTAAAAGTGATGTGCTGGGGGGTTTTCCCCTGCAAACTGCAGTGCTGTTGAGCTGCGAGAACACTGTGAAACAGAAGGATTAAGAGCTCACTGGGGGTGCGTCAGGGTTTGTACCGTCACAGTTGTATCTCCAGGCTATCATGGCTGTATTAATATATTATAGCACAGGAGGGCTGTCAGAGTGAGCTCCGAAGGAACCAAGCCCACGCTTACTAGACTGTTCAGATGCTAACTTACAGCCCAGACTCACGGAGTGCAGAGCTCTGTGTGATAACACAGAGGTTATGTTCTGGTGTGATAGTCGCTCTAAGAGGGAAAAGAAAACCTTTCCTGACCAGGGGTAAAGATGTGTTATTACCCCATATTCACCCCTTTAAATTGCCTCCCATATTCCCTCCTGCTTTCTTCCTAAATTCCTTCTCTCTTCTGCTTCTTTTCCCTCCCCTATTGTCCTCTTTTGCACACTGAATTCCTGACTAATAAATCACTTTCCAGAGGAGTAGCCTGGAGATCAGAGATGTGTACTGGGACGTGAAGTGAATGCACTGCAGGTACCTCCACTTAAAAATGTCAGGAATTTTTGCTCTTGCAGCTTTCCAAAAACACTAGCTGCTTGTACCTTCCAGTCTGAAGGGAAACCTCCCTTGACACTGGCAGCACATAAGATGGCGTGGGTTGATTTCATACTACATATTTCAAGAATCATCTTGCTTTTTTCCTTCCCTTCCCTTCTCCTTCCCTTCTCCTTTCTCTTTCTTTCTCTTTCTTTTTTCTTCTCTTTTTTCCTTCTCTTTTTTCCTTCTCCTCCTCTCCTCTCCTCTCCTCTCCTCTCCTCTTCTCTTTTCTCGCCCCTCCCCTCCTCTCTTCTCTTCATTTTCTTCTCCTCCCTTTCCCATTTCCTTCCCTGTTTACTTTCCTTCCCCCTTATCTTTCCCATCCCTTTCCTTCCCCCTTTCCCTTCCCTTCCCTTTTCTTGCCATAGTATCCACTATCCATACATTTATCTACCACTGTACTATCTACATACATAATCCATATATCATCTACCACTGTGTGTTTTGAGTGACCCTCAGCATTAGGGTGTAGTGTAGAGTGGGATTAAGCTGACAACATCAAGGCCTTAGCGGGTAGAAACTGAAAACAAAGGTTCCAAGAAATGTGATTCTGAGTTCCGGGAAAGGTAATGACCACTCTGCAAGAATGAGTATTTGAGCAGTCTAAGCTTATGGAATTTTATTTAAAGACTCATTTCTGTCTCTGAGAATTTATTTGTCAGCAGATAAGGAAAATAAATGGTTTCCAAGATCATGGTTGTTGTATTTGTAATCTGTGTGCTTGTGTTTTCCTTGCTGCCTCTGGAGCTGATGGTCAGCAGGCAGCCCCGGAGGTCAGGCACTGATTTAATGCACAAACATGAGCTTTCGTGGAATGACTTGTAGTACTGGAGCCATTCCTAAAGGTTTTTTTCTTCCTTCATTGTCAGCAGATAAAAAAACCAGAACCAACAAAACTCTGCTTTTTGAAGTGTTCACAGAATCACAGAACATTGGGGCTTGGAAGGGATTTTGAAAGGTCATCCAGTCCAATCCCCCTGCCACAGCAGGATCACCTAGATCAAGGAACAAATCCAGGTGGGTCTTAAACCTCTCCAGAGAAGGAGACTCCACAACCCCCCTGGGCAGCCCCTTCCAGTGTTCTGTCACTCTCACTGGGAAGAAGTTCCTTCTCAGATTGATGTGCAACGTCCTCTGTTCCAGCTCACAACCATTGCCACTTGTCCTATCACTAGATGCCACTGAGCAGAGCCTGGCTCCATCCTCCTGACATCCACCTTTCACATATTTATCAACATTAATGAGGTGTTCCCAGTTTCTTTTCAATTATAGTAGAAAAGCACCACTGCAAAATGTGAGAGTGGCACCACTTCCTACCACCCAGTTGTGACTGGTCACTATGTCTGAGAAGCCACTCCAATGGCTTTGTGGGAAAGAAAAGGATGAACACGGCATCTGCAAACTCTGGAATACAACCAAACTCAGACCTCTGAAATGAGTCTGCTACTGACCATTCACCCTCTGTGGCATGCACAGCTGGTGGGAATTCACCGAATCACAGAACATTAGAGATTGGAAGGGACCTCGAAAGATCATCTAGTCCAATCCCCCTGCACAGGCAGGGACATCTTCACTAGAGCAGGTAACTCAGGGCCTCAGCCACTCTGGCCTTCAACACTGCCAGGGATGGGGAAGGGACAACTGCCTTGGGCAACCTGTTCCAGCATCTCACCACCCTCATTGCAAAGAATCGCTTCCTCATGTCCAACCTCACTCTCTCTACTTCAAGTCTGGAACCCTTTCCCCTTTTCGCTACCACCTGTGTCAAAAGCCTTCACCCAGCTTTCTTGTAGCCCCCTTCAGAGTTGGAAAAGCTGCTCAAAAGTCACCTGGGAGCCTCCTCTTCTCCAGGCTGAACAACCCCAACTTGCTCAGCCTTTCCTCATAGGGGAGGTTCTCCAGCCCTCTGCTCATTTGAGTTGCTCTCCTCTGGACACCTTCCAGGAGCTCTGTGTCCTTCTGATGCTGGGGACTCCAGAACTGGGCACAGAACTCCAGGTGAGGTCTCACCAGTGCAGAGCAGTCACTCTCAACAGGCTGTCACTGCTTCTATTGGTGCAGCTCAGGACACGGTTGGCTCTCTGGGCTGCCAGCACTCACTGACCGTTCCTGTTCAACTTCTGCTCCACCATCATCCCCAAGTCCTTCTCCTCATGAAGGACAGTCTCTTTCTACAGCAGAGGAAGTACATACAAACTTGTTCAAAGAAATGGAAAGATTAAACCCTAACACTGTAATTTCAAGAGCAAATTCTCCTACAGTACACACCAACCCACCCTATTTAAAAGAGAAGAAAGGTGTTTTTAGCAGTAAATGACATAAAGCTTTTGAATGCAAGTGGTAATAGACTGGCTGCTAAAGCTGAGACCTGCTAGGAGTGTTGACTATAGAAATCTGAACATCATTTTCTTCACCCTCTGGCTATGAAGTTGAATTTAGCTGCCAAAATTCAGGGCCGTATTTCACAAGGGCCTCAATGTGCCCTGCAGATTTGTGCCTCTAACGCTTCGCATGCCCCTTTTCTGGTGCCAAAGTACATTCAAAATTCAGAGTGAGAGTCAGAAATACCATTTTTATGCAGGATGGCAGCAACTCAGCACAACATGTATGTGCATGTGGCCTTAGCTGGGTTCTAAGGCATCGCAGCTAGACTAGCTGTTCCCAGCAACCATGACCATGGTCATCACCATGCTTTTCTATCTCTGAGATTATGATGCAGATGTTTTCTGTGAGTACTCGAGGCTAGCTCATGGATGGTGTCCAGTGGTTGCAAAGTGAAATATTAACAGGAGAGGCGTCTGGTACATCAGGAGGCACCTAGGCTTTCTGTGCTTAATGAAGCAGCCTTCCTGGGTTTGGAGCTTTCACCTTGTTCAGTTGTAATGCACCCAAAGATCTCAAGGGCTGAGAGATGAAAACAGTTGGAAGCTGCCTCTGCAAATTTGGCTCTAAACCTATCTCCCTGTGATTTCTCCACCTGGGAAGCAGGAGAATATTTAGGCTCTGTACTTTAGGGCAGAACCACTGTGGTGATAAATCAGATAGTGATCTGAGGGTATGAGGTAATCCTCATTACAACAGCAATGGAGCTGCCTCCCACTGGTGGCTTTAGGTCAACATTTTGGGCTAATCACCTTAGCTGGGTAAGTGCTCATAAATCAAGAGCTGCTTGGAAATTGTCTGATTTTGTCTTTGCAAGTGTACTTCTTTTCTTTCTCTCCTTTCTTCTTTCTTCTTCTTTCTTATTTCTTATTTCTTCCTTCTTCCTTCCTTCTTTCTTTCTTCTTTGTTCCTTTTTTTCTTTTTTCTTTCTTCTTTCTCATCTCCTCTCCTCTTTTTTCTGCTCTTTTTAAATTTGTTTTCTCATTTCTTTCCCTTCCCTTTCCCTTTCCCTTCTCCTTTCCCTTTCCCTTCCCCTTTCCCTCTCCCTTCCCTTTTTCCCACAGCACTTCAAAAATGCTGTGGGGAATATGGGAACAAGACAGACTCCTCATTGGGGAATGCACACATTAGCAGCTGTAACACTACTTCAAAAAGGAGCCCAAGGGAAACAGCATTTTCTCATTTACCAGTCTCCAAAGCCAGGGTTTCTCCCTCACATGGGCTGGCAAAAGTCTCTCCATGGACAGATAAAAGAAGAAGGCAAAGTGCTCATCCTAGTGGAAAACTCTTCACATGGCTCATCACAGTCAGATGAATGCTGTCCAGGCAGATTTCAAGAGACATCTGTGCTCTTTTCCTGCTTCTCCATCACAGTGATCAAGACCGTGACAAGGAGAGGAGAAGCCCAGCTGTAAGTGGTTCCTGCACCTCTGCATAGACTCTGGGGACAGTTAGTGGAGGTTCCCTGAAAAAAGAATTATTTCCCTCGTTGCTCTGTCACCATGCACTGCCCCTGGAACCCACCATCCCAGCTCTTGTAAGAACAAGAAACAGAAGAGACAATTTCACTGTTTTTTGTAAGGATTTGGTTTCATTTGAAGTGTACAGAGGCAACAAATAGGCACAAGATGTGGGAAGTAGTAGGGCACAGAGCACTCGTACCTTAAAGCCTCTGGTGTGACCCTATTTGAAGCAGCGGATAACAGAGAGGGCAGCAGAGCAGTTTTTGGAGAGTGAGTATTTTGTGCTTGGTTAAGGGGAACTTGGTCTCTAAAATGAACCAGCCTTAACAGCCTGAGCAAGGGACAATCGTTCGCTATTTTTAGCTGTGCAGGAACTGGGACACCCAGTGAAATTACCGAGAACCAGGTTCAAAACAGACACAAGGGAGTTCTTTCTAACACAGAGCATAATTCAAGCCGAGGATTCGTTGCCATGGGATACCGCAGAGGCCAAAAGTATAACTAGGTTCAAAAAAGGATTAGTCAAATTTATGGTTGATAGATCCGCTGGTGGCTATTAAGAACAACAGTCCAGATGCAATGTCTGGCATCAGGCAGTCCCTAAACTGTTGACTGCCAGGATCTAGGGGATTATAGGAGGGGAAGGAATGCTCTATACATGCCGTATTTCTTTTCTTTTCCAAAGCATCTGCCGCTGGCCACTGCTGAAGGCAGGATATTGGGCTAAACAGATGTGTGTTCACAGCTCACAGCAGTTCCCATGTTCCTCCCAGAACTGGGAACCGGTGTTGCCTCATTTCAAGCTTCTATTTGCTTTCAAGTAAGCTCTTAAGCCATACTCAGCTCACAAGTATCTGACTACCTGCCAGTCAAGCATTAAGCAACATCATTAGCATCTGTCACTAACACTTGGCTTCTCTTTGGAGAAATGGTTTGGAGTATTTTCAGATATTTTTCTTATTAACCCTAGAGACTGTTTCCTGCTCTAGATATCAGCTGTTCCTTTGTCTCTGGTGGTGAGTTGTTTCTACGATATTTCCATACACTCCTGCAAACTGCAGCTTCCTTGCTCATCACTGAAACACCTAACATTAAGGGTCGGAAGGTCATCCAGTCCAATCCCCCTGCCACAACAGGATCCCCTAGATAAAGTCACACAGCAACATGGCCAGGTGGGTTTTAAACATCTCCAGAGAAGGAGACTCCACAACTTCCCTGGGCAGCCCCTTCCAGGACTCTGTCACCCTCACTGGGAAGAAGTTCCTTCTCATATTGATGTGGAACCTCCTATGTTCCAGCTCACACCCATTGCCCCTAGTCCTATCACCAAACGACATTGAGAAGAGCCTGGCTCCATCCTCCTGACACCCACCCTCACGTATTTATGGACATTAATGAGGGGTTGGAAAAGACTCTTGTGATCATTAAGTCCAACCATCAACCCTACTCTACAAGGTCACCCCTAAACCACATCCCACAACACTACATCTAAATGACTTTTTAATACTTCCAGGGATGGGGATTCAACTACCACCCTGGGCAGCCCAGTACAGTGCCTGACCACTGCCCTTCATCAGCTTTGTTGCCCTTCTCTGTACTTGCTCCAGCAACATGATGTCTCCCTTGTACTAGAGTGCCCAAAACTACTTGTAGTTTAGAGAGCGACAGTTGTAGAGAGCAATGAGATCTTGTCTTAGCCTTCTTTTCCTCAAACGAAACAGCTAATTATTTGCAAAGCAGAATAGTACCATCAGCAAAGGGAGGCCAATTCACCCCCTACTTCCTGGGTACCTTAGGATGGACAGACTGCGCTTCCAAGCTTCAGAGTTCTCTCCACTAACACCAACAGGTTGTGGTTGAGGTTAGAAGTCTAACATATGGATGACTGCAGCTGGCAAAACAGATGTAATCCTCAAAGCTTAACCCCATTCATAGTGATGCTAACTGGAGTTACCCTGTTCCTCTCCGTAAATCCAAAACGGGCATGTGACTGTTATTTAGTTTATCTCCTCCTAAATCCAGCAATCTTTCTTCTCTCCTCCAAGAAAGGAAACCAAGTTAATATAACAATAATACCCATTGTTCAGGGAGTACTGACAATGAGCCCTGCTTGGCTACTGTACCGCTGACAGAATGAGGCTAAGCCTAGTAGTTTTCCAAGAAGCTGTGCTGGCAGTACTCAGGCTGTTTACAGAAAAATAAATAAATAATTTGGATGCTCCTGATCATAAACGGGAAAAACGTAACGATCTTTGCCAAAGGAAAGGAAGATGAAGCTGGTTTAGAAAAATAAGTTAGGGACACTTAAGTGCATTACAGCTATGAGAAAATACATCCATTGAAAAATTACTAACACCACCTTATCATGTGTTTAATGTATGGGTGGTTAATGATCATTTATTATGTCTGTAATTCATTACATACAAATCTATATATAAATTACACTGTCTATGTAATCAAGTCCCCCAAGGGTCAGTACCAGGACTAGTACTATTCAGTATCTTCAATAATGACTTGGATGAGAGATCAGAGAGCTCTGTCAGCAAGTTTGCTGGTGATATAAAGCGGGGAGGAGTGGCTGACACCCCAGCAGGCTGTGCTGCAACTCAACGGGACCTGGAGAGGCTGGAGAGCTGGGCAGGGAGACATTGAATGAATTATAACAAGGGCAGTGTAGAGTCTGGCATCTGGGCAAGAACAACTCCAGGGACCAGGATAGGGTGGGGACTGACCTGTTAGAGAGAAAGAAGCATAGGAGAAAGGGACCTGGGGGTCCTGGTGGCCATCAGGATGGCCAGGAGCCAGCAAAGTGCTTCTAGAAAGAAGGCCAATGGCATCCTGGGGTGGATTAGAAGTGGAGTGGTTAGTAGATGGAGAGAGGGGCTTTGAGTAACATGATCTAGTGAAGGTGTCCCTGCCCGTCTGTGCAGGAGAGGTTGGAACTAGATGCTCTTTAAGGTCCCTTCCAACTCTAAAACATCTATGATTCTACGAAATGCAATGTGTCACAGTCACTGCTAGATGAGTATTTGTTCTTCTGAAAAACCGTGGTGTATTCCAGTCAGAGGCAAGGTGTGTGCAGGAGGGCAACATAGGAGGCTCAAGGTACTCCTGCACTAACACTACAGGGCATTTGAATTTTAATTCAGATAAGAAATGTGGCTTCAAAGCGAATCTCCATTCATCCCCATTTACTGCATTTTGGTCTGCCTGATGCAGCCCAGCTGCTCTTGGGTGTTTGATCTGTGGATCCAGATTAGTGCTAGTCTAGAGTAAATCACCTTAAAAGATGTATATATATATATATATATATTGGCCTCAACACCAACTGTCTAGCTCTCTGGAGTTGGTCCCATTGCCCTGCACTGGTTGCTGACATAAACACAGACTTTCTACACTGAAAAATGAAAAAAAATTGTTTTGCACTGTATTTCTGTTTAGCTTCAGAGAAATGAGACCTAATATCTGTCTTAATATATAAAAACTGTGGATAAACACAGACATCCCGGACAGGTAAACGCAGCTTGATCTTACCTGAACAGAAGTAGGTGTGTTGCAAGACACTACTATTGCAATCTGAAGCTTTTCTGAGCACTACCTTGTTGCATGAAAGGGGAGGGTAGGGTGCAATTTGGATAACTCAGTTAGGCATAAACCTCCCTAGCTCTTAGCCAGGTCCTCCTTTATTAGAGGGGGCTTGAGCAGCAGATATGCAAACCAGTATTTGATTGAGCAGCCATCAGATCCACAAATAGGATTAATTTACTCTAGGTTAAATACTGGGCACTCACAAATCAGCCCTAACACTGTTCCCCTGGTCCTTCTAGGGAGAAATCGGTCTCATGAATAGCAATATCGATCTATCTGGTATCAGTCAGACATCTAGACCCTTATAAACAGCTTTCATGCTGTAGGTCTGGTCGGTGCTCATGAGCAGTGTAATTTATTCACACAGGCAACGTTACAGACAAGTTCTGTGATATCACTGTGGCTAGGTTTGCAGACAGGCACTGTACCTAAACCAGACAGCAGTTTGCAGAGAGGCACTACAGACCTAAATGAGATACAAACAGGCAAACAAACATACGAAGTAGATCCAGACACACATTGAATCTGCTGAGGCGCATTGTCTTACATCACAGAGCTGAGATCTGGGAAAACCCATTGATGCTGTGCAACTTGGTCCAGGTGGTCCTGCTCTGGAAGGGGGATTGGACTAGATGACCTTTCGAGGTCCCTTCCAATCTCTAATGATTCTATGATTCTATGATGTGCCCCCTCTAGGATCTTTTGGTCTCAGGTTCTGGGTTCTCTCCTACCTCCATCTCACACCATCTCACTCCTTCTTGCTCCTGTTCCTTTCCTACTTTCAGTGCCCAGAAAGACGGAGATTTTATATTGTGTTACAGGTTACATACGGGTGTGTGTGTGAAGAAGTTGTAGACAAAGTCTCCTTGGTGTAGCAGTGAGCATAAAGACCTTGATGGATCATTTAGGGTGACAGAGCACTGGAAGGGGCTGCCCAGAGGTGTTTGGAGTCTCCTTCTCTGGAGATGTTTAAAACCCGCCTGGATATGTTCCTGTGTGACTTGGTCTAGGTGATCCTGCTG
>JAOXOE010000001.1:109854596-109870078 GCA_028565055.1 Phoeniculus purpureus
CTGCTGTAGCAGGGGGATTGGACTGGATGATCTTTCGAGGTCCCTTCCAATCCCTAATGTTCTGTGATTCTGTGATTCTGTGAACAGTTTCAGCTGGAAAGATCATCAAGTCCAACCTTTTCCCAGCCCTTTCAGCACCCCAAAATCCTGTCCCCCAATGCAACATCTACCCTTCTCTTAAACACCTCCAGGAATGGGGACTCAATGCCCTCCCTGGGCAATCTGAGGTGGGAGAGAATGAACAGGGGGGGAAAAGACCATTTGCTTTCAAACAATGTCGCCCGTCTCCATTACTCAGAAGAATAGATCACAGGTAACAAACACGTACAATTAATCAGTGTTTAGTGAAGCAGTACAAGTACTATAATTAAGTATTTATTCTTTAGATATATTTTATGTATGTAAGATATATTTATATTCATTTATGCTGGCAGACAATTTCATAAGAGCTAAGCTGTGAAAGTGGTCTTTTCTTTCTTATACTGAATGCCCCACAGAGAGATTAAAGGCAGACTCCTTTACTACCTCCCTAGGTTTTTCTTACATTTCTTTATGAACAAGTACATGCACCTGAAAATCATAGAATCATAGCATGTTCTGGGCTGGAAGGGACTTCTAGAGGTCATCTAGTCCAACATCCCTACACGGGGACAACTCTACCTAGGTCAGGCTGCTTGAAGCTTCATCAAGACTGACCTGAAATGACTCCAGGGATGGGACCCTCACCACCACCTCAGGCAACCCAATCCAGCCATCAGTCACCCTCACATTGGAGAATTTGTTTCTAAGATTCAGCCTAAATTTATCCTTTTCCAGCTTGAACCCACTGCTTGTGTGCTTCTACCTGTACAAACCCTCTTGAAAAGACCTCCTGTCTTCACATCAGCCCCCTTCAGGTACTGGAAGATCAAAAGAAGGTCTTCCTAGAGCCTTCTTTTCTTCGTGCTGAACAGCCTCAACTCTCTCAGCCTGTTCTCATATGAGAGATGCCATCCCAGTATTTGTTCCAATTCCAGAGAGGAATTCAGAGTCTGAACTTCCTTTTATTCTCCAAAATGCGTTGCATTACTGAGTCCTCCTCTCAGCTGTCCTGAAGAAATGTTCTTCCCTTTCATGTGCAGCTAGAAGATGCACTGCAGCCAAAGGAAGGCCAAAAAGCGCATCAAGAGAATGTCGAAATGCAACCACAAAACTGGGCAGTAAGGTATGTTTTCCAGCCTAAGAATGAGTCACTTCAAGAACGATAGCCGAGATGCCCTTATAGCAGTTTTCTTCTTGGCCAAAAACTATGTTAGGTTTATGAAGCAGCTGATAAAATGTCAGTTTTATTGGTGTCTGCTAATATTGTCCATCTGGTGAAGTTGGGACAGTCTTCAGTATCAGCCTCTGCTTTGATGAAATAACTACTCAGTTAAGGTTAATCAAATCTGATGGTCTTGTAGCTTTTCTGTATGCAAGGCAACTGCCTACCTGCTTCTGCATCTGCAAAGGCTGATGAGATGAAAGCAGTGGAAGAACAGGAAAACCATCAGACTACAAGTTAAGACAGAAAAGCCCGAAGGAGCAAATGATATATCCAAGATGTTTTGAAGTGAAATGATCTGTCAACCTGTGGAAAAGCCCAAGTGGTAGAAGAATATGCAACTCCTTCCACATTTGGATTGTGAGCTGTTCTAAGACCCCCTCACTAGGAAAAAATCCTATACCCTTACTCGCCCCTGCCCAAAGCTGTGGGTCCTACTTAGTGCCTGATGGGCTATTTTCTGTTGCCTGCCTATCTTTTTAATCCTTATTTTGAAAGCTGTGCCAATATAGAACTTAGGAGCACCTTGTCAGTCTGCAGAAACGATCCCAGGGGCTATGAACACCACTAGCAAAGTCCTTTTCTGGGATCAGGCCAGTGCTTGAGTCACTTGTACTCCTCATCTGTACTCCTCACTTAAAGCCTCTGTCAAAGTTTCCATCTCTGTCCTAGAGACATGGCCAGGTCTTTGGAAAGGGATGGGCACAGGCAGTGCAAGCTGCTGCTAGCCCTTTGCTTCCTCATGCCTCTAAAAAGAGCTCCAGAGATTTTAGAACTTTATAAACCCAGAAGAGAAAAGGACTAGGAAGAGAGCCAAGAGGACAATTCAGTCCTACTGAAGAGGATGGTTTGCTAACACCTGTTGGACCTGCTAGAGGGCTGCCAGCAGGGCCTTATGTTATCACAAGCCACTGTGTTACAGCGCCCTCAAAACAGAGACAGAGAAGTGCCATCCATCGTGCTTCTGGAATCACATTTTATGTCTCAGAGAGCTGAGATGCTCTAAAGCTCCCACAGCAAATCATAGAATCATTCAGGTTGGAAAAGACCCTTGGGATCATCATGTCCAACCATCAAACCTACTCTACAAGGTCACCCCCAAAACAGATCCCCCAACATTACAGATAAGCAACTTTTAAACTCATCCAGATCTGTCCATCAGAAATGAAGACTTTAATTCCTCCAAACACTTATTTTCAGGGTAATGATCAGAAGCAACCATTTTCTTTTAACGTTACCCTGGGCTTTTTATTTTTAGGTAGAACTGAACTTGGCTCTTCTCCTTTTATGAGAGCATGACTATCTCACATGACTACTGGCTGTTTCTTCAAATCTCCATTTGTTCCAACTTCTCCATTTTGTTTATATTCTGCAAAATCACAGACTTTTTCTTCCTTGAGTGCCCTGAGGCAATCTGAGTTATCCAAAGCACCTCACACCTGCAAATGTTTAGGTTACCAACATCTACCCACTGAAAAAGCAGAAGTTTCATTTCAAGGTTCAGGCATAATATTCCAGCCCTGGCAGAAATCTAAAGACTTTTTAAAATATGAAAATACCACAGGAAAACAAGAGTGGACAGGCTCCCACCCCTTCTGCAGTCAGCACCGAAAGTCCCAGGCACACGGCTGGGGCCACAGGCACTTTTTTCAGAGACTCTTTCAACACCAGACATGAACTGCTGCAGGTATGCTAGAAAAAATGCCACTTGATCAAAGATGTTTGGGACAGGACCTCTCATCTGCTTTACCCTCTTAAAAGATGGACAGTTAGTTTAACTTAAGTAATCAATGCCTTCTGGAAAAAGATAGTATGAATCCAGAGCTGCAAGTCCCTCTCTGTTGATGGACCCAAACCAAAGAGTTCAGTGCTGTAAGAGACCAAACCTTTGGGAGAATCACAGAATCATGGAGTCATTCAGGTTGGAAAAGACCCTGGGGATCATCAAGTCCAACCATCAACACTACTCTACATGTTCACTCCTAAACCAGATCCTCCAACACTGCATCTAAGCCACTTTTAAACTAATCCAGGGATGGGGACTCAAGCACCACCCTGGGCAGCCCATTCCACTGCCTGACCACTCCCTCTGTGACAATTTTCTTCCTCATGTCTAGTCTAAACCTACTGCGTTGAAGCTTGAAGCTCTTCCCTCTGGTTCTGTTGCTCATTACCTGTGAGAACAGACCATCGCCAACATCTCTGCAATGTCCTTTCAGATAGTTGTAGAGAGCCATGAGGTCTCCCCTTAACCTCCTCTTCCTTGAACTAAACAGCCCCAATTCTCTCAAGCTCTCCTCATCAGATTTAGTCTCCCAGTTTCATTGCCCTCCTCTGCACTTGCTCCAGCACCTCAATGTCTCCCTTGTACTGAGCTGCTCTACTCTAAGACATTTCTAACTAGAGTCCAAATGTATGTGTTGATTTTTGTCTACATAAATTCATCAGAGAAAATTATCACAGAATCATTCAGGTTGAAACTGGCCCTTGGGATCATTGAGTCTAACCATCAACCCTATTCTACAAGTTCACCCCTAAACTAGACCCCCCAACACTACATCTAAGCCATTTTTAAACTCATCCAGGGATAATGACTCAGCCACCACCCTGGGCAGCCCATTCCAGTGCCTGAGATCATATTAAGATCATAATCCTGTGGTGAGCCAAGTAATGGACTTTTCTTCCCACAAACCCCAGGTGGCTTGTGGCTTCTAGAGTTGTGGATTGGTTTCTGAAGGTTTTTGCCATGTTTGGCCGTCTGCTCCTATCTTTTGATGGAGGGATCCTATTTGTTTGTAAACTTCCAGGCTTTCTTGTCATATCCTCAGCAGCATTCCCCTGACAAAGATTTAGCACAGGCACTATGACTTAGCAGCGACACTGTTTAAGGTTAATACTACAAAGGGAACAACCTAAAAAGCTGCATTTATCAGGTGAGCAATCGGCTGAAATCTGTTGGACTAGCCTAGAAGCTTTCCCTTCTTGCAAAGTAACATTTTCATTACAAAATTGATAGAACCCCACCAATCTGAGCAATGAAATGGTAGTTATTGAATGCCATGGTGAAAAAAAAATCACCCCTCTTTCTACATTCACTGTAAAAGATTAAAAGACTGTTAAATTTAAAGAGTTGTTGGCTCTGCTTAACACTTGCTAAGAGCAGTATAGACTGTTTTATCCATTTATACTCCGTCACTTGTCTCCTTTGTGTGCCTTATATCATAATTTCCAAAGTCAGCTTGAGAAGGCGTCAGCTAAGATAAAATGGCACAAGACTAAAAACTCCTAGCAGCTGTAGAACCTGGCGAGAACAAAGATGTTTAAAATCCATCATTGTTTTTAGCATCAGAATGCCACACATCCACTATGGATTTTGCTGCTGATTATATTGTTACACATTCCATTGTTCCCATGCCATTGGCCTTCAAGACTTTATGACTTATGTAATTCCAAGGTCTGACACAGCTAGAGTGAAACGCATCTGATCTCAATGAATGGCATCAGATGGGAAAAAAAAAAGTGGATTTTGGGAGAAAAAAAAGCCGCTTTAATTTTATTGCAAGTCCGTTGATTGGTGGCAGATGTCATCATTCTCATTTAATCATTCTTGATTCATTTTCCAAACAAAACCAGATAGATGTCAAAGTACTTGAAGTCATCCAGATAGAGAGTTCATTTAAACAAATTGTCTCTATTCTTTCACTTCTTTGCACAGATTTTCCATATTAAGGGAAATATGATTCAAACTGGCACATAAAGTCTTACCTGTGCACATTAAAGCTCTCAAGTAATGAAGCTTGTGATTATTGATAAAGGACTAGGAAAGCACAGGGCTTTCCTATCAGAGGACCACAGAACATTAGTGATTGGAAGGGTACCGTGAAAGAACATCCAGTCTAATCCGCTCGCCAGAGCAGGATCATCCAGATCATGTTGCACAGGAACATACCCAGGTGGGTTTTAACATCTCCAGAGAAGAAGACTTCACAACCCCACTGGGAAGCCCCTTCCAGTGGGTTTAAAACCTGCCTGGACAAGTTCCTGTGTGACTGAATCTAGGTGATCCTGCTGTGGCAGGGGGATTGGACTGAATAATCTTTTGAAGTCCCTTCCAATCCCTAATGTTCTGTGATTCAGTGATCATACTGGCCACAGAGGAGACTGAAGGGAATTACTCATCTAGTAAGGATGCAGCATGAGACGAGTGTTAATGAAACAACTTCCATGGTACTTGCCTTGTGCCTGCTGAGCTGAACACCTAAACACCTATCTCCTTGAGGTCACCTAGAACATGCACACAGCCCCAAGTGCCCAGATCCTCTGAGCAGCCTTACCTAGAAAGCTTGCTCACAGCATGCCTGCCATCATCCCAAAGCAATGAACTCAGCCACACCAGGTGATGATAACATGGCTGTGGTCATTCTACTATGGGGAATGGCTAGGGCAATCATGCAGGAAAAGAGAGATTGAGATCAAAATTCCTGCTTGGCCTGAGGGTTCAAAGCCAGTCTTCCAAAGAAAAGTTACATCAATCAGAAGAGGGTACGGTCCACATCCCCTTCTTCTTATTAAGTAGTAATTGGATAGAAAAGAATACTCCTGAACACAGACTCTAGGAGCCTGTCTGACTGAATGCCTGCTACGTTAAAGGCATACTCCCCTGTAATTGTTCTTCCTTGAGCCTCATGAATATTGAGATTGCTTGGTCACCAAGTCACAGAATCACAGAATATTAGGGAGAGACCTCAAAAGATTATCCAGTCCAATCCCCTTACCACAGCAGGATCCCCTAGATCCAGTCCAAATGAGAATGTCCAGGTGAGTTTTAAATGTCTCCAGAGAAGGAGACTCCATAACCCCCCTGGACAGCCCCTTCCAGTGCTCTGTCACCCTCAATGGGGAAAAGTTCCTTCTCACACTGATGTGGAACCTCCTCTGTTCCAGCTCACACCCATTGTCCCTTGCCCTATCACTGGGTGCCACCGACCAACACCTGGCTCCATCCTCCTGACACCCACCCTAAAGGACTTCTAATTCCGAAAATTCACATGAACTTCCAGTGGATGACAGGGAGAGGGGTCTGGACTATTGTTTAGACTCAGGCACATGACAACCAGCAATCCTGAATTTTAAGGTGTTAAAAGATATCTGAAATCTCACCTTGTACAGCCTTATGGAAATAGAAAGGGCACAGATCCTGCATTTCCTTTCCAGAGTATAAAGACTGCATTTGTGCATGACTCTGGTGTAAAATATAGCAGGCAGGAGGAGGGAGAGGAGAGCATCTCTAGCTGCTATTTTGATATCACCTGGAGCCAAAGCAAAGTGTGGCTCCAAATTAATTAATAGATCTCTTTTATTTTTTTTCCCTTAGGAGAATGGTATCATTCAAGTATGACTTTGCTCGTCGTTGCAAAAGAAGACCAAATTCAGTCGTGTTTGGCTGCGTATTTTTCCCGGTGTCATTCTAAAAAGAGCAAAGATAGCCTGTGAGATGGATTGAGATTCAATTAATAAAGACACGCATGAATTGTTTGCTAATGGATATAACACTGAATTCACAGGCATCCTCAGATGCTAATGGAACCTGAAAGTTGTCAGGAAGACGCTGCAGTTCCATTTGGCGTGACGCCCACCCTCCTCGTGCTGACAGCTTCGCAAAGTTACATTTTTTTAAAAAAACATATTTTCTTAATGCATTTTTTGGCTAACCCAGTCGTTCTCATTACCTCTGAAATGCTTTAGTCTCATTCACGTTAACTGGCTTGCTGAGATACCAACAGCATTCTTTTTATCCAGGATCAACTGACCAGACTTACAGAGCTGCTGGCATTTAAAGAAAGTTCAAGCCCTTTCCTGACTGCTGTAAGGCTCTGAATTTCTCATTTATCTGGCTCATCAATGAGCGAGTGCAGAGGAGGGCAATGAAGCTGGGGAAGGGCTGGAGAACAAATCTGATGAGGAGAGACTGAGAAAGTTGGGGCTATTGAGTTTGAGGAAGAAGATGCTGAGGGGAGACTTTATTACTCTCTCCAACTATCTGAAAGGACACTGTAGTGATGTTGGTGCTGGTCTCTTCTCACAGGTCATTAAAAACAGAACCAGAGGGAAGGGCTTCAAGCTTCAACAGGAAGACATCAGGAAGAAATTCTTCCTGGAGAGAGTGGTCAGGCACTGGAATGGACTGCCCAGGGTGGTGGTTGAGTCCCCACCCCTGGATGTGTTTAAAAGTCACTTAGACATAGTGTTGGGGGATCTGTTTTAGGGGTAAATTTGTAGAGTAGGGTTGATGGTTTGACTCAATGAACCCAAGGGTCTTTTCCAACCTGAAAGACTCTATGATTAAGAATATTCTCTCATCTATGCACATCATAGGCAAATATCTTTAATAATTCCCAAAATTACCTCTGTTGTTCCTAAGCTGGAAACCAAGGGCACACAGACAGTCTCCAGACTACCCCAAAAATCTTTTAAGTAGTGTGAACATTTAAAAATGCTCGTGTGATAATTTAAGTTAATGATAAGACTTAGACCATGATAAATTATTTGAATAATAAATTCAGGTTTTTGAAGCTGAAGTGATGACTGGTTTAGTAGTCATTGTTAAAGAGTCAAACAAAGGAGGATTTCTAGGGTCTCACAAACTTTGTGGCAGAGGTAGGGAGAGGATTTCAAGGCAGAGGTATCCACAACGCCACAGCTTAGTGTACAGCTAGAAGGATATAAAAGAAGATGCACATAAATTACATGTGGATGGAGTCCTGAAATGAGATGTATGAGGGATGGTTTATGTACAGAGTCCCTTTATGATATGGAAAAGGTTCTTTTTCAAGCTTTCCAGAGAAATTTTGAAAGAACTATCAGAATGTTCCATTACAATATCCAAGCACTGCCAGAACCAAATATTTTTGTGATTTATTTTCTTGGAATTTAGCTGAATATCTTCTATCTCTCATAAAAAAATTCTGATAGGCAATGTTTTATTATGTTGAAACTGCATTTTAAGCATAACATTTGTTTTGTTGCTTTTAATTTGTTTACATCACAACTAAAACATTAAAATTCCCAGAGGATCCTTAACTATGTGGTAAATTATCTCTTTTACAAATAAAATGCTTATCTGAAAGACCTGAAAACAATTCTCCATAAATAACAGAATCACAGAACATTAGAGATTGGAAGGGACCTTGAAAGATCATCCAGTCCAATCCCCCTGCCACAGCAGGATCCTCTAGAACAAGTCACACAGGAACACATCCAGGCAGGTTTTAAACATCTCCGGAGAAAGAGACTCCACAACACCCTTGGGCAGCCCCTTCCAGTGCTCTGTCACCCTCACTGGGAAGTTGTTCCTTCTCATATTGATGTGGAACCTCCTCTGTTCCATCTGACACCTGTTGCCCCTTGTCCTATCATTGGATACCACTGAGCAGAGCCTGGCTCCATCCTCCTGATACCCACCCTTTCCATATTGATCAACATTCATGGGCCAGATGCAGTCTCACCAGGGCAGTGTAGAGGGAGAGGAGAACCTTTCTCCATCTACTAGCCACCCCTTCTTCTAATCCACCCCAGGATGCCATTGGCCTTCTTGGCCACAAGGGCACATTGCTGGCTCATGGCCATCCTGCTGACCACTAGGATCCCCAGGTCCCTTTCTCCTATGATGGTCTCCAACAGATCAGTCCACAACCTATCCTGGTCCCTGGGGTTGCTCTTGCCCAGATGCCAGACTCTAGACTGCCCTTGTTATAGTTCATTCAGTGTCTCCTGCCTAACTCTCCAGCCTGTCCAGGTCTTGCTGAATGGCAACACAGCCTGCTGGGGTGTTGGCCACTCCTCCCAGCTTTGTGTCATCAGCAAACCTGCTGACAGCGCACCCTAATCCCTCATCCAAGTCATCAATGAATATATATAAATCTAACCGTTTCTGACCTCAAGTACCACATTTTTATGCTAACACAGGTCTTTAGACTGCAGTGAAGACACCCCTTTTATAAAAGATCTATGCCCAGCTAGACGTCAACCCAAAAACCACTGTAAAAGACAATAAAATTTCTATAAATTCTATAAAAAACAAAGTTTCTATAAATAGAGGAACAAAAAAAGGAGGACTAGGAGGAATCTTAATCCTTTACTGGATGCTGAGGAAGACCTAGTGTCGAAGGACAGGGCTGAAGTACTTAATGCTTTCTTTGACTCAGTCTTTAAGAGCAGGACTAGCTGTTCCAAGCTCCTATCAAGCTTAGATACACAGATGGGGAGCAGAACAAGGCCTGCATAATCCCAAAGGAGATGGTTTATTGTCTGCTACACCACTTCCACATGGGCTACACCTGACTGCTGGAAGCGCTGGCAAATGTACTCAGTAAACCCGTGGCCATCATCTATCAGAAGTTCTGGCTAACCAGTGAGGTCTCAGCAGATTGGAGATTAGCAAATGTGACTCTCATCTACAAGAAGGGCCAGAAGACGGGTCAGAGGAACTACAGACCCATGCGTCAGACCTCAGTGCCAGGGAAGGCTATAGAGCAGATCATCCTGAGTGCCTTTTTGCACTATTTAGAGAATAACCAGGTGATCAGGCCCAGTCAGCACCGGTTCATGAAAGGCAGGTCCTGTTTGACCAAGCTGATCTCCTTCTATGCCAAGCTGACCCAGGGAGTGGATGAGGGAAAGGACGTGTCTGACCACATGTGCACAGCCATGTTTGCTCCCTGTGGAGCTTGTCCTAGATAGAATAATAGAGGATCCTTTTTCTGCCAGCCTGACAGCTCAGCAAGGTTTCTCTAGTAGCAGGTCCTGAGCAGACCTGCCCTCTCTTCACCTGATTCACAGAGTCACAGAACATTAGGGATTGGAAGGGGCCTCGAAAGATCATCTGGTCCAATCCCCCTGCTAGAGCAGGATCACCTAGATCCAGTCCCACAGGAACATGTCCAGGTGGGTTTTGTGTGTCTCAGTCATACCTACTCATCCACACGGATGCCAGGCAGCCCACAAGGAAGTTCAGTATGTGGCCCACAAAGCTGTCTTCTGCAGCAAAGGGTGGGTGACGACCAAGCAAAGCTTTTTCTTTTCAATCGAACATAGAAAACATCTGTGCCTCTCTTCTGTCTGGGTTTATTTTTCCAATACTTCACATACCACAAATATTTCAGTTTTAGTCCTCCATCAAAACAGAAGAGAGGAAAAAATAACAACATGCAGTATTTCATTAAATGAGTATTTTTATTGACACAGCCAATCTGATCAAACGGTCTGTATCCCTCTACCTCTCATCCTCTTTCTCCACCTCATCTTTCTGATTCTCTCTTTTTAAAATAGCATTTTGCTCTATTATTGGGCTGCTCAGCCCGTCAGCTTGCTGCTTCTGGGATGTTTGGCTGCCTTTGGAGCATCATATGACTTCAGTTAGCTTGGGGGGGCTCCAGCTGTGCTCTTAAATGTCATGGATGGAGGTAACAAAAGGGGAGAGGGTTAAGAGAATCAAATACGTTATTAGACATTTCTTTTAAATCTCCTTGCAGAAGATGTAAATCACATGCTTGGCAAGCAGGTTTGGGGATGTCACATGAAGATTTGTTTGGTTTTTTGTTGATGATATCCCCAAACATTTGCTATTTCTTACATTTTTTCCCCTTGTTTGTCTCACTCATTCCTCATTTATTTCTATTTAAGTCAAAGGGTCAGAACCTAGGACAAACTTTGGACAGTCTCTGCAGCTGATACAAGAGCTTTCTCATCCAAGCTATTTGCGAACCTATTTGGAATCGCTCACCATTGAAATACATCCTGGCCCTTCTCTCTGTTGGCCCAGAAAGTGTGTCTCCTTGCCTTTGATTGACAGAAACCACCACTCGGGGCAAACTGCCAGTCTGCAAAGCACTGCCACATGCAATTATCTCCAAATGCATTCAGATATCAAACAGAACTTGAAGCCAGACTGCCTAAATTATCTTGAACTTGCAATCACTAATTAACCTCTGAGCAATGAGTTCAAGGTATCATCTCCTTAGGACATTCCTCACTGACTAGGGGATACTGCTGTTGTGAGGGGATTGGACTGGACGATCTTTTGAGGTCCCTTCCAATCTCTAAAGTTCTGTGATCCTGTGATTTACTTAAGGCAGTAAAACGGGGGTCTCCCATACAGTAAGTTTAAGAGTACTTGCAAACTACCTGATATACGTCTTCAGGGCTCTCTTCTCTTTTAGAGTTAGTTCCTTCTGATTGTGAACAGAGAGGATGGAAAATTTCCCCAGTTTTCAGAAGACGACAGTCAGGAGAAGCTCCTGAGATACAGGGAAGCTAAGAAGAACTGATCAGCAGGCACATTCTGACAAGATGAAGCACCCAAAGGAGCAATGTGTGTTTTGTACCCTCCTCCTCCCATGGCTCCTCCAGAGCTGACACTTCTGCCTGAGAAGAAATTCCAATTATGTGATCCCTTTCTTGCACAAACCCCCCATCCCAACCAAAAGCCAAGGAAAGGGAAAACAAAGGGGTATTTTATGAACCTCTTTCCTTCAAGCTGAAAGAGACACTGCAAGGTTGTTTCAGGGAGAAGCTCATAGCATCAACTGTCCAGCTCTTGTCTTCCATTGACCTGAGCACCTTTCACTGCCCCCAAGCAGTGGTGTTATCACAGCAAGGAAGACATCTTGTCTGTAATCTGTTCATCTGGGACTAGATGACCTCCAAAGGTCTGCTCCAGTCTCGGAATTCTCTGGCCATTGGCTGTGGGTCTGAAGCCACTTCCCTCCCTGAGACCTTTCAGCAGGCTTACAGCCATAGACACTATGGAGGTTGTTTACACTGATGACCCACAGACAACCCAGACCTCCTGAACTGTGTCATGGAAAACATGTCCAGAGTAGTGGTTGAGTCCCCAGCCTTTGATGTGTTTAAAAGTCACTTAGATGTAATGTTGGGGGACCTGGTTTAGGGGTGAACTTGTAGAGTAGGGTTGATGGTTGGACTCAACGATCCCAAGGGTCTTTTCCAACCTGAATGATTCTGTGACCACTAAGCAGTTCTCTGATATTTAGTCACATCTATGAACAGAACTGTGCCAAAATTAAACTGTCATTCTAGCAGCCAAGGTTTAACATTAAATCTTTTAATTTAATCTTTTTATTTAACCTTTTTCTTCTCTATCTCATATCAAAATATCTTTAAATACTGAGGACTGTGGTTCCTACATTGTGAAAGGCCAAAATACCTTTGGTCACAATTTGCTTTCAATACACATCATCTTGCTAGAGCAGAATGGTTAATGCTGTCTCTTTATAGGAAAAGCTATGGGGCCACATCTGAAGAACAGATCTTGCTACCCAGTTCCCTTTTCTAGGCCCTAAAAAAGATGATTTTTCTAGTTCTTTTGAGTAAAAGGATGGTGTTTTCTTTAACTTTTGCTAAAGGATGAGTCACATGAAAAAGCAGAAGTCCTACAGAAGAAGTTATATATGCAGTATAAGCGATCAGCAACAGAAAATGTGCTAATAACACACAACCTGAACACTGGAGAGCACTTAAAGTCTATTGGGAAGCCAGCAAATCTCATCATTTTACTCTACAATCACCACAGTATAGTCCAAAGAATCCAAAATCCTACTGGCAGAGATTATCCAGGTGAGTGTTGAGAAGGTCATTTCAAAGGAGCAAAAAGTACTCCTATTAAAAATGCTAAGCAAGATAACTGGTTTGTAAATGTGTTTTCTCCACCTGATTACACAGACATCCACACGGCAGCAAAGGAGATAGCGGAAATTAACACCCTGGATATGAACAAAATTTGTGACAAACTCCTGGAGAAATGGCTGTGTCCAAGCACACTGCCCTCAGAGGTAAATTGTCGCTGGCAACTGGGTGGTGGACACAAGTGGGACTCACCAGTTGGAGAGCAGGGTAGGAGAAAGGGACCTGGGGGTCCTGGTGGCCAGCAGGATGACCATGAGCCAGCAATGGACCCTTGTGGCCAAGATGGCCAATAGCATTTTGGGGTGGATCAGAACAGGGGTGGTTAGAAGATGGAGAGAGGTTCTCCTCCCCCTCTACTCTGCCCTGGTGAGACCACATCTGGAATATTATGTCCAGTTGTGAGCCCCTCCATTCCAGGAATACACAGAACTGCTGGAGAGAGTCCAGCACAGAGCCACAGAGATGATAAAGGGAGTGGAGCATCTCTCTGCTGAGGAAAGGCTGAGGGAGCTGGGTCTCGAGCTTGGAAAAAAGGAGACTGAAGGGTGACCTCATGAATGTTGATAAATATGGAAAGGATGGGTGTCAGGAGGATGGAGCCAGGCTCTGCTCAGGGGCACCCAATGGTAGGACAAGGGGCAATGGGTGTGCCGTGGGTGTTAGCTGGAACAGAGGAGGTTCCACATCAATGTGAGAAGGAACTTCTTCATAGTGAAGGTGACAGAGCCATGGAAGGGACTGCCCAGGGGTGTTGTGGAGTCTCCTTCCCTGGAGATGTTTAAAACCCGCCTGGCCATGTTCCTGTATGACTGGATCTAGGGAATCCTGCTGTGGCAGGGGGAATCAGACTGGATGATCTTTCAAGATCCCTTCCAATCCCTAACATTCAGTGATTTATATAAAGTAAGTCTATTTTTATCACTTAGTCTTTTCAAAAAGGTTATTTTGCACAATTTGCCTTTAGTCCTCATGGCTCTGTTTAAGATGGATCTGAATTCAGGCCACTAACAATTTCAGTACCTTTCTAATACTGTTGCACACCACTGTCTCTAGTGAGAAGGATTCAAACTGCCTTCCTATCAGTATAGAGATCAAAATGTTATCTTTGGTGCTGCAGGAAGGTTATGTGGCCAGCCTGAAGGAGCTGTAAATTTATGAGCCTCATCAAACACTGCACCCCGTTTTTAAGACAGGGTTTAAGCAAGGGTATGACCAACTTACTTAGCCAAACACTTTAGAAGAAAACTTTCACAATTAGACTTTCATGTCTTTTTAAAGACAACTCAAGAAACCTTTGGAGGTGTACAGGAAGACGAAGAGCTCCAAAGGTATGTGTGTTGTCTTACATAAAACACAGCAAATTATTCTTAACTTGCATGTTTAATTCAGTCCTTGGGACCCCTTAATCTCCTTCTGACAGTGAAACGTGTTTCCATGTGAATGCAAACTGGTAGATTGTGTTTTGGTAGCCAGGCTGTACTCACACTGAACACAAATGCACTTTTGCAGAGCTATTTATCTCCTTCAGTCCCGCCCAATGGATTACAGTTCCAGAATGCTTTTTGCAATTACAACAGCTGCCACATCTGTAAGTCTCTAAATTCTTAATTTCCCCATTTACCTGTTTTCTGCTTACTGTATGCATTTCAACCAGAGGCCTTTGTGTCTGACTTTGCACCCTGCTGGGTTCTCTCTCCTCCCCTCTCAGCCCATTGATGTTACTCAGCTGACGTTTGCTCACAGGAGCAGAGCACTCAAGTGTCTGCTCTACCTGGCAGATACCAACACTGTGGAATCCCTCTTCAAGAAACCCATTGAGAAAGTAAAGTAAGCTGAATTGTTCTCAAGTTGTTCCTTAGCGATGTTTTGTTGGTCTTTGACAACCATTGGAAAAAATACTAAAAAAAGTAATTCTCCAATTATTTGTGTTTTTTTATATTTTTTTATCTGAAGAGCATGATTAGATCTTCAGTTTAATGCAATCACAGTCCCTGTTTGTAAACCCCAGAACAATACTGATTTCTCTTTAGGGGTGATCAAATTCATCCATCATTCAGGTGAATTTTTCCTAAGCAATTACCTGACAGTTTTTCACTTCAGGATCTCCTTCATAAGTCTAAATATGGTGGATCAGAAGAAGGGTGGTTAGCAGATCGAGAGATGTTCTTCTCTACTCTGACCTGTTGAGACCACATCTGGAATGTTGTGTCCAGCTCTGGGCCCGTCAGTTCAAGGAGGACACAGAGCTGCTGAAGGGTGTCCAGCGTAGAGCAATGAAGATGAACAAGGGAGTAGAACAGTTCCCTTTTGATGAAAAGCTGAGGGAGCTGGGTCTCTTTAGCTTGGAGAAGAGGAGACTGAGGGGTAACCTCATTAATATACAAGGGGTGGGTGTCAGCAGGATGGAGCCAGGCTCTTCTCAATGTCATCTGGTGATAGGACAAGGGGCAATGGGTGCAAGCTGGAACATAGGAGG
>JAOXOE010000001.1:109883965-109910774 GCA_028565055.1 Phoeniculus purpureus
TGCTGTGGCAGGGGGATTGGACTAGATGATCTTTCAAGGTCCCTTCCAATCCCTAATGTTCTGTGATTCTGTGAAAACTTAAAAACACAGCAAGTACGAATTCAGTTCCCCTTTCCTCTGTCTTGCCACACGATGGCCACATAACCCCAGCGATGCGGAATGCTCCTGCTCTCACGCTTGAGAAACCTTTGACCATTCCAGTAGCTGCTTTCTGTGCGCCTCGTGTGAAGAGATTTCATCTAATCTGAGATCTTCTGTGTAAGTTCTACAAACTCACTGACAACTTCTAAAACCACAGGTAATGTAATTCTAGGAAAAAAATGCACTACTGTTGTTGGTCTGGTTACTTAGACTGAAACTAGTTGTAATCAAAATGCTAGAAGCACAAACAATGCCCTGTAGAAACCCTACGGGGTTTCCAAATAAATCTGAGAATGGCTGAGATTGCTGTAATAAGCTAAATAATTTTAACATTATTTACATTTCAGTTTCATAGAATCACAGAATCATTCAGGTTGGAAAAGACCCTTGGGATCATTGAATCCAACCATCAACCCTACTCTACAAGGTCACCCCTAAACCATATAATGTTTTAAACTATATGAAGAGTTAATAATGGAACATAAAGAGGATGGATGTTTTGATGACTCATTCATTGCATCAATTTCTGTATTAAAATCGATTTACTGTACAATGAGGCAGGGTTAGAGTGGGCACCACAGTGTTTTCCTGGTCAGTACGGCATCCAAACTCCTTTCCAGCAGCTGGGAATGGCAACTGGGTACTCTGAACGTGAAACTCAGGAACAAAATTTTGGTGCTGCTCTCTTCTCACAGGTAATTAGTGACAGAAGCAGAGGGAAGGGCTTCAAGCTCCAACAGGGGAGGGTTAGACTGGACATCAGGAAGAAATTCTTCACAGAGACAGTGGTCAGGCACTGGATTGGGCTGCCGAGAGTGGTGGTTGAGTCTCCATCCCTGGGTGTGTTGAAAAGTCGCTTAGATGTAGTGTTGGGTGATCTAGTTTAGATGTGAACTTGTATAGTAGGATTGATGGCTGGACTCGATGATCCCAAGTGTCTTTTCTAAACTGAATGATTCTACGATTCTATGATTCTAAGATCAATAGGGTTTTGTACCCATCAGCTGCTCGTGTGGGATGTTTGGGAAATGCTCAAGAGCCTGATTTCAATCAATTGTCAACATTCAGGGGATAATTATATATAGAGGCCAAATGCATTGAAAATAGGGGTAAGTCTATGTGTAAGACTCCTAACACCAACCCTAAGCCCCATCAAAGATGCTGCCAAGAAACCTTGTAAGTACCGTGCATCATCATCTGCTGTGAGCAAGGTATCATGAAAATAGGGCTGTAGGTGAAGGAAAAGAACTTACCAGTAGTTGCCCAGGCTGCAATGTGAAAGTGGTCCTTTGGCACGGAGTCTGTTCCATAAACTAGGTGAAGACATGAGACAACAGAAAGACATCTTCCATCAGCCATTGTAGTATTTGCAACGGGTGTGAGCTGGAACAGAAGAGGTTCCACATGAGTATGAGAAGGAATTTCTTCACAGTGAGGGTCACAGAGTGCTCAAAGTCGCTGCCCAGGGGCACTGTGGAGTCTCCTTCTCTGGACACATTTAAAACCTACTTGGCCATGTTCCTGTGCGACTTGATCTAGGAGATCCTGCTGTGGTGGGGGATTGGACTTGATGATCTTTCAAGGTCACTTCCAATCCCTAATATTCTGTGATTCTGTGATAAGCACTGACATGATAGAGTTTCTTTCCTCACTGTGAGGAGGACAAATTCCAGCCTAGGTTAAACTGGAGTGGAGGCTGAGCCCATATGCCTAGATGAATGAGGTAGCCCTGAATCCAGGTACCTAGAGAAACAGCTGGCAGGGACACACTGCCTTCTACAGATATTTGTTTCTGTGAGGAATTACAGATCTAAAGCACCGTGTTTAAAAACTTGCTAGTAGCTTCCCAGGGAAAAGAGATTACAGAATCACAGAACATTAGGGATTGAAAGGGACCTCGAAAGGTGATCAGGATAAATTCCCTGATGAAAGTAGTTATTCAGCCAAGGGTGAGAGGGCAGACATCACGTAGCCAGGATGAGGACACTGTGGTCACTTTCTGCCCTGTCACAGAGCCAAATTCAAGCTACCAGAGAAGTCACTGAGGGACTATCACCATGCATCGTCCCACACTTTTCCCGCAGGATTTGTGCACCATGCTATGAAGTCTTGGGATTTAGAGAAATGAGAGATTCAAGTTCTTTCTGAAATGACTTTGTAATACTGAAGCATTGCCTCAGAAAGCTGGAATCACATCTCGCATATTCCTGAGAAAATGCTGGCATTGAGACTTTTCAGGGAAATACCGCTATTGTTTCACGTTGCCCCTTTGTGTTTTCTGTAAATCTTCAAAGTGCTCGTGACTATAATTCGTCTGGGCTGTGGGCAGAAGGAGACATTTCTCCCAAGAGAGGGACAGACTACATGTGTGTGTGGTCCAAGGGAAAGCAGCTTTAATCATGCGCTGAGAGTAATAGGCATTGTACTGTGACTAAATTTACTGTGCTCTCTGGCAGACTCCTTCTGTGGGGAGAAGCGGTGCATTTCAAGCTCTAATCTTTGTTTTGTCTGTAGATTTTCACTCTTTCTATACTAACTTGATACTAAGGGCTTGATCTTCACAAAATGGGGCCCGAAGTCAGCATCTACTTTTGCAAACTCAAGTACCTAGCACATGTGTGTTTGAGTGCAAATCATGAGAGACTCACAAAGAGCCCTGGACCTGTGGCTCTGCGGAGTCTCTTCTTGCTCTTTGTGTATGTGAAGGATTCTGCACAACTGCACTTCTGTTTCTGAGAATAAGATGCTGCCTGGTTAGTTCAGAGATAACATTTTATTCCCATCTCATTGCCAAAGGCAACCGAAATGTTGAAGTACAAGCTTAATGTCAACTGTGCGGTTAAACTGAAGTCCCCAGCTCAGCTTTTATACAGATTGAATTGGCAAGGCTGCAGATCTTTTCAGATCTTTTCCGATTTGGTCATCCTCTTTTTACAAAATTAAGAGAATTAAAACCAAATCCAAAGATAAAATAATAAAGGACTTGTTGTCCTCATGAAATGGACAAACATGACGTGTTTTTCTCTGGTTTGATTTACACCATGAGCATTTGGAAGCACAGTGGTTGTTTAGCTAAACCTGCCAAATTTGTCTTTAATTGCACAACATAACTACAAACTCTTTTAGGAAAAGAGTATTTATTTATTTATTTATTTAGCTAGTTATCTGTCTGCCTCTCCATGTATTCATTTCAGTTTATGGAATGGTACTAAATAACTAGACAGACTTCCCAGGTAAAAACTCGTGAAGAAGTAGCACTGTTCAACAACATAAGAAAAAATCAGTTGAATGATTTTTTTTTTTTTTTACAAAAATTATCTGAGAACAAGAAAGAAGCCAGGTAGGAGAAAGGGACCTGGGGGTCCTGGTGGCCAGCAGGATGAGCATGAGACAGCAATGGGCTCATGTTGCAAAAAAGGCCAATGAATCATAGAATCATTAGGGATGGGAAGAGACCTCAAAAGATCATCTAGACCAATCCCCCTGCCACAGCAGGATCGCCTAGACCAAGTCACACAGAAATGACATCCTGGGGTGGATTAGAAGTGGGGAGGTTAGTAGATGGAGAGAGGTTCTTACCCCTCTACTCTGCCCTGCTGAGACCACATCTGGAATATTGTGTCCAGATCTGGGCCCCTCAGTTCCAGGACACAGAGTTGCTTGAGGCAGTCCAGCACAGAGCCACAAAGATGCTGAAGGGAGAGGAACACATCTCCCTTATGAGGAAGGGCTGGGGGAGCTGGGTCTCTTGAGCTTGGAGAAAAGGAGCCTGAGGGGTGACCCAATGAATGCTGACAAATATGGAAAGGGTGGGTGTCAGGAGGATGGAGCCAGGCTCTGCTTAGGGGCACTCAATGATAGGACAAGGGACACTGGTTGTAAGCTGGAACATAGGAGGTTCTACATAAATATGAGAAGGAATTTCTTCCCAGTAAGGATGACAGAGCACTGGAAGAGGCTGCCCAGGAAGTTTGTGGAGTCTCCTTCTCTGGAGATGTTTAAGACCCGCCTGGACATGTTCCTGTGCAACTTGGTCTAGCTGATCCTGCTCTGGCAGGGGGATTGGACTAGATGATCTTTCAAGGTCCCTTCCAATCCCTAATGTTCTGTGATTCTGTAATTCTGTGATCATCATCAGCTTTTTTTATTTTAACCATGCTAAGCATAAAAATCTACAGAAAAAGAGGGAGATAAAGCTGTAATCAAGCTTTGTGTCCTTATGCTGCAGAGAGCAAGTAAGGGTGCGTAATGTGTCTACTCAGTCTTCCTTCCCTCCATCAGTCTTTCTGCCCTGTTCACTGTCTGTCACAGTCAGTCCATCCTGTAAATCTGCAGTTTGGCTTTACTTATCTCTGAAGAGAAAGTGTCTCACTCTCACAAGATATAACTAGAGCCAGGAGTTCAGATTCTTTCAAAGGTAGATTGCACTTTTCTGAATAAAAATACCGTCTGAAGTCGTATTATCTGGAGTCATAAGTATAATCCTTTAAGGCATAAACTGATCACCAACAGGCTTGACAAAGGAATGTCTTCAGGGACTGTATTATTACCAGTGATGAGTGATAAGTTATGTTGTTTTCAATGCAGAAGTACTGACTTGTAGTGAAAATGGTAATGCCTTTCCAAGGAAGACAGGCTCTTATACACAAAGAATCCACTCAGTGTGCACGTGGAAGTGGGCGCAGTGCTGGAGTCGCCTTTCAGAAAGCAGAATTTCCAGATCTAAAGGTATGTTCTAAAGAAACCTTAAATTTACCAGGAATTACAGAGAACTTGCTGATCAGAAAAATGAACTCTCTTCCTCGAAAAACATTCTCTTCAAACTCTCTACCTCGTATCCTCTGAAGGCTTGGGATGCACCTCCATTTGCTTCACAGTTCTTTTGTGGTGAAAAAGGCTGTGTAACCCCAGTAATTTGTGCTGTTGCATTTTGTTTTACACCAGCCTTGGCGGCTTTAGAGTGAGCAGTTCCACTCTTGACCATCATGTCACCTCTTATCAAACAGAACATCTCAGGGGACTGAGAGAAGTTGCATCCCTTTGCAGCTCCTGGAAGGAGGAAAATTGGCTCACTGGCAGCCAGTGTGTGCTGATAACCTTTTTGGAGCAGTGGGATACTAAAAGAAAACTATTTTTTTCAAAGCAGAATCATGGAATTATTGAGGCTGGAAAAGCCCTTTGAGATCATCTAGCCCAGCCCATGACTTAACATCACCAACACCTAGACTAGGGCACTAAGGGCCACAGCCAGGCTGTCCTTAAACATCTCCAGGGATGGGGACTCCACCACTGTCCTGGGCAGTCCATTCCAGTGTCTGATCACCGTTTCCATGAGGAAGGGCCTCCTAACATCCAACCTAACCCCACCCTTTGTTGCTTGTGAGAAAAGCCTGAGCCCCACCTGTCTATAACCTCCCTTCAGGTAGTTGTAGAGTGGGATAAGGTCCCCCTTGAGGCTTCTCTTCTACAGGCTAAACACCCCCAGCTCCTTCAGCCTCTCCTCATCAGACTTTCCTTCCAGTCTCTTCCCCAGCCTTGTTGCTCCTCAGTGCAGAGTACAGGGGGAGAATTGTGTCCCGAAAAACAGAAGGCCTCAGCATGCTCTGGTACGGCTACCATCCCACAAGGATGGGCTGCTGGTTATTACCAGGGAGAAGGGAGTTAACAGTATTGGTGACCAATCTCCTGCAGTTGGGGTGATCTGCTGGTGGAAATGGCAGTAGTGGTGAAAGACCTTGTGGCCTCAACCCCAATCAGCTCTGCTCACACAGAATAGTGAGAGCACACATAGGTGTGTACTCTGGCAGCAAAGAGGGTGCAAAGTCTCCAGATGAAGATGAGGCAGCGGGGAGTTGCAGAAGAGTCTCTGAGGGCAGCCCAAAACAGCACCGTGTGTGAGGTGAGCTCAATGCCTGCAGGGACATAGCTGATCAGACCCCCAAAACACAGACTTCAGTGTTCAGCCTTCCCCAATTCCTCTCCTCTGTGTGCAATTTCCTCAAAAATACAGGTATCACATAAAGTGTTTTTAAATAGATTACGCATCCCTTGTCGCTATTTTAATTTTAAAATGTTCTGCAGAACTAATTATTTTTAATTTTGCTTAAAAAAAAGAAAGGTGTGGTAAAATAATATTTTTAGCTCTTGTAATTTAAATTGAAAACTCTTATAAAACCACCATCAGTCTTCTGAATCGCAGCTCAGAAAGATCTATTTCCTTTTATGATGTTCACTCCCTTCTTTATATAATATTTAACCCGCGGAGCTGTAAAGGTTATATGAGCCGCATACTCTGGGAGGTTTATTCCTCATTCCGCTCTTATGACACACAAATAAGTGACCGAGTAAGTAAGGAAAGCAAAATAAATGGGTCCAGAAAACACAAGGCAAAGTGAAGTATTGCTTATTCTTAATCCTGTCTCATTTAGGGCACTTCTTTGTGAGAATCCCAAAGTAGCTGAAGATCTCTTCAAAGAAATGCCAGTTACAGAAGACTTATCCCTGGCACTCATGTGATCAGGTAATGTACTCGATTCACACAGACAGGTAATCCACAGGGCTGCACTCTAGATGGTTAAGTGGCTTTAATGTAAACTCCTAGTGCAGGGGGCTGGAAAGCAGATAAAAACTTCATTTGTCTTCTGAGGCCTCGCCGAAAATCTGCCCATTATACAGCACAGACCAGTATGAATGAGGGCTGCTGGGGCCTTTTTGATGTGGGAGACAGTGTGTTTTCACAGAATCATGGAATTATGGAGGCTGGGAAAGACCTCTGAGCTCATCCAGCCCAGCCAAGGACCTAACATCACCACCACCTAGACCAAGGCACTAAGGGCCACAGCCAATCTGGCTTTAAACACCTCCAGGGATGGGGACTCCACCACTGCCCTGGGCAGTCCATTCCAGGGTCTGATCACCCTTGCTGTGAGGAAGGGCTTCCTAACATCCAACCTAACCCTCCCCTGGAACAGCTGCAGGCCCTGCCCTCTTGTCCTGGTGCTGGTTGCCTGGGAGAAGAGCCTGACCCCCACCTGACTACACTTCCCTTCAAGTAGTCATAGAGAGTGTTAAAGTCCACCTTAAATCTCCTGTTCTCCAGGCTAAACACCCCCAGCTCCCTCAGCCTCTCCCCATCAGCCTTTCCCTCCAGTACCTTCTCCAGCCTCATTGCTCCTCTGGGCCGGCTCTGGGCCCTCAGCCTCTTTCTTGAAGTGAGAGCCCCAGAACTGCCCTCAGTAGTTGAGGTGGGCTCACACAAACTGGATGAAGTTCACCAAGGGCAAGTGAAAGGTTCTGGTCCAGGATCGAGGCAATTCCATGCATGAATATGGATCAGGAGGAGTTTTGCCCTTTCTTGAAGTGACAGGCCCAGTGCTGCCCACAGTACTTGAGGTGAGGCCTTCCCTGTACTTGAGGCGAGGCCTCCTCAGTACTTGAGGCGAGGCCTTCCCTGTAGTTGAGGCGAGGCCTCCCCAGTACTTGAGGGGAGGCCTCCCCAGTGCCCAGTACAGGGCGAGAAAAGAATTGTCACAGAACAAATACTAGTTCAATCTAAAACTTGATGTAAACTTCTACTGACTTTTCAGTGAGGATTCCATGACCAGACTGCTCCTGGCTCGACTCGCTGGGACATAGGTAGGGCTTTTGCTCTGTCTTGTGGCATCGGGGAGCTGCGGCAGCCACTCAGCCCGCCCAAAGGCACTGCCCTGGGAAGACACGTCCCTTGGTTCACAGACAGGGAGAGCAACAAAGGTTTGCTTATGGCTCCTGCGAAAAATAGGTTTTTTGTGTAAGGATATTTATCATACACTCATATCATCGTGCCTGGGTTTCTGGTGACAGTTGTGGCATGGACAGCGTACGGAGCCTTTTATCTGCGAATGTTAACATTTCTTTGAAGGCGAAGAATGAAATATATTACAACGAGTTTACTGATAGAAGAGCTGGAATGACTTCATAAGAGGAGAAGATCACAGAAACAGACACATAACTGTTTGTGGCCTCCATTTAGAAAACAAAGCTATGTTCAAAAGTGTAAAACTAAACAGATTTTGCACTTGTCTCGGAGGTCTGAAGTCAGGATGCGAACTGTCCCTCAGTGAAGTCAGCAGGAATCTTTCCATTGACTTCAATGAGCTTTTCTTCCATCTTAAAATCCTTGTGATCAAGCTTCGTTCCTGACAATGCAGGCAGTTTTTGGTGAAGCAGGCATGAAGCACACGTCCATCGCACCCAAGGCCATGAACTTCTGAAAGGAACAAAGGTACCCTCCCTGAAAATTGCCTGGGAGAAGGTACAGTTGTCCTTCCTCCTAGGTAGCTGTGGTGTAAAGTGGTAGGATACTGTCAGTCTCTGCATCTCCACTGCCTCCTGCAGCTTCTCTTGCTTCTGTGGTCCAGAAGAAATGTTATTTCAAAGCTTGAATTTTTGCAAGGCTTTTTGATATTCTGTTATCTTTGAATACCAGCCATTCTAGCATTAAGCAAGTAAACCATCTGCCTGACAAAAATCCACCGACCTCAAATCCAGACTTCTGAGCGCATCTTTTCAGCTGCATGCTACAAATCAATTTGCGACTGATGTGCCTCTGCTGTCTGTGACAGTTGAATCTGGAGCTGTGGTGTTAGTACCTAAGAGCAACTACCGAGACTGGTAAGTGTGTGTTAAAAATAAACAGTCAAGAGACACTGTCATTTTGAAAAATCACAGAGTCACAGAATCACAGAATATTAGGGATTGGAAGGGACCTCAAAAATCATCTAGTCCAATCCTTCCAACACAGCAGGATCCCCTAGATCCAGTCGCACAGGAACATGGCCAGCCAGGTTTTAATCATCTCCGGAGGAGACTCCATTACCTCCCTGGGTAGCCCCTTCCAGTGCTCTGTCACCCTCACTGGGACTCATATTGATGTGGAACCTCCTGTGTTGCAGCTCACACCCACTGCCCCTTGTCCTATCATTAGATGCCACTCAGCAGACCCTGGGTCCATCCTCCTGACACCTACCCTTTCCATATTCATCAACATTAATGGGGTCATCCCTCAGTCTCCTTTTTTTTTTAAGCTAAAGAGACCCAGCTCCCTCAGCCTTTCCTCATCAGGGAGATGTTCCACTCCATCATCTTTGTGGCTCTGTGCTGGACTCTCCCCAGCAGCCCTGTGTCCTTCTGGAACTGAGGAGCCCAGAACTGGGTACAAGATTCCAGATGTGGTCACAGCAGGGCAGAGTAGAGGGGGAGAAGAACCTCTCTCCATCTACTAACCTTTCTACCAGGGTACTTGTGAAGTTTTTGGGGTAATCTGTGCTACCCCTGCTGCCGCCATCATTGAATACTGAATGTGCTTTTCTGAATGAAGTCAATTTATTACTTTGCAAATCTGAGTTTCCAGAAGCAAAACCCCACGTGGGCTGAGATATGTTCCACCAGTCTGCAGTCTTCAAACCCTTCATAAACCTTTTGGGGTTTGTTTTTTTTTTTGCTGGTACGGGCGGCCCACCCAGCGTAAAAAGGCATGCAAACGATTTTAGCAGACAAGTACTGTGTTGACCACGGTTTCCAGTATTAAACTATCCAGAGAGATTTAGACAAATTTCTCCCTGTGGTCAGATGCACATGTTAGCTTAAAGATGAAGAGAAATGAAATGTGTTATTTATAGCCTGAAATGTCCTTAATATTGCACACGTGTGTATTTCACTTAATCATTGTTTTGATAAATGCCCGCACTGCTAAACACCTCGTGTGTGACAGGATGTGGTTCCCACTTAAATTAGCAGATGCTATCATTTCTGATTGTTAATGATGGACCTGTTTGCCAATAAAAACAACTGATGGATCAGCATGTGTGAGCTACCGAGCCTCAGCAAAAGCCCAAAGTAATGAGAGAGAGGAAAAAAAAATGCTTCAGGTCATAGCAGATGGGAACTGGCCAGATGTCTGTCTGGGGCAGGGAGAGTGCAGCTTGTATTCAAATACATAACTGTGTTTTCATATAGCAGCAGCCGCTGAGAAGTTCAAATACTTTAACTAACCAAAGCGATGGTTTTGAAGTTTACTTTTGCAGTTGGGGCAGAAAAATAAACAAGAAAGGAATATCTCCCAATCCAAAACATCAGCTATCAGGTGGCGCTGAAATGGTTGTTAAGTGCAATTTAGAACACAAGAAATAAATCCAAAATGATCTTTCAACGTCCTTTCTAATCCCTAACATTCTGTGATTCTGTGATATTGCAAGCTGAACAAATGCTGCAGTAGGAGGTTTTTGGCACCTAAGGTTCCATCTGCAAACAACTGAATATAAAATTGCATTCTGATTTTCTCTTATGTTCCTGTGAAGCCAGACCTACCGTGACACCTAAACAATGTCTTCTGCAAAGCTGTGTGGTGTGTGCAAATGAATGGGGAATATAAAGATTAAATTGTGATGATAAATAAGGATTTAGTAAAGATTAAATTGAATGACAGGGCACAGAGAGTGGTTGTGAGTGGAGCTTCATCCAGTTATGTCTAGTGACCAGTGGTGTCTCCCAGGGATCAGTATTGTGCCCAGTTCTAGTTAACATCTTTTGATGACCTAGGTGAGGGGATTGAGTCTACCCTCAGTAAATTCATGAATGACACCAAGTTCGGGAGGAAGTGTAGATCAGCTGGAGGGGAGGATGCTGAAGAGAGATCTGTACAGGTTGGGTCAATGGGCAGAGGCCAACGGGATGAGGTTTAACAGGGCCAAGGGCAGAGTCCTACACTTTGGCCACAAGAACCCCCTGAAGCTACACTGCTGGATGAGAGGCTGGAGAGCAGCCTGGCAGAGAGGGACCTGGCAGTACTGTGTGACAACTGGCTGAACAGGAACCAGCAGGGTGCCCAGGTGACACAGAAGGCCAATGGCATCCTGGCTTGTACCAAGAATAGTGTGACCAGCAGAACTAGGAACATCATTCTTCCCCTGTACTGGGCATTGGTGAGGCTTCCTCTTGAGTACTGGGGCCAGTGCTGGGCTCCTCACTTCAAGAAAGAGGTTGGAGGGGGTCCAGGGGAGCAACAAGGCTGGGGAAGGGACCAGAAGGAAAGGCTGATGAGGAGAGGCTAAGGGAGCTAGTGGTGTTTAGCCTGGAGGAGAGTCAGTGGGGACCTTCTCCATCTCTACAAGTCTCTGAAAAGGTTGTTGTAGTCAGGTTGGGGTTGGCCTCTTCTCCCAGGCAACCAGTGCCAGGACGAGAGGGCCGGGCCTGAAGCTGCACCAGAGGAGGGTCGGAGTGGGTGTTAGGAAGCCCTTCCTCATGAAAAAGGTGATCAGACCCTGAAATGGACTGCCCAGGGCAGTGGTGGAATTCCCATCCCTGGAGGTGTTTAAGGCCAGACTGGCTGTGGCCCTTAGTGCCCTGGTCTAGGTGGTGGTGATGTTAGGTCCTTGGCTGGGCTGGATGATCTCAGAGGGCTTTTCCAGCCTCAATAATTCTGTGATGCTGTGGTACTTACAGCAAACAACCAGATACACATCACATATTAAAGGCTAAGCAGGCTGATTTCCTAAACATGCGGGTAGCAAACGTGTGATTGAGAATGTCAGGCTTTTTTTTCATCATGTGCTACTGGAAATTACACCTATCATATATCTCTGAGTTAAATACTAAACTCTGGGCTTTTTTTCTCTGTAAAAACTTGTACCTCCGCCCAGATTCAGCAACTTGGTCACAAGGTCTCCAAAAGATTTATACATCAGCTAATAGATACGCAGGTGCTTAAGTGCCTGGCTGGACTGGGGCCTGGAAGACAAAATTCATTATAAGTAGAAATGCAATTTGTTCCTGGACTGAAGCAATCTGAGCATTTCATCCGACTCTGCTATATTTGGAATTTCTCCATATGTAGTTCATAGCAAGCATATTTTTCCACAAGGATGTGATCCAGACTGGAGTCAATGACCTTCTTTCCACTCATTTTGGTGGCTTCTGTATCCATTGCTGGCTGCGAGCATGGCCCATCTGCCTACTGGCATCAGCCTTGTGCTACCCCCCCAAATCATGTTGTTGTCAGCTGATGGGTGTTTTGATGCTACTTCATGGGAGCTAAAGTTTCAATGCAGAAAACAGTTGTGTTGTTCTTCTTGATGTCAACAGTAAACAGGAAATACAGGAATTTTCTTATGGAGAAGCCTTCATACTCCCTTAAGACTTTGGGTGCAGAAAGGTCCCAGCAAGGACAAGATTCAGCAGGAGACAAAACTTCACCTGCTACTCTTACAGGACAAGGGTATGAGCTGGAACAGAGAAGGTTCCACATCAACATGAGAAGGAACTTCACAGTGAGGGTGACAGAGCACTGGAAGGGGCTGCCCAGGGGGGTTGTAGAATCTCCTTCTCTGGAGATATTTAAAACCTGCCTGGACATGTTCCTGTACGACTTGGTTTAGATGATCCTGCTGTTGTCGGGGGGATTGGAGTAAATGATCTTTCAAGGTCCCTTCCAATCCCTAATGTTCTGTGATTCTGAGTTGCCTGGAAACGAGCTGAGGTACATCATGGCAGTGGCAAGAAAATGTTACTAGCAAGTAAGGACAGTGTTGGAGGGCGAAGGGAAGGAGGAAAATGAGAGATACTTGGGTGCCGATGTCTTCCTTAGCTGGGGCTAGCAGCATTGGATACAGGATGGCACAGATACTGAAGGAAGATTGTTCTCAGACATAAAAACCCATTTTCTTGTCTGGATCAGGAACAGTGTAGCCAGAAAAAGTAGGGAGGCGATGATGCCCCTGTACTCTGCACTCATGAGACCGCACCTTGAGTACTGGGTCCAGTTTTGGGCAGCACAGTATCAGAAGGACATTGAGGTGCTGGAGCAGGGCCAGAGAAGGGCAATGAGGTTGGTGAGACATCTAGCAAACTGTCGCTATGAAGAGTGCCTGGGGGAACTGGGGTTATTTAGTCTAAAGAAAAGGAAGCTGAGAGGAGATCTTCTTGCTCTCTATAGCTACTTTGAAGGAGGTTGTAGCGAGGCTGCTGCTGGTCTCTTCTCCCAAATTCCTAGTGATAGGTTGAGGGGAAATGGCCTCAAGTTGTGTCAGGTGAAGTTTAGTTTGGACCTTCCAACCCCTAACATCCTATGATCCTATGATCTTAGGAGTAAGTTCTTTCTGGAGAGAGTGGTTGGGCTCAGGGAGGTGGTGGAGTCACCGTGTCTGGAGGTATTTAAAAAGTGAGTTGCTAGAGCACTTGAGGCCATGGTGTAGGGGTTAGGGAGCTGTTGGCTGAGGGCTGGACTTGATGCTCCTGGAGGTCCTTTCCAGCCATGATGACTCTATGATTCTGTGGTTTCTCTCTTGTCATCATGCCTTCTTTGTCCAGACTATGCCCTTATCTGAGAGCTAAAGCTAAACGAGCTCTAGAACAGGTGCATGTGTATTTGTCTGTCAGAAAGTTTCAGGAAAACAACACACAGTGAATCCTATGGTGCCTGTCAAGGGGTGTGTGTTCTGTGTCACGCACCATACTGTGTCTAAAACACACACTGCTCACTCATTAAAACATCAGCAACAAAAGGTAGAGGTTATTCAATCACGGGAGAGCTCCTGGTTTCACTGAACAATAGAAATCTGCACCTGCACAACTTTCTGCCAAATCTGATCTCACGCATCTGTTGATATTGATTAAATCCTTGGGCTGCAAGAGATGGATTTCTATACATCTTATTGTGCCTGTTTTATGGGTTATGCTCCTGGGTGGAATATAAGGTAGTTTTTGTTCAGGAGACAGTAGGAAAATCATGCTGAGACCCAGGCCTGTTTTAGAATTCAACAGATTCAGCAGAAACCTTGGCCAGGACTTATTTTGGACTTCAGTAAAACTCTATTATAGGAGTTTCCGTAAGTTTAAAAGAACTGTCTGAGAGTTTGTATATATTATAAATCCTATTCTGTACAGATTTTGCCTGCAGTAGCAAAGCAGCAACATTTTTCAACGATTCTGGCTTAAGTTATAAAGATCTATCCCGGAGCGATGAAATTAGAAAAATATTTTACAAAACCAGAACACAGGTCAAATATTTGCAATATCTTTCCTTAGCATTAGCCCTCTTTGAAAGGGGTTTTATGTCACAGCTGCACAGCACACACTGACCGCTTGCATCCAAAATACAGGAAATAAATCACAGGTTTGTCTACACGTTTGATGCGACACACTGATACTTCAACCTCCCATCTACTTGTGCTGTGGGGAGTTGTCTTCGTAACACAGAAAACACACAAATCTAATTTCTGCCTTTTCAGTTGCCTTTGATTTACTGTTATGCAAACAAAAGGCTTGAGACCTGATTATAATCTTACTAAGTTAACCAGGCTGTTTATGTCAGTAATTAATCAATGTTGCCTGTAAAGGCTCACAACCTGCCCCAAGGAACGTAATTTACCCTTGTGTTTCAGTTTGCGTCATCGTCTGCATCAGTGCAAAGTGAGTGCAAACACACATGCTGCTGTATTTTGTGTGGAGTAGATCACCTTTCGAGGTCCCTTCCAATCCCTAATGTTCTGTGATTCTTGTTCACCCCTCACTCTTTTCATAGAATCACAGAACATTAGGGATTGGATGGGACCTCAAAAGATCACCTAGTCCAATCCCCTCGCCTCAGCAGGGTCAAATAGATCAAGTACCACAAGAACATATCCAGGTGGGTTTTAAATGCCTCCAGAGAAGGAGACTCTAGACATGCATGACAATTGAAATCTGCGGTCAGTAAAAACACAAAACTGGAACAATCTAGCACTCCTCAACATCACAAGGACATAGATCTCCTGGAAGGTGTCCTGAGGAGAGCAACTCAAATGACCAGAGGGCTGGAGCACATCCCTTATGAGGACAGGCTGAGCAAGTTGCGCTTGTTCAGCCTGGAGAAGAGGAGGTACCCAGGTCACCTTCTAGCAGCTTTCCAATCTCTGCAGGGGGCCACAAGAAAGCTGGAGGAGGGCTTTTGACACAGGTGGTAGCAAGAGGACAAGGGGAAAGGGTTCCAGACTTGAAGAGGAGAGATTGAGGTTGGTCATGAAGAACCAATTCTTTTCTGTGAGGGTGGTGAGATGCTGGAACAGGTTGCCCAAGGCAGCTGTGGCTGCGCAAACCCTGGCAGTGTTGAAGGCCAGGTTGACTGGGTCTCTGAGTAACCTGCTCAAGTGAAGGTGTCCCTGCATGTGCAGGACAGTTGGAACTAGATACTCTTTAAGGTCCCTTCTCACCCTAGCCATTCCATGATTCTGTGATAAATTGTGAAATGGAATTGTGGCTTTTCCCATGTTCTCTGAAGAGAATCTCCATCCATCCAGCTCCCCCATGAGCAGATGTGTCTAGAAGAGTGGGAATGAGTGACTCTGAGGCATGAGTTCCCTTCTCATGCCTCATCCCCATATGACTCGTTCAGCTGTGCACTGCCAAAGATGGGAGTCTCCAATGCACATCTTCCAGAAACCAGGCCCAGTCCATATGGGTTTATGAAAGGCAGGTTCTGCTTGACTAACCAGATATCCTTCTATGACAAAGTGACTTGCGTAGTGGATGAAAGAAAGTGAATGATGTCTGCTCAGACTTTAGTAAAACCTTTAACACTCTTTCCCACTGTTTCCTGGCTGCACATGGCTTGTGTGGATGTATGCTTCTCAGGATAAAAAGCAGGCAGGATGGCTAGACCTAAAGAGTAGTGGTGAACAGTCACATCCAGCTGGTGGGCTGGTGGCTGGTGGTAGCTACTGTTCCCCAGAGCTCAGTAATGGGGACTGTTCTCTCTAACATCTTTATCAACTACCTGGATGTGAGGATCGAGTGCACGCCCTGTAAGTTTGCAGACAACACCAAGTTGGGCAGGTGTTTTTGTCTGTCTACAGACAGACCTGAACATGTTGGATCTATGGGACTATGGTTTGAATTGTCTGCATCCCGCACTTGTTGTCACGACACTCTGCTATGTTACAGGATTGGAGTAAAGTGGCTTGAAAGCTGCCTGGCAGGAAAGGCTGTGGGGGTGTTGGTCGACAGCTGGCTGAATATTAAATCTAAAATATATAGAAAATTAATGAGGTCTTAGGTTTCGCAAAATTTAACAAATTGGTGAATTACCCTTTTAAAAAGGTTTGCTCCACCTAATATTCTTGTGGAAGATGCATGAAGAGAGCACAAAATTAAGACAGCATTTGCAAGACAAAACATCTCGGAAGATCATGCAGTTCAATCCCCCTGCCACAGAAGGATCACCTAGATCAAGTCACACAGGATCATATCCACGCAGGTTTTAAATGTCTCTGGAGAAGGAGACTCCACGACCCCCCTGGGGAGCCCCTTCCAGGGCTCCATCACCCTTAGAGGGAAGAAGTTCCTTCTCAGATTGATGTGGAACCTCCTCTGTTCCAGCTCACACCCACTGCTCCTTGACCAATCATTGGATGCCACTGAGCAGAGCCTGGCTCCATCCTCCTGACACCCACCCTATCTATACTTATCAACATTAATGAGGTTCACCCATCAGTCTCCTTTTTTCCAAGCTCAAGAGACCCAGCTCCCTCAGCCTGTCCTCATCACTCCCTTAACCTGAAGGAGTTTCTGACTGTACATCCAGGTAAACATTTCTTTGTTGCTTTGTGTTATCCTTAGCTGAATGTACTGACACAACCAACTCACACAAAGTGCTTAACCTTCAGACAGCAAAAGTGAGGCAAGACAAATCCTGTGTTGTTGTGCTCTGAATTACATTGGCTGGGCTGCACCTGATCAGGCGTTCAAGAAAGGCTGCACCCGAAACCTCAGTGTAGTCGCTGGGAAACATGAGATTGGGGAAAAATTATTTTGGTGTCTTTCCAGATAGATGTGGGGGACATCTGATCCCAGAAGAGACCACAAGACTGTACACAACACCCACAATCAGAGGAACCAGAGCCAGCTGAGAGCAGCCAAATGGGCATGAGAGCATCCTCTCATTTAATTCAGAGACAAAACTTCCACTGACTTTGGTGATGCAAGTTTTATCCATTTGTAAGAGACCATCTACCAGTGACACCCATCCTGTGGTTATGATGGGAATGTGGAAAACCAACATATTCCCAAAGCAATCTCCATATTCTTAGCATATGGCCCATGTACTGAGCCCTTATTAGGGTCAATGAGACTTTCTCAAGCAGAACAAGCACAGAAAACATGGACAGCCTGTGCCTGAGAGCAGGCAAATGCCTACAATAGCTAAATATTTTAAGGGGACCAACACACTTTAACGAGGGAGCTAACTGCATAAGCCCAGGCAGCTTTTATTGATTTACACAGGCTGTGTTATTGTGTTCTCAAGAAACCTGCCACGCGTGATTACTAAAGATGTTAGTAAATACACAGCAAATCACAACAGCTGGTCGTGATGATATCCAGCTTTTTTAAGGAAAGCCAGACTTTAACCTCCACACCATTAATACTGTGAAACTTACTTTGGCCAGTGCACGTGATGGGATACCCTAAAAAGATGAATATCCATTGCACTTCCCGTCCTGGATAGTGCAAAAAGGCCCAAGGTTGGCGTTTTCTTTGATGTGGACCTTGAAACATAATTGCCTTTGGTTGAAAAAAAAATAAAACCCAAAGCAAAACCCTATAAATGGTGCAAGGGGTTTATGTGATCCTTTGAAGTCATGTGAGATGTTCAGAGATTGATGCTGCTTGAGAATGTGGCTAGTATGTAGCTGCAGTCAGTTTTCACCACTTCTTTGATAAGAGTGGTAATCCATTATATCAAAGCCACAGTTGTGCGCGCAGACATCATTCCTTTTCTGTATACGAGAACAAAATGTTTTCATAGCTAAAAGCCACCTCTCTTCCATTCACCTTTTGCCAGTTTTGGAAGCTGGTCCAGCAAACTGTCTTCAGCTTTTCTGTACTGCACAGGCCAGCAGACCCGCTCTTTGCATTTCTTATTCTGTTAATTGCCAGTGTATTTCGTGGAATCACAGAATCATTCAGGTTGGAAAAGACCCTGGGGATCATTGAGTCCAACCATCAGCCCTACTCTGCAAGTTCACCCCTAAACCACATCCCCCAACACTACATCTAAGTGACTTTTCAACACATCCAGGGATGGGGACTCAACCAACACCCTGGGCAGACCATTCCACTGCCTGACCACTCTCTCCAGGAAGAATTTCTTTCTGATGTCCAGTCTAACCTTCCCCATTGTAGCCTGAAGCCCCCTCTGGTTCTGTCGCTAGTGACCTGTAAGAAGACACCAGCACCAACAGCTCTACAGTGTCCTTTTAGATAGGTGTAGAGAGCTATGAGGTCTCCCCCTAGCTTCTTCTTCCTGAAACTACACAGCCCCAACCCTCTCAATCTCTCCTCATAAGACTTATTCTCCAGGCACTTCCCCAGCTTCACTGTGCTCTGTGCACTTGCTCCAGCACCTTGATGTCTTCCTTGTGCTGAGGTGCCTGAAACTGGACCCAGTCCTCAAGGTGCAGCCTCCCCAGTGCTGAGTACAGGGGGACAATCACCTCCCTGCTTCTTATTCTGAATTCCCCACTATCCAACCCAATCACATTTCTGCGGAGCTTGTTCTCAATGTCCATGCTTACCAGGTGGTGTTCAGGAAGTTCTGCTTGTCAGTGTGTATCATGCGTCAACAACCTGCTACCTGGGAGCACAACCAAAACTGGGGATAAAGCATTGTTATGGCAAATTGGCACCTGGAGAGGACTTTTCCTCAGCAGATAAGGGCTGACATTAAGTTCACAGACTACCATTCACAAAAACATCATATAGTGCTCTTCCTGGCTTGATGGAACAACCAGCTTCTTTTGGCAGGCTGTCCTTCACAAGAGCTGTCTTCCACATTCAGCTCATAGAATCTAGTGGTTCTACTTCTCTTTATGCTTTTGCTTCTCTACATGAATTTCCTCTAAATTAATTTTTCTACATCTAAACTTAGGTCTGATGAATTGTCAGCTGAGTGTTCATTCCTCTCCGCTAGCTAGCACGGAACCCTCAGTTCTGATACAGATGCTAATATTGTATAAGACAAAACTCATCTCGTTAGACCAGGGAATATCAAACTGTATAAACAAGGCAAAACACATCAAACCAGGCCATTTATTTGGTCTGTCAGAGACCTAGATGAGAGATTTTGATCTGATTCATCCAGCTGGGGGCTATGGTGCTGGGTGCCTCCAGATACAACCCACGTGAGGTGGCTTCCAGGCCCCACAACCAGCCTTTCGGGAAAGCCAAGATCCCCTTGAAAAAAAACCCCAATCCCTAAATCTCATAGATGACAGATTGGGTCAATTAGCTGTGAGAGTATCCAGCCTCCTTTGTAACTGAGAACAGCAGCATCAGGTCTGGAGGTAACAGCAGGCTCCTTTGATAAGGCCCTTTCTAAATGCCAGCCGGTCACTTCCCAGCAAGAAAAGGACTAAAAGCATTTTAAAGGAAGTGAAGATGATCTTTCAAGGTCCCTTCCAATCCCTACTGATTCTACAATTCTAAAGCAGCAGTGGGCAAGTTACTTGCCTCAGGAGACTTGTTGTAAGATGCTGTTTTTGCAGTGCATTGTATTATTGTTTACGTTTATATATCAATCCTGAGAGGTAAACTTCCCTATCGCAGCGTTTGACCTTAAAGACGTAATTTTCTCCTTCCCTGCTGCAGCTCGTCTTGTACCTAACAACCCACCGAAAAGCCACGGGCACATCTTTTATTTCAAAGAGTGCTTCACGTGTTTCCCTAGATGACAAAGGGTCCCTTTGACTTGGAGGTAGATAAGTTAAGTGACGAATACAAATGTGGACCTGCTTTTTTTCCCCAGGTCGGTAGGTTTTTCCCTTTTTATCTTGTTCTTTATCTTTTTGGATACTCAGACTGTGAATATCCTTAATCAGCTTTTCAACAGATTGCAGCACAACACCCATGCTCCAGCACCATGGTTGCAGTCACCCATAACCAGTTCATCACAAATGAAATCCTGGTTTTACAGAAATCTCAGCACAGAGATAAAGATGAATTTTGTGTGTTCTGTTTTGTCTCCCTTGTTGGTTTTTCAAGGGCTCCGAAGCATTTTCAGATGTCACAATCAGCATCACATTCCTCATTCTAAAATCTGGAGAGGAATTACGACAAGCAAAATACGTTTGTGACCACATTCCCACCTGCAATAGTGCTTAAAACTTTCTCAATGCTGGGAACACAATAGGCAGCGTCTCTTTTTCCTTCTTAAATCTGTGCCGACTGCTGAGAATTTTATCAAGGATGGATGTGAAGAATGATCAGACTGAAAAGCTTCATGGTTTGCACCCATGGAAACCATGAAAAGAAATAAAGTGAAGAGGCTCATAATTTCTCTTCCCACTTTCACAGAATCATAGAATCATTAGGGTTTGAAAGGGACCCTCTTGAAGTGAGGGGTCCAGAACTGCCCCCAGTACTCACAGATCACAGAACATAAGGGATTGGAAGGGACCTCGGAAGATCATCTAGTCTAATCCCCCTGCCACAGCAGGATCACCTAGATCATCGTATTGACTACTGAATATGGGCCAGCAGGGTGCCCACATGGCCTGGAAGGCCAATGGCATCTAGGCTTGTACCAGGAATAGTGTGGCCAGTAGGACTAGGGATGTAATTTCCCTCTGTACTGGGGAGGACGGAGCTCTGGAAGGGGCTGCCCAGGGAGGTTGTGGAGTCTCCTTCTCTAGAGATATTTAAAACCCACCTGGACATGTTTCTGTGTGACTTGGTCTAAGTGATCCTGCTCTGGCAGGGGGATTGGACTGGATGATCTTTGGAGGTCCCTTCTAATCCCTAATGTGCTGTGATTCTGTGACTTTGCATGGTCTCTGGTGGGTGTCGTGAATCGTGGCAGCTCCACAGGCAGGAACCATGATCACAGCTACCTGTCTGGGACTGTTAGATGCCTCTCCGTGATCTCCTTGCCCTCTGGAAGGGCTTGTTTGGTGTTTGGCAAAGGCTTTACCTCAGGGATGGGGGGTACTCAAGGCCTCTGAGGTGCTTTATGGCTGCTTGTCCCTGACCAGGTTCTTTCCTGATAAATGACAGGGAGATCCCATGTTTGCTCTCCTGAGTAGTGGGAACAAGTGCTCTGCTGTCCCAGTGGTTTTCCTCAGCCATGGAGCTCAGGAGCTCACAGGGCAAGGGTTGCTTTTAAACCAGGTTGGGTTCATCCTTCTTCCCCCACAACTGTGCTTGAAAACTGTCCTCCTGCAGCAGCTGCCCTTCCTCAACTTCTCTTCCATGCCCTTTCCTTTGGCTTTGGAGGAGCAGGATCTGTCATGCTGCCCTAAGAAGAAGTAATGACGGAGCTTTTCCTGGGATTTCCAGGCTGTGCTGCGATGCTCGCCCTGCCTCTGCTTTGCTGTGTGACAGGGCTGAGCAGGTGCCTGTCCTGTGCCTCAGTTTCCCTGTGTAAAACCTGCCAGCTGCTGCCCTGGGAAGGTGGGAGCATGGAGGGCTTTAGGGGCTTCTGCCTGTCCTGCTTCTTGCTGCTGGAAGCTGATAGACAGCAGAGAGGTCCAAGAGGTTCCCCAGGGGCTTATTCCAGACAACAGTAATTTTTCTGGGTGGTTGATTGTACAAGGGCTGATTTCAGCTGCCACCTGCGAGTCTTTGCAAGGACAGTGAAGTCAGTACCTAGAGGTGAAAAAACACATAGGGACCTGTGTGTTGGCCTTCCCACCGCTATTAAACCTGAATTAAAAGAAGCTTCAAGCTTGCCAGTCAGTAAAATGAAAGGATTTATAACCCCCCAGTTCTCTTTCACAACTGGGATGCTGCTTGTTAGGACTTTTCTCCTCGGTTTCCCTCAGATAGCAGAAGTAATTGGGGTGACTTTGGTTCCTTCCCACTTGCTTTGGCGGTGCCGTCCTGCATTTAAGCAGAAGCTCGATCAGTAGGATGCGAGTACCTGTGATGAACGGCAGGTCAGATTAGAAATTACCTAATGGCTTCTCGTGGCTTTAATCTCTGCGAACTAAATGTGTCTGAAGTTAATAGGATGGTTTGCCAAATAAAGCCCTGCATGACTCTCTTCTCTTTTATCCCCCCTTCCCCTCAAAGGTCCCCTGAAATGTTTACATCAATTAGTTTTCTAAAACCATTTTACCCAGACCCAATGGCACTGTGCCCTTGCCAAGCTCCTAGGTGCCAAGAGCTTTGTTAACCCCTTCCTGGGAGAGCCGGCGTGTTCTTAACACGGGGAAAAGGCTCCATAGATGTGAGGCATCCTGTTAGACAGTCAGAAAAGGGACAAACGACTAAAACAGAACAGAGTCGGCACCATGACCAACCCGTCTTGAGCCGTCAGTGAGCGCTGGCAGCCCAGGGAGCCAACCGTGTCCTGGGCTTCAGCAGAAGAAGCAGTGACAGTCGGTTGAGGGAGGGGGTTCTCCACCTCTACTCTGCACTGGTGAGACCCAATCTGGAGTACTGGGTCTGGTTCTGGAGTCACCAACATCAGAAGGGCACAGAGCTCCTGGAAGATGCCCAGAGGAGAGCAGCTTGAACAATCAGAGGGCTGGAGCACCTCTCCTCTGAGGACAGTCTGGGCAAGTTGGGGTTGTTCAGCCTGGAGAAGAGGAGGCTCCCAGGTGACCTTAGAGCAGCTTTCTAAGATCTGAAGGGGGCTACAAGAAAGCTGGGGTGGTTTTTTTGACACAGGTGGTAGCGAGAGGCCAAGGGGAAAGGGTTCCAGACTTGAAGAGTGGAGATTGATGTTGGCCATGAGGAGGAAATTCTTTGCTGTGAGGGTGCTGAGATGCTGGAACAGGTTGTCCAGGGAAGTTGTGGCAGCTCCATCCCTGGCAGTGTTGAAGGGCAGGTTGTCTGGGTCCCTGAGTAACCTGCTCTAGTGAAGGTGTCCCTGCCTGTGCATGGAGTTGGAACTCAATGATCTCTAAGGTCCCTTCCAACCCCGGCCATTCTAGGATTCTATGGTTCTTTTATTTTCTAACACGTAGGTAGGTGTGAGGTGGGTTTTTTCCTTGCAGTTGCTGGTGAATTCATTCAACAGCACTGGAAGCTGAGAGAAACCAGTGGAAACACTGGTGTCAAAGCAAGAGGCACATCACAACCCCGTGACTAGCATATCACACAAGTAGCTGGGATGCCCTTAGCTACCAGTAGCACCGGCACCTGGCTGTTCATGTCTACACAAGCAGGATGCTCAGGTCTGTTTCAGATCTCCATCTCCAGCTACTGGAGGAGCACTGGCCCTCATCTGTGTTGGTGTTGCCTTACACAGTGACTCATGTTGCTCAGGAAATGCGGAAAACCAGCCTCTCTCTTAGATACTTTCATTTTTATCCCCTCCTCAGGCACGTGCTCTGCCCAAAGTGGAACGAGCATCATCACTTGAGTGACTTAACGGCTGCTCTGAAAGAGCACCGCAGGCTCCCTGATCCGGGGAGCTGCTTTGCAGAAGGCTGTTCTTGCACACTTGCCCGCTGCTGACGTTCCTTTGAAGAGCCTGGGATGACTCTGTACCTAGAGATGGTTGAAGCTCTGCCTGGGTGTCGGTGGTGCTCAGCGCTTCATTTTCAAAGAGAATTCGTTAGCGCCAGCGTAGCCTGAGAGATGAAAGGAGCCTTGTTTGAGGCAGTGAGATGTCAGCCAGGAGAAGGAGCTTGAGAGATAATTTGATGTCTCTGGTCAGTTGCTTCTCTGAGCGAGGAAGAGTGTCTCTTGGTGCATCTAGGACCTAAGTCAGGGAGGTTGGGAAGACAGGATGGGCAGCTCCACCACAGCAGTCACTGCTATCCAGAGCACCCCTTGTTTCGTTTCATCTACTCCTTCATGTGGGGGGCTGTGCCGCAGCTTACGGTGAGAGCTGTTCTGAATAGGTAAAGGCTTCACCGAGCAGTGAGAAGTGACAGATGAACACGGCACAGGAGGTGTTAAACACAGTGTTTCCCTCTGGGTTGTAGAAGAGCTTGTCTGTCCTTTCCCGTCTGTTCTGGTGAGCTGTTCTCCCTTCCAGCCAGTTCCTCCTGGCACGAGTCCTCTTTGGGGAGATTCACCTCAATCCCTTGCGCTTGTATCTCTCATTTTTTGAAGTCATTGGTGTCACTCGATTTGAGCCCCAGCAGAGCTGAGTTTGGTTTCTGCCTTGGGACGTGATGGGTGCTCTGCTTCTCCTTATGTGAACATTGAGTGGCAGTGCCCTGCAATGAGCGCTGGCACCAGCAGTGAAAACTGGAGGCACCACTGGAAAGAGAACTCAACCCAGGTCTTGTTCAAGCAAACTGAACGTGGCCTGGTGATGGCAGGAGGTGCCAGGACACCAGCCCTCTTCCAGGAGCAGGTTAGGACCAGGTTCATGGCCATGAGCTGGTGAGCTAGGAAGGAAGAAGTGCCAGACAGGAGCTGTGGGGCTTTGCAGGCAGATTCTACCCAGGGTGGATCCTTGAGTGGTTTCCCAAATTCTGGCACCAAGGTGACAGCTGTGAAGGACAGGACTGACGACGACTGGTCCCGTGTCTATGCAGGAAAAAGGCCCCATCCTGGAGTGATCTAGCACTTTCATGCAGCCCTTCATCCTGCTTTTAAATTAATCTTTTCAACTGGGATGCTTGAGGTGGGAAGGGAGTTTGGAGATCATCCAGCTCCAACCCCTTGGAGATCATCCAGCTCCATGGGCAGCGACACCTCTCACCAGACCAGGTTGCTCAGAGCCCCATCCAACCTGGTCTTGAAAAGCTGCTCTTGCAGACTTCTCCCCCAGCTGTTTTCTAGAGGGCTGCTGCGATGTATTGATCTCCGGGCAGAAGCCGGCTGAGCTGGGCTGTCCAGCATCTCCCTTCATGTGCAGTCACCATCCTGCATCCATCAGGCTGTGCCGGCTCCCGCTCCTCCTTTTCTAACAGCTGAGATCTGCAGCTCTGGGTGCGCAGTGAGGAGCGGGAGCGCTGCCCTTGGCAGGCAAAGAGCTTTCCTGCACCCTCCGAAATGCCACGACGCTGGAATGGCCGTGGGCAACGGCGCGTTCGAGGGACTGGGTGGAAGTTCCTAGCCAGCGTGCGTCTCTCCGCGGAAACCAGACATCACGTGGCTCTGGCCCCGCGCTGGAAGCTGTCACTGATGTGACACATCCAAGATGAGATGCTGCTTCTCATTAGCATCAGGGCAGAAAGGGCATCCTCCAGAGGGTTTCAGCTGCATCATTAACGTGAGCGGCCAGCAGCGGCTCTCGGCCTCTGCTTTGCTTTTGTATCAGTTGAGGTTGATAAAAGATCGGGGTACTTGGAATAATTGCTAGTACTGGCTAACGAGAAGTTGACCAGCAGGAGATTGAATCAGGGAATCACAGAATGTCAGGTTGGAAGGGACCTTGGGAGATCATCTGGTCCAACCCCCTTGCCAGGGCAGGATCCCCTACACAGGGCTGCATCCAGGAGGGTTTGGGATGTCTCCAGAGCAGGAGACTCCACGACTTCTCTGGGCAGCTCCATCACCCTCCCAGTAAAGATTTCCTCTTGTGTTTGATTTCCACATCCTTTATCTGCACAGCCCAGTGCCCCGATGATATTTATGTGCCTTTTCCCCGCGCACCTCGACCTGTATCACCTGCGGCGATGGGTGGTCACAGGGTGTCCTCAAGTTTAATAACTTAAAGGCTGAAGCACTCAGGCTCTCCTGTGCATCGATATTTCTTCCTTCCTAATTAGCATTTCCAGTGGTTCTATCCCCGGGCCCGCTTTGCAGACGAGATCGCTGGGGATCCTGCCGTGTGCTGGTAGCCCTGGGGGGTGTTTTTAGGCAAATGGCTGGATAAGCTGCTCTGTGAGGAGAGGAGGCTGATGGCTGTTTTCTTCCTTCCTCTCTCTCTCCCCTAGAAACTGGCAGCAGAATGCCAGAGTGCCGGCTACCCGGGGACCCTCATCCCATACAAGTGTGATCTCTCCAACGAAGAGGAGATCCTGTCCATGTTCTCGGCCATCAAGACCCTTCATCAAGGAGTTGATGTCTGCATCAACAATGCAGGGCTGGCTCGCCCAGAGCCTCTGCTCTCGGGGAAGACGGAGGGCTGGCGGACGATGATAGACGTGAGTGGTACCACTGGGAGAGTGGGAGCTGTGCTAGTGTTTGGTTTCTTCTGGCCACCAGCACCGTAGTCCCCATCTTCTTGATTCCTGTGTGCTGAGCTGGGGAGCTGCTGTCAGCGTGCACTGGTGGCCCAAAGAGCCAGCCGTGTCCTGGGCTGCAGCAAAAGAAACAGTGACAGTCAGTCAAGGGAGGGGATTCTCCCCCTCTGCTCTGCACTGGTGAGACCCCACCTGGACTGCTGGGTCCAGTTCTGGAGTCCCCAACATCAGAAGGACACAGAGCTCCTGGAAGGTGTCCAGAGGAGAGCAACTCGAACAATCAGAGGGCTGAGCAGCTCCCCTCTGAGGACAAGCTGAGCAAGTTGGGGTTGTTCAGCCTAGAGAAGAGGAGGCTTTTAGCAGCTTTCCATGATCTGAAGTAGGCTACAAGAAAGCTGGGGGAGGGCTTTTGACACAGGTGGTAGTGGGAGGCCAAAGGGAAAGGGTTCCAGACTTGAGGTTGGCCATGAGGAAGAAATCCTTTGCTGTGACGGTGCTGAGATGCTGGAACAGGTTGCCCAAGGCAGTTGTGGCTGCCCCATCCCTGGCAGTGTTGAAGGCCAGGTTGG
>JAOXOE010000001.1:109910874-109922033 GCA_028565055.1 Phoeniculus purpureus
GACACTGTAGAGATGTTGGTGCTGGTCTCTTCTCACAGGTCATTAGTGACAGAACCAGAGGGAAGGGCTTCAAGCTTGAAGAGGGGAGGTTTAGACTGGCCATCAGGAAGAAATTCTTCCTGGAGAGAGTGGTCAGGCAGTGGACTGGGTTGCCCAGGGTGGTGGTTGAGTCCCCATCCCTGGATGTGTTTAAAAGTTGCTTAGATGTAATGTTGGGGAATCTGTTTTAGGGGTGAACATGTAGATAAGGGTTAACAGTTGGACTCAATGATCCCCAGGGTCTTTTCCAACCTGAATGATTGTGTGATACTAACAACTGACTAAAAGCATGGTCAGAGAAGTGAGGAATAGCTAAAGGGAGAAAGACTAGACCAATTGATCAGCTTAGATTAATCCTTGCTGTACTATGAAGTGAGAAAATCTTCATCAGTCAGAAAATTTTACAATGGGACAAAGAATCTCCTCCTAGAAAAAAAACCTGTGAATCTTTTGCATAGATAAACTTGGTTGCTAGATGGGGTCAACCCACCACAGAAGACCTACACAGTTAACTTGGTCCAGCAATGTAATTTTCACATGGCTGGAGCCTGTGTGGTCTGAACCCAAAGCACACTGAACGAAGCGATAACTCACCATAACTCACCAGTAGCTGTTGCTGAAATCTTTTGCCTGCAATGGAGTCATGGGGCTCAGTAGGCAGGCAAAGTGCTTGGAAACCATGCAGACCATAAAAAGTTTAGAAATTTAAGACGTGACTAAAATCAACCAGTGGCAGCATTGGTTACCTCATTATGTGAGCTATGAAAAGGAAACTGCTAATCAGATGGCACATATCTTCAAAATAAAAGAAGCTGACCTGAAAATCGAAATAAGAACCTTGCAAACCTTGATGGTACAATTAAAGGGAAGACCAGCTCAGCCAGACTATTGATCATTAGTAGCTGAAAGGAGAAACATTTGTTTTTGACTGCAGATGGATTAAGCTATGAAAAAAGTGAAACCCAATTGAAAGTCAAACATCTGAAGGATGGCAGGGACATGTTGACAAGCTGGACCTGCAAAAAAGCCTCTTAACAAGTTATTCTCTTAAAGAGCCATTGTATAACACTTCTGTTTTTCCATCTTCCCAAAATGAGTTTCCTGTTTTCAAAAGGAATGGAGGAGGATTAATGAAAGGATTCTAATGCAGGTTTTATTGCGTGTAAATGTTCACTAGAAGCCTTGGAATCCTTCTTCTTCTGGTAAAAATAATAATGTACTCAAGTACTGGGGTCAGTTCTGGGCCCCTCATTATAGGAAAGACATGGAGATGCTGGAATGTGTCCAGAGGACACCCACCAAGCTCATGAGGGGTTTGAACAACAAGTCATATGAGGAGACGCTGAGGGAGCTGGGCAGGTTTAGTTTGGAGGAGTGAAGGCTGAGTGAGGCCTCATTGCCCTCTACAACTACCTGAAAGGAGGTTGTGGAGAGGTGGCTGTTGGCCTCTTCTTCTTAGGAACGAATTACCAAACCAGGGGAAATGGACTGAAGTTGAGTCATTGCATATGAGGAAGAAATTCTTTGCAGAAAGAGTGGTGAGGCACTGGAAGGAGCTTCCCAGGGAGGTGGTTGAGTCACCAACCCTGGAGGTATTGAAGAAACTTGTAGCCATGGTGCTTCATGCCCTGCTATAGTGGCAGGAGGGTGTTAGTTTGTGTTTGTGGATCGATCAGGTATTCAGGTAGTTAGATTTTTTGTTGTTGTGGGTCTGATTGGACCGGGTGATCTAGGAGGTCTTTTTCAACCATGAGTATTCTGTGATTCTGTAATGTCAAGTCTGAACAATACACTGAATTCTATGATTCTAGGACTCTAGTTGAACCTATGAAGCTATGAAACTCCACATCACATCCATGTTTCCAATACTAAAGCTAGAAGTAACCATGTTAGCTGACAGGAATAACTTTCCTTGGTGAAAAATTCACCCTGCACAAGCAAAATTCAAAGGTTTAGATCTTTAGAAAACAGACCATCATCAGTAAATGATCACAGAACCACAGAACATTAGGGACTGGAATGGACCTCAAAAGATCTTCCAGTCCAATCCCCTGCCACAGCAGGATCACCTACATCAAGTCGCACAGGAAGACGGCCAGGTGGGTTTTAAATGTCTCCAGAGAAGGAGACTCCACAACCCCCCTGGGCAGCCCCTTCCAGTGCTCTGTCTCCCTCACTGTGAAGAAGTTCCTTCTCATATTGATGTGGAACATCTGCTGTTCCAGCTGACACCCATTGCCCCTTGTCCTATTATTAGATGCCCCTGACCAGAGCCTGGCTCCATCCTCCTGAAATGTTGACAGATACAGTTAAAAGATTTGGTACCCTCTAGGCTTTGCAAACACTGAAAGGACAAAAATATATATAAACATCAACATCTTTTAGGAACATTCTAGAAGATGAAATAGTTTTTTAACTGGATTTGCCTCAGTCATTTATTCTGTGATATCCAGTGGGAAAAGAATTAAGCTACCCATGCTCTTTATTTTCCTTTTAAGCCATTTTCATGCCATAAAATTTCTTCCAGCTCTCACTTAAGATTCAAAAGATCCCCTCGGTACAGTCAAGGATTTAGAAAATATAATGTTCCTAGTGACACTTTTTATTCAAGTGGTTGTGAAATTACTGCCTCTCCATGGTTTCTCACAAAGACTATTTTCAATAAAACTAATCTACAGTATCTGACCTGAGCAGACCTAGAATTATCAGGGAAAACTTCATTCTTTTCTTATCAAGCTTCAAGAGCATTTAGACTTGACGGGAAATACGCAGCCATATTCCCTCTATCGCTCTCAGAGATTTCAGGGAAGAAACCTGTTCGGTTTATATTCAAACATAAATCAAAATCAGATCTCAAACCAACCAGAATATGAATTAGCAGAGTGACCTGAGTACAGGCAGTAGAAAAGGCACACCAGGAGAACGTAGTGTCTCATGGATAGTGTCTGCTCTTTTAGGTCTTCTTTCTGAAACTATTCTTTGAAACTTTATCAAAACATTTCCAAATTGTGAATTTCTAAAGGCAACAGGCATCAGAAAGATATTGGAAGAAAAAGAAATAGGAAAGCAAATATTATTCACTAGAAGACAATTTATCAACCTTGTATTATAAAATGTTTTATCTGTACTTTCTCCTTACTCCCAGAACACATTTGTCTCTTCGTCAGATTGAAAGTATCAAGTAAGGGAAAATGAAGCGGTTAAGAGAAAAGAAAAAGCCTGAATTAATAACATATATGAAGGAAAAAAAGATGTCATATTTTATCAATACATAAGTTATGTTTTCATCTGGCGTTAATTTACTTAAGAAATGATGGTTTGATAGCTCAAGAGAAAAGTTAGCCAGGGTTGGAAGGGACCTTAAAGATCATCCAATTCCAACCCCCTGCTCAGGTGGGGACACCGTCACCAGAGCAGGTTACTCAGGGCCCCAGACAACTTGGACTTCAACACTTCCAGTGATGGGGCAGCCACAACTGCCTTGGGCAACCTGTTCCAGCATGAGGGTTCCACATGTCAGCAAAGAACAGTAAAGAACTGGTTCCTCATGTCCAACCTCAATCTCCCCTCTTCAAGACTATAACCTGTTGCACTTGTCCTCTTGCTATGTAGAGGACACCACCCTGGGCAGCCCATTCCAGTGCCTGACCACTCTCTCCGAGAAGATTTTCCTACTGATGGCCAGTCTAAACCTCCCCTGTTGGAGCTTGAAGCCCTTCCTTCCGGTTCTGTCACTAATGACCTGTGAGAAGAGACCAGCACCAACATCTCTACAATGTCCTCCCAGATAGTTGCCGAGAGCGATGAGGTCTCCCCTAGCCTCCTCTTCCTCAAACTAAACAGCCCCAACTCTCTCAATGCCTCTTCATAAGACTTATTCTCCAGACTCTTCACCAGCTTCATTGCCCTCCTCTGCACTTGCTAAGTGCCTTGCAAACCTTTTGGTCTGTATTTATATCTGTCTCATATATCAAGAGTGTTTAAACATAGAATTTTAATTCTAAAACAACATAACTAATGCCAAAGAGGAAAACCAACTGAAGCAATTCTCAGAACAAAAGTCCTCACCAATATAATTGGTTATTTTACTTCTTACTTAATACTTCTGAGAGACAGAGATAGCTTGGAAAATTCCATATAAATATATTTACATGCGAGGCAGCAACCTTTACTACCTATTGGTGGCATTACAATTGGTTAGATGTACCTAGAGCCATCCATATTTGTAAAAACCTGTACAGTAGAAGAGATAACTTCCTCTTGGAAGATGCAGAAAATCATTATGCAGTTTTTCACACACAACAACCACCAAAGTAAAATATTTGTGTCCTTCAGGTCTTGATAGCAAGCAGAAGCAGTATCTGCGTCCTTATAGATGAGGATAGGATATTCTTCAGTTCACAGAACTTATCTGGGCGTGAAAGGTACCTTGTATTAAAATAAAAGTATTGAAATAACCTTGTATTGATTTTGCTGCAAATAAGTATCGTTAGGGCTTGACTTCTTTTACACAGCCCCCATTTTTAACTAAATGATGCAATTACTCAAGTAGTAGCGTTCATGATTCACAGCAAAGTAGCTCAGGGCAGAAACAGACCTCCTTAAGATTCCTTTCCACTCCGGTTTCAGACAACTTTCTTTGTTAACTTTGTTTCTGCAAATGTAATAGGTAAAAAATAAAAGCTTCCATTAGGTACTTTGAACTTCTTCCCACTGAGGATGACAGAGCACTGGAACAGGCTGCTCAGGGGGTTGTGGAGTCTCCTCCTCTGGAGACATTTAAAATCCACTTGGATATGTTCCTGAGCGACTGGATCTAGGTGATCCTGCTGTGTCAGGGGGATTGGACTGGATGATCTGTTGAAGTCCCTTCCATTCACTAATGTTCTGTGATTCTGTATGATTCTGTGATTTGACCAAAGGGCAAAACAGTTGCCTCCTTCTGTTCAGCTCTTTTGGAGGTGCAATGAGGAGGTATCTTTAACCAACTAAAGCAGTATGATTTGACTCACAGCACTCACTCTTTTCTCTTTTCTGTTTTCTCCTTTCTTTTTTCTCTTTTTTCTCTCTCCTCCTCTCTTCTTCTTTCTTCTCTCTTCTCCTCTCTTTTCTCCTATCCATTTCATTCCATTCCATTCCATTCCATTCTACTCCTTCTATTCCATTCTATTCTACTAATTTTAAACTTAACTATTAAGGTTGCCCTGTTTTTCTAACTTGTTTTTCATGCATTACAATGTTGCTTATAAAGCTAGTGGATTTGTGTTTCAGAAACGAAGAGAATTCTTTTATTTAGTTAAATTTGCACAACTTTCCAGACAGAAGCCGCTGCTGTACAGTTCTTAGCAACCCTCTTCCATCCGATCCTGACCTTGCCAATGTCAGTCACATCATGGAAGTCACCTGTATATCTATTTTATTTTACCACCATTACTTTTACAAGAACAGCCTAATCAAGTGATTAATTATGTTTAGGAAAACCAAGACAAATCTTCCTTTCAGTGGACTTCACCTTAAATCCAAGTGTTTCTAAAAGCTACACAAGAAAGGCTGTGATTTGAGCTGCATGGGTGAGATTTCATGGTCCATGGTTCGTTTTAGCATTTTCTAAAAATAAGATGTTGTCAACTGAGGGGGAATCTTCTATCTGAGACTGACTTCATTGCTCTCACTCTAGAAACGACATATTTCCTGGCAAAAGGCAGGCAGGGCCATGGTCAGCAACACACATAACTAGTGTAATCTTGGGCAAAGCGTTAAGTGTCCTCCTTTTCCTATAAATTATTGCTCCCTGTCCTGTTGTCTTCAGAACCAAGGGCGTGAAGACGCTCTGCCTTAGGACATCAGTGTTACTTTTCAGTCTGTGAATATCTCTGGCACCTGTTTCCTCCTCACAGCCTCTCTCCTGGGAGGTCTCTCAGCTTCTTTTCTCAGTGCATCTGCCTCTGATTCAGCCTTCTCTTACCTCTGCCAGCCTTGTCAGGAGGTTGGTGGGAGACAGCATTAGGACCATCCTCATCAAGGTTGCCTCTAGGAGAAATCTCCTCTACTTTCACCTTCTTTTAGCTAAGTTTCAGTCAGAAAGGCTGAGACACAGACCCGAACTTTCAAGATCCATGTTCCATGAAGTGCTTTAGGTATTCTTAGTTTCAGAATATCTGACAATTACAATAATGATTATCAGTTTAATTGTGTTATGCTTGAGCAGGGCATCATGATGGGAGAATTTCTTAGGCGCAGTGGAGCTTATCAGAAGACATACGGTATCAGTAGTGTTAAATCAAGTGTTCAAAACCTTGACTGTGTCCTTCCTTCACAGCCTAAAGTTATGAGATGAAAAAAAGACTGCACTTTTCATTGCATTCTGAGTTTCAGGTTTAGACTACTTAGAGATTTCAACTTTTTCTTCACTTCAGATTGCTGTTCTTGATAGAGAACATAGCAGTGAATAAAGAGTTTCTTGGGTTTATACTTGTTTTAAATTTTTGTATTAGAAATATACTGAAAGTTTGATATTAGAAAACTACCTGAGAGGACGTTGTGGAGAGGTTGGTGCTAGCCTCTTGTTACAAAGCAATTAGTGATAGAACAAGAGGGAAGGGGTTCAAGTTACAACAGGGGCAGTTTAGACTTGATATTAGGAAGAATTTTTCACAGAAAGGGTGGTCAGGCACTGGAATGGGGTGCCCAGGGAGGTGGTTGAGTTGCCATCCCTAGATGTGCTTAAAGATCGTTTGGATGAGGTGTTGAGGGATGTGGTTTAGGGGTGAACTTGTAAGGTAGGTTAGATGGGTGGACTCAATGATCCTGAGGGTCTTTTCCAATCACAGTGATTCTGTGATTCTGTGAAATGGGCTTTCAGACATGTGACTACAGCTTTAAAGCACAATAAGATTCACACAATCACAGAATCACAGAACATTAGGGAGTGGAAGGGACCTCGAAAGATCATCTAGTCCAATCCCACGGTTACAGCAGGATCACCTAGATCAAGTTGCACAGGAACATATCCAGGCAGGTTTTAAGTGTCTCTGGAGAAGGAGATTCCCTTTCCTGCTGGATCCTGAATCTCACTTGGATCTCATGCTGGACACAAGATGTTTGAAACTGGAAGGAACCTCTGGAGGTCATCTTCATTTGTCATCTTGAACATGTTGTACAGTAATAGAACCAATATTGACCTTTGGATCACACTGGTAGGCACTGACATCCAACTAGACTTCATGCTACCGTTCAGTAACCTCTAAGCCTCTCTGTTCAGAGGAATTTTAAGTCATGTGTCCACTGCTCTACCCTCATATAATAAGCCAGTCATCATAGAAGGTCATCAGGTTGGTTGCGCATGACTTACCCTGTACTCACGCCAGTATGTTGCTGGCTGCTACTGGATTTCCTCAGTTGTGCTGAAGTTGACAGAAAGGAGACACAAAACTATATTGGACAGGTCAATCTCTGCTCCCTGCTCAGACTGAAGCTTGCACAGGTACCTTTGCACATGGAGCATCCAATTTCATTCCCTGAGACAGGTGGGGGTTAGGCTTTTCTCCTAGGCAACCAGTGACAAGACGAGAGGGCAGGGCCTGAAGCTGCCAGAGAAGGGTTAGGTTGGATGTTAGGAAGCCCTTCCTCACAGAAAGGGTGATCAGAGCTTAGAATGGACTGCCCAGGGCTGTGGTGGAGTCCCCATCTCTGGAGGTGTTTAAGGACACAGTGGCTGTGACCCTTAGTGCATGGTCTAGGTGATTGTGGTGATGGGCTGGATGAGCTCAGAGGTCTTTTCCAGCCTCAATAATTCCATGATGCTGTGATTCTGTGAAATGTCAAAATAAAGAACACACAACATGTAGCTGTTACTCTTTACAAGGACATTCATTCAAGAGAGCTCACAGGATGCTGAAGAATGCAGAAACTACATTTGGAAGAGCCCTGGGGTCTACTCATTGCACCAGTTCTGGCTTGGTTGAAACAGAGACAGTTTTGCTGCTCTAACCAGCAACCGGGCTCAGAGATAGCAGTTTTCACCAATTAAGAGCATTTGATTGCAGTTTTGATGATTTTTTTCCTACCACAAATACAAAACATTATAAGGAATTTTCCAGGTCTTTCTGTCAAACTGAAGAGGCAGATGGTCAGCCCTGGCACCGTGGCCAGTCAGTGCCTTGCAGGACTGGCCCCTCTCAGCTCTAATTTTAACAGAGGCTCCACCTGTGATCAAAGCTATTGAGAGCCCTTTTTATTTACCAAATGTTGAATGATCGACTCACTGTCTTGAAAAATTATTGCATTTCTGTAATATACCCATTAAAGAAAATCAAATGAACTCTTCAAAATCATTGCTTTAATGACAGTCCTACAATTCATACATTTTGAATTGAGTCCCTAATTGGCTGTCTGTGCAGTAGAAAGAGGATTGGTGCCGCGAGTGGTTTAAACGCAGCAATTACAATATTTCTTATTCTTTGCCCATCTAAACTTAATGAAAACCCTTTCCTGCTGTGACCTTGACAAATGGTGGTGTAACCTTTCCAAATTCTCAAAGGGTGCTGAGTTCTACCGCAAGAGAAAGTGATGTGAAGGAATTGCAGCTGAGCGTTTCTAATTAGTGCACCGAAACTCTGTGACAGAGAGGAAAGCTGAAAGGCGCTGGTCGGATTTAATGTATATTAGACACCATCCCCAGGGAGGAGACTCTGAAGATAGCTCTGAGTATTTTAATCTTCACTGATTATCTCTGGGCATTACGGAATTGCCTGCAGAACTGCTGTAAAGCTACTAATTTTCACTCAAGGTAAAATTTGATCCAGTAAAGATGTTGAGTATGTTCAGTTCCTGCTGCCTTCGAGGGGTGTTCAGCTTGTCAGTGAATTGGATGCTGAGCACAGATTCCCAAGAAAGAATCACAGAATCACAGAACATTACGGATTGGAAGGGACCTAAAAAGATCATGCGGGGCAATCCCCCGGCCACAACAGGATCCCCTAGACCAAGTCATGCAGGAACATAGTCAGGCAGGTTTTAAACTTCTCCAGAGAAGGAGACTCCACAACCCACCTGGGGAGCCCCTCCCAGGGCTCTGTCACCCTCACTGGAAAGAAGTTCCTTCTTGTACTGATGTGGAACCTCCTCTGTTCCAGCTTACACCCATGAGGTCTAACTTTCATTTGTGCTGGAGCCATTTCACCTATTACTGGCATTACTAAGGGTGCCAGCACACTTAAACCATCTTTAAAACCTTCATATTCAAATCTAATTCATATAATTTCCATGCAGATGTATGTTACTGCTGAATTACTAATAGTGATCTGTTGATTTGACATCACAAAAACTCCCTGGAGACGTAAATTCAAGAGCATCCTTTTCTTTCCTTGCTAGTTCCCAACTCTCATGCATCATTATTCGAGTCACAGAATCACAGAACATTAGGGATTGGAAGGGACCTCAAAAGATCCTCTAATCCAATCCCCTGCCACAACAGGATTCCTAGATCCAGTCACATAGGATCATGTCCAGGCAGGTTTTAAAGGCCTCCACAGAAGGAGACTCTTCAGTCTCCTTTAGCAAAGCTGTATTGGCTGTCTCTAAGGACCTCCGTGTTGATCATATATTTCAATATATCTTCCAGGAGGATCTGTTCCACAATGTTACTAGCATGGAAGTGAGACCCACTTCACTGGTTGGTAGGTCCCAAGGGACATAAATCTAGTCAGCATAAATAAGTGACCTTTAAATAGGTTAATGGGATTCTTTGGTTCTGTAGATCTGGGCTAAAACTCCTGAACACTGAGGCACCATTTTGCATAAGACAGTAAAGTAAAATGAGAGATCCAATAAGGTATTAAAAAAAAATTAAAATCTTGACACCTCTTCAACAGACTTTACATTTTGCTGACGAGACAAACAGATTCTAAAAACTAGCAGTATGTGGACAATCCAAGCTACTCTGGGTAGGGACTCTTTTTACCAGCAGGGTTTAGGGTTGTATTTACTGTTGGAGTTAACTGCCTGCTGCGTTCTGTGACTAGTTCAATAACAGATCCTGCTGGACTCTGCTAGGAACACTTTCTATCAATCAACACTAACATATTCCTGGAACTTTGATATTAAAATCAGAGGGAAACTTTTAAGCAAAGGCCATTCATGTAACTAAAATCATAGAATCATGGAATGGCCAGGGCGGGAAGGGACCTTAAGGATCATCCAGTTTCAACCCCCCTGCACAGGCAGGAACACCTTCGCTACATCAGGTTACTCAGGGCCCCAGCCAGCCTGGCCTTCAACTCTTCCAGAGATGGGGTAGCCACAACTGGGACCTGTTGAGTGCTGCAGTGGGGTCCTGGGTAGCACTAGTGAGCTTGCAGTTGGATGTCTCTCTGGGACAAATAAACACCCTTCAGGAGACTAAACAAGAGTCACTGCTGTGATGTAAGTTGCTTGCTTCTCCTCTCACAAGCGACAACAGTGCCTTATGTAACTAACATAATAATCTTACCTGCACTTCTCCTAACAGATAACACTTCCTTAACCTCTTCCTGCTTCTTTCTGTTTCATCTAAACACTTCAAATTGTTATTATGCATTAAGTAAGGTACCCAAACCAGTCAGACAATCATCACCTGCATCCTCATCACCACTAAATAGAGCAGAATAATTACCTCCAATGTCTTGCGTATGACACTACTATTAATACTTTCTAGAACTTGATTTGCTTTTCTGGCAAATGTATCTCGTCATTGACTCCTATTGAGTCTGACTCATCATTGAGTCATGTTCAATTACATTTTCCAATCAGAGTGGTTTCAAGCAACCCAATCAAAAGGCAGGAGCAGCTCCTTCTAGAAAAAGCCTATTCTAAAAATGACCGCGCCATCACCTCAAACGAGGGAGAATCAGTTCACCCTCAGTTCAAGAAGGACACGGAAGTGCTGGAGAGAGTCCAGCTGGCTGAATAATAAATTTAAAATACTTGTTCTCCTCCCCCCTCTAATCTGCCCTGGTGAGACCACATCTGGAATCTTGTGTCCAGTTCTTGGCCCCTCAGTTCAAGAGGGACACAGAGCTGCTGGAGAGAGTCCAGCGCAGAGCCACAAAGATGATGAAGAGAGTGGAGCATCTCCCTGATGA
>JAOXOE010000001.1:109922133-109966368 GCA_028565055.1 Phoeniculus purpureus
CTTCACTGGAGATATTCAAGACCCGCCTGGACGAGTTCCTGTGTGACTTAGTCTAGGTGATCCTGCTGTTGCAGGCGTGTTGGACTAGATGATCTCTTGAGGTCCCTTCCAATCCGTAATGATTCTATGATTCTATGATTCTAAATTGCCTTCTCAGTGCCACAAGGCAAGACAGGACAGAGTAGCATCCCAAGAGAGACATCTGGGACAATCAATAGCTCTTAATCCCAAGTACAGTGGGAGTTTAAAGGTGTTCTGCCAATACAGAAAATATGCAATGTTGCGCCAAAGGGTAACAAAGGATCTCGGGCTGCTCTCAGAGTGTTATGTTTGCAGATGACTGACAGACACACAAGCTTCACAGCTGTGGAGTTCAGCAGCATGTCAAAAACAAGCCTGAACACTCCACCTGGAACAAAAACCAAGCTTTCAGGAAATGTTGAAGTGAGAAATGGATTCCTGCTGTTAGATGATAGTGACACGGCAGTTCTCAGAGGTGAAGTGGAGCATCTTATAGAGAAGTGGGAATTGCAAAGAAGTTTAGGGAAACACAACATGGGTAACACTGGAACAGAAGGAGGTCCTGCCCCTTTTGTAACTTTTGGTCAGAAATGTGCATCTCATGTGAAAGTGGACAGCTGAGAGCTTGATCGGTGAAATACTCTGCAAAGGACAAATACAGTAAAACCTGGGGTGGAAAATGATGAATTTGAAAAGCAGAGAACAGCTGCTATCACAGAAGTAGCAAAGAGCAAGGAGACAAAGATTTTGAAGGATGTAGTGCTAGTAACAGAAGTAATCTTAGTGTCAGTGCTGGACAGAAAGAGAAGATGATAAAACCTGAGAGAAAGAACGAAGGTGTCTACCATGAACTGGTTGATGAAAAGGCTCTAAAACATATAACAGAGATGGGTTTGAGCAAAGAAGCTTCAAGACAGGCACTTATGGATAACAGTAACTGCCTACAAGCAGCTTAAAATTTTCTTCTAAACAGCAGCAAGCAGAAACCCATTCAGGGACCACCACCTACAGGTAAAGGAAAGGACCCAGGCCAAGTAAGACCAAATAATGAAGAAGAGCTGGGAAATGCTAAACCATCCGCACCAAGCATATTGATTTCTTGGAATCCAAGATGGGTACTCTGATGGTAGAGGAACCAAAATTGCCATTTCAGCCACCACATCAAGTACAGCACAAAGTTATAAAAGCAGAACAGAACGGCATCAAAGAGAATTGTTCCAGACACATTTCTCAAAATGTCATGAGACAATCAAGGAATGAGAAGTCCCCTTGTCGTCAAAGCGATATTCACAATTCAAGGCAGGCTTTGGAAAGTGGTGGATTACCAAGAAACAGAGGTCTTGAAAGGCACAGCTCTGTAGACCATTGGACAGATGGAAAATATAAAAGGGATAGACGTTACCTTAGAGATGATAGGGCAAAGGATTTGGGTTACCCTATAGCCACTCATCAGAGTGAAATTGCTTGAAAAAAAAGGGATAGCAATATGCAAAACAGAGGAGGAAAAGGAATATCTTTCACAGAGTTCAAGGAGAACTGTGCTGCACAAGATTCTACAGACCACAATCAGAAACAGGGGAAAGGGAAAACCAGATACATAATTCTGAACATTTTTGTGACAGGGAATCACGAACAGTGAGTAGCAAAGCCTTTACGGTGAAACGCGAGCCACACTTTGGTGGTAAAAACGATTACCAAAATCCCAGTAGAACTGACAATTTTGATGCTGTATGAAGATACTGAGCACCATCAGAAGGGAAGATGACTATGTGGGGATTGGGTGTCAGGAGGATGGAGTTAGGCTCTTCTCATCCTATCTGATGATAGGACAAGGGGCAATGGGTGTAGACTGGAACATAGGAGGTTCCATATAAATATCAGAAGGAACTTCTTCACAGTGAGGGTCACGGAGCACAGGAATGGGTTCCCCAGGGAGGTTGTGGAGTCTTCTTCTCCGGAGGCATTTAAAACCTGCCTGGATGTGTTCCTGTGTGACTTGGTCTAGGTGATCCTGCTGTGGCGGGGGGATTGGACTAGATGATCTTTCAAGGTCCCTTCCAACCCCTGATGTTCTGTGATTCTGTCAGTAGAATGACCCAATAATGTCCAGGAGCAAAGCTCAACAGCAAACAGCACAGAGCACCCAACCCTCATGAATGTGTGCTTCAATTAGCACTACCAGCATCACAAACAAGAGAACAATCAATGAGTTTGAGCAAGACCTAATGAAAACAGCATCATTCACCATGGTACGAGAGTTTACATTCAAAATGGAAATGAGACATTAAAAGATATTGGCTAATAATCTCATAAAAAGAATAATTCTAAAAATATTAACTCTGCTGAATGCTTTCAAAAAAACACGTACCCCCCCAAAAAAAGTGCATTAATAAGGGATATATTTGCCTTAGCTGTTACTGCTGGAAAGAATAAAAGAACAGTCTTCCACTGAATGTGAGGATGATCTATACTCTTTATAATTTTTATGATAATTACACATGTTTCAAATGCAGAAAATCTACCTGGCAAACAAGCCTGACCTTTTTTTAAAGGTCACCAAAGTCATTAGACTTATAAGCCTGGATAAGTCTGATTAAAGCCAATAATGAATTTCGAAAACAAAGTCATGGGTCCTTCCAGAGCTTTTATTACCTTTCATTCAGCCTGGCAAACCCTACCAGGACTCCACTTTGCGAGCATGATTTTCTTGTCTGTTCTGTAAAGCTGATCACGTTGTGAGTAACTGGCTGCTAAAAGGAGAAGCAGTGACAGGCACATCACGGCTGCAAACCCTTCTCAGGCTTCTGACCAATCTCTCCAGGCTGGGCACGTGGTGATGGTGTAGTAAATGAATTAAAATTGACCATTTTCCTAAGAACCCATACCTCTTATTTTTTTCCTGCTGCTTTTCCATCTCCCTCTCTTACCCTGCATTTGCCGTGCTTGACAGCACACACTATGATTATGGGTCTGCTGATGCATCAGCCAGCACGTGCATGCTGATTGACCAGCTGGCTGTTGCCTCTTAGAAAGGACAAGGGTGTGAATTATAACTGCCTTTGCCTCACCGCGGAGGTCTAATTTGGGCTTGCATTTTCCACCCTGCCCTCAGTTCACTGACTACTGCCAGCTAGCAGAGAATGGCCAAGTTCTTCACACCTCTGCTTTTGTGATGGCTGAATGTAAGTCCCTTTCTGTGACTAGCTGCCAATTCTTTAGAGCATTCATGGGAAATTAGTAGCTCTGAGCCTTCTAGCTGTCTGTCAAAACTGGCTAGAAGTTTAAGAATTATTCAGTGAAAACTAAGAGACAGCTAGAGTGATCATTTTCTCAAGAGTTGGGCTGATAGTACTCTTACAACTGCACTGATGGGTGAAATCAACACTCAAACTATAGGTGATTACTCAAAACCTGTACTCTAAATACAAAACACATGATTTTCAGTGACTTCACACATCACCATCTGTCAAAAGAGTCACAGAAACCAGCTGGGTGCACACAGTCACCTTGTCCCTAACTTACTAGCAGAAACCTCAGCCTGGTTCTGCAATCCTGGATATTTGCAGATTTAGATCCAAATTCCCCCGCTTACTATTTTCTCCCCTTTAGACATAGGGGTTTTGTTTTCAACCAAAAGTGAGTTTTGGTGGAAAACGTGGCTTTTGGAGACCTGCCATATGATTTCACACCCCTGAGCATGTGGCACAATGTCCTTAGATCACCTTTTGGAGGCAAGGTACAGGCTCAGCTGAAGGAAAGAGGTTCCAAAAAATACACAAAAAGAAACACAATAAATGTGTTAATATCCTTAAAGAATTGCTTTGAAAAGCGTATCCTTTTCTCCCTTCTAAAAAGTAATTTATTTAACTGCAAGTCTCCGAATGGAACATTTGCCAGTGCTAACTCCTCTGGACTGCTAGCAGCATGGGAGTGCACAATGATTGGATAACAGCAACGAGATGTGAAGCAGACAAATACCTGAGTCTAACAAAAGTACAATAACAAGGACCAAAATAAGATTTTAATATGCACAATGAAATGCAGCCTCACTCCTGGGCTGGTGGTTTTATTCCCATAATGTTAATCAGAAACTCTGAAGCCTAGTAAACCTCTAATAGTCCTTTAACACCCATTATGCAAAGCTTGAGATGGAATATGTTGTGTTTATTGCAAGTAAACAACCTTTCATTCTCCACTGCCTTACCCCTAGCCTAATCACTTGCACTGTGGTGTAAAATGATGACGGAGCAGACTGATGGGTTTTTTCTTCACCATACGCTTTGCACAGCACGTAGTGATAAACAAGGCCTCAGAAGAAAAGCACTGAGCCACCAGTTTCCCAGATCTTTCTTCATTCTTGTGTCATGGTCCCCACTGACTAACATGATGCCCTTCATTACACCAATAGTGTCAAGTTTCCCCTTAACACAAGACTGAATCCCATCAAGTACTTCTCTTCTCACAACCAGGACCTTCCATCACCTCACAGGTGCCTACTACACACCTGGCTTGTTTGAGCATCTAACTTCCAAACTTGATACTACTACTCCAACAAAACAGCAGCCACTGATTCCACGGATTCCCAGGTGACCAGCACCCCACCACTGCAATAATCATAAAGGTCAGTAGTTACAGATTGAAAATATTTAATCAGGAAACTGGTGTAATATGGAATCAAAAAGCTAATTAGTTTTTGTTGGCTTATCTGATAAGCTTTATTTTCTATTAGGATCATTTTAGCTGCATCACTGTGCCCCAGAAATACTTCTGAGGGAAGATGACTTCAGATAAATAAATCTTACTCTAAATTCTGAAGAATTTAGTGGCAGTCTCAGAAGGAAATGTGTAAAAAAATCTGTGAAAGCAGCCCAGAAACATTGATTGCCTCATCCTGGGCTGCATCAATAGAAGTGTGGCCAGCAAATCCAGAAAGCTGATTCTGCCCCTCTACTCTGCTCACCTGACACCTCACTTGGAGTGCTGTGTTCAGTTCTGAGAGCCCTCAAGACAAGAAGAAAATTGGGCTCTTGGAGCAGGTCTAGAAGAGGAATACAAACATGATCAGATGGCTGGAGTACCTCACCTGGTAGGACAGGTTGAAACAGCTGAGGAGAGATTGAGACATCTGGGACTTTTCAGTTTGGGGAGGAGAAGGTTGTGAGGGGACTTAATCGCTGCCTATAAATACATGAGGGCTGGGTGTCAAGAAGAAAGACAGAATATCTTTTCACTTACACCCTGTGACAGGACAAAGGATAACAGGTGTAGGTTGAAGCACAGGAAGTTTCACCTCAATATAAGAAGAAATGTCTTTACTGTAAGAGTTACTGAGGACTGGAACGGGCTGCCCAGGGGAGTTGTAGAGTCTCCTTTTCTGGAGACTTTTAAGACCCATCTGGATGCATTTCTGTATGACCCATCTCAGGTTTATGATCCTGCTTGAGCAGGGTAGGGTGGACTTGATGACCTCTGGAGGACCCTTCCAATCCCTAGTGATGACTGGGTATCCTTGGAAGTGTTCAAGGCCACACTGGTTTGAACCAGCCAAGTAACCTGATCTAATGAAGATGTCCCTTCCTCTGCAAGAGGGTTGGAACTAGATGATCTTAAAGGTCCTTTCCAACCATGGCCACTCTACGATTCTGTGATCTGTTCATCTGTGTGTTCATCTTGGAGAAGGCTCCAGGGAGACCTTACTGTGTTCCTCAGTATCTGAAGGGGCCTACAAGAATGCTGGGGAGGGATGTTTTACAAAAGTGTGTGGTGATAGGACAAGCGGTAGCAGATTCAAGCCGAAAGAAAACAGATGAAGGTGAGATTTTAGGAAGAAAATCGTCCCTATGAGGGTGCTGAGGCACTGGAACAGGTTGTCCATGGAAGTTGTGGCTGCTCCATCCCTGGAAGTGTGTGAGACTCCAAAAAAGGCCTTTTGTCTCAACACGGCCAGGCCTCCTCTCCCCCTGATCCAAGGCCAGAGCGGCAGATTCTCAGATGCAGCTAGCAGCACTCTCAGCCTTGAGGACCCAGGTGCCTCTACCTCATATGACTCTTATCTGGGAGCCCACACCCAGCTCCCTTTCACGATTCTGGGAGGCCATCTCACTGGGCCTGCAACGAGGCAACCAGCCTCTTCTTTGGTCTCGGGCCTCCTAACTGACTTCAACAGCAAAGAGACACCAGAAGACAAAGAACTGCTTGTAGACTGATGGAGAGAGAGCCCCACCATCCTGTTAAGGAGATGAGGGCAGAGTGTACCACTGGGTTTTAAAAGGACAACATCTTAACCAGGATTTGGAGCCCCCCAGCTCCCAGATCAGGAGAGCTTCAAGGCAAGCGGTGGCAGAGAAATGCAGGGGATGGTGGGGGGGACCAGTGTGGTGGGCACAAAGGGGCACACTGGGACCAGAAGGAAGATTGGAGTCCCAGAGCAGAACTCTGGAAAACCATCTGGCTTTGGAAAACCAAAGCCAAATGGAATCAAGGGTACTCAGGGAGCCAAGGCTGCGAGAGCAAAATGCAGAGACATAATGAAAATGTGAAGCAGCTCAGAGCACCGCATCAGAATGGCATCTGGCCTCCACTCTCTGCTCCTTCTTCCCAGAACCCTCTCCAAGCTCCTGCCTCGTGCAAGCACCTGTGTTACCTTAAAACCTTCCCCCCAGCCAGCAACCTCCCCACCCACCTACTGGCATTCATAAAATCATAGAATCATAGAATAATTACGGATTGGAAGGGACCTCGAAAGATCATCCAGTCCAATCCCCCTGCCACAGTAGGATCACATACACCAAGTCACACATGAACATGTCCAGATGGGTTTAAAAAAAAAATAATATCTCTGGAGGGAAAGTGGGATAGGTTATAATCTACTGATAAATGCTAACATAACACGCAATGTGTTCAAAACCGTAAGAGGTGTCCCTGTCCATGGCAGGGGGTTGGAACTAGATGATCTTCAAAGTCCTTCACAACATTTACTATTCTATGGTTCTATGTTTCTTCAAGTGCTGCTCATCTCATACCCACCAAGAATCAAACTGCATTTTTGTAAAAGACAACAGTTTGGAACAAGATGGAAATGTCTTATAGAAAGAAAAGTCTGGCAGCCAGCATGACACAGGTATTGACGAAGCAGGTGGTATTCCCAGCAATGATTCAATACAAACATGGCAAATCCTCACCTGGGAATGTACCCAAAAGTTCCATTCCTTTCTGATGAAATTTCACGTGATGCAAAAAAACCCCTCATGGCTGTAGTGTCCAAGTCATTTTTAAGAAAAGGGCAAGGAGATGCGAGATCTGAGTCCAGGTGGTCAGTCTAGAAATGAAGTGCCAGGAGAAACCTGCTTTTCCAGCCCAAGTCTTCTTCCACATCATTTACATGGAAATGGACCACAGAAAAGGATGCAGAATAACAAGCAAGTAAAGTACATTAAAAAACTGGAGCTAAACTTGCAAACAGGCTGTTAAGATTTGAGTGGAAGTAGCGGCTGTGAATAAAACCCAGTTTATTATTTTCCTTTACAAGGAAAGGTTTTAGAGAAGTAACAGCTTCTTGGCTTTGCATGGCAGACACCAAGAGCATCTTGAATGTCTAGGACATCTGCCACAGAAAGATAAAATGTAAAGAATCATAAAATCATACAGTCATTAGGGATTGGAAGGGACCCCAAAAGATCATCTAGTCCAATCCCCCTGCCACAGCAGGATCACTTCACTGGAGAAGTTATACAATCAGAATCACTCTGGGTTGGAAGGGACCTCCTGATCATCCAGTTCCAATGCCCCCCACCATGGGCAGGGACACCCCAACCTAGACCAGACTGGCCAGAGCCCCATCCAGCCCGGCCTTAAACACCTCCAGGGATGGCATCACCACCTCTTCACCACATCTGGCAGTGCTGGGTTAATGGCTGGACTCGATGATCTGAAAGGACTCTTCCAACCTAGACAGTTCTAAGATTCTGTCTTATAATTCAACCCAAAGTCAACCCTGAGAGGCAGAAGGATGTTTCCACATATCTGGGCTCTAAACTCAGCCAGAATGAACTCAGCCCTCTGCTGCAGATTACTCAGAGCAGCGAAGGGCTTCAGCATCAGCATGAATCACCTCCACCCAAATTCTGTCATCTTTAAGGGTACAAGATATAAAAGCCACCATGTCGTTAACAGTAAAACAGGTTTGATGCCTAGGCTTGTATTTTAAAGGTGTTGTGCAAGAAGCTCTGAACAAGTGCTCAGCAGAGTATATTTTGTTTGGCATCACGTACAAAACCATTGTGAAAATTCTGACTTGCTTTGCACCTGAAATCTACTTTGCCAGGACTGTCTACAATATAGTTATATCCCAAGGAACATTTGGAATTTTACAAGATCTAAGTATGATGCTTCATTTAATCATTACCTACTCACCTCAGGAGAGATACAGTATCTCTCCTGAAATAGATTCTAATAAGTCTAACGTCACAAAAAAACCCCAACAACCTTCACCCTTTTTACAGAGACAGATTGTCTCATCTTAATGTATAATTTTTTTCAGTCATGAGAACTGAAAGAATTACCAGAAAATCTTATTATCTAGCAATATCCTGTTAACTTGGTAGATTAAAGCCAAGTTCTCCCTTCTCGTTTGAATGCTGCTTCCTGAAGAATGAATGTATTTCACTTCTTCATGTAAGGAATTAACATACATGATAAAGGATCAAGGCCATCTCCTGGGAACTGTGATATGTATACACGTCTCCACAGTCTCCAGAGATACATCCTCATCGCTAGAAATGCTCTGAAAAAGCCTGGCTGAGTGAAATTAATGTTTTAAAACAATCTGAATTAAATATTTGAGCAGTTACAGAGAACTACAATAATATTTGAAGAAATTACTCTTCACAAGTCTACCACACTAAATACAGCACTCTTTTTGTCTTTAAGAAAGCCTCCCATTTGGTGACTATCAAGTCTGTGAAGCTGAAATTTCCTATAATTATTTCATTGCCAATAGAGCACAATCACTTTGGTATTATCAGTGTTACAGGGTCTTTTAAAGGCAGTTACCAATCCCAGTCTGAGCTAGATAGACTGACATGACAATAACAGGATGGAAAGTTTATTCCTTAAGCATATTAGCCGTGACACGCAGCACTACCTAACTCAAATGGCATTTGACAGTTCCTGGCCAATTCCTGCAGTTTTAAAAAAGGACTAATTAATTAATTCATACTGCTGAGAAACATCATCGTTTCAAGAATTAGCACTCTTTGGTGATTTTCTATCCAAACGGTTCCATAAAGTTTGGAAAAAAAAATGCTTAAGAAAAAAAAGGCAAAATGCTTGGTGAATTAAACCTGTTGGACTGAACCAGTGAGCTCTGAGCACCGTGATGTAGGTGTGCTTCCATGGTAACTGCTTCCTTCGTGGACAATGTCCCATCGAATGGTTTCCAGTGGTTCTGGAAATGGTCTGTCAAAAGATGCTGCTGCAGATGTTTCCATCTGAAAGGAGCTCAGGAAAGTGATACAGGCATCGGCACATCTCCTCCCAAACTGCCTGTCAGTCTTGTTCAAGAAACTAAAACTTATCCCCTTTGGCAGCAGAGGATGAAACGTTTTTAAAAGAAGTTTGCCATGAAAAGATATTCCGTAGTGTGTCGTAGTGCTGGTGACAGACACCCTCTCAGAAACCTTCATGTCAAATTCTTTACCTTTCAGATTCAAATTTCACAGGACCATTACATAAGTATGTCACAATTTTTTCAGCAGGACCATTTCAGCGCCTTGCTCACGTAGCTCTCATCAGCAAGCAGAGAGGGAGCACTGTCATTACTTTGCAATTTATTAATTTAATTTCTGCAAATCCTCCTGTCACACTCCACTGTCATCTAGACCTATCAAGTCATGCACAATGACACTATTCTGGCTTCTGTTGTTTTCTGAACCTTATAAATGGATTATCAGTTCTGAATTAGGAACCTGAGCACAGGATATTCTTTGTATGAATCACATTAAGATGTAAGGGCAATACACAGACATATCCAGAAGTGACAGGAGTGAGGAAACGATATATTTCCACCTAATGAATTGAATTTTAACCTACATATTTTGCAATATTTTTTCAACATCTATATTTTGATCAAGGTTAAATATATTAGTTACCAAGATACCAGAGAATAATGTCATTCCTGGCTAGTGGAAAAGACAAAAGTACTTTTCCAGTGACAACTGGAAATCCTAGGAGGGAACCATAGAAAAGCAGAATAAGTTATCTGTGGACAGACTACACATAGTTTGCTTAGGTATATAAATGTTATGAAAACAATTACTACCAGAGAGATCAGAAACGTTTGAAAGACTTAAAATAACAAAATAAACAAAAGAAATGATGGTGCCCAGTTTTAAAACAGCAGTTTAAAAAATTTAGTCAAACAGCGATCTAGTCTGTCGTGTTCCAAGACTTGAAACATTAGAAGTCCAGAGACATGGAATAAAATTGATGCTGTAGTAACAAATAGTTTAATCCAGATTAACCAAGTAACTACCAATCTGTCAAAGGTATGCCAGTCTGTTGAAAAATAATAGGTAGGACTCAATTAATAAAGAAGGACAAGGCCATGTTAACTGCCATGAATTATACAAAAGCACTGATAGTCTACTTAATAATTAAAGGAAAGCAATTAATCCAAATCAGCATGGATCTATAGAAAGCAGATCTTAACTTAGATAGCAGACGTCATGGAAAGATCTTTCTTTTTTTTATGCCATTGGAAATTTGTCTGATAAAAAACAATAGTTCTGATATAGTATGTTCAGACTTTAAAAAACCCACTTATTTTCATACCACAACTTGATAGTTGAAATAAAAGTAGATTGTTCTAAATTTCTTATTAAAAATGTAAAGAATACCAATCACTGCAGTAAATAAAACACAGATTAGTTGACAATGTGAGTAAAAAGAAGAATTGTGTGTTCTTCTTTTTAGAACAAAGAAGTGGGGTCCCAGATAACTAATCATGCCTAATTCTTGTTTCACATCGTCTGAAATTGACCTTAAAAAACACGTAGATTTGTCAATGACATGATAATCAGACCACTAATCCTGGATTACCCCACAAGTCAAAAGAATGCAGTGTCACCTCTCACTCTACAGTTTGCTCTTAAAGCTACTAAAGGCAAAATATCATTGCTAGGTAGAAAGACTATGGGCCATACATTTAAGACGTAACACTGAATAGCTGCAAAAATCAAATCACTACAGGTGAGTGTCAAAGGCAACATAACAATAATGAAAAGGCTATGGTGACTAAAATAATAACTATGAACATACATCAGTTCTCCTACTCAAGTACTGTGTTAAGACTTCACAGAGGATGTAGTGGAGCTGGAAAGAGTTCAGAGAAGTGCTACAGTCTGCTTGAAGGTAGAGAGGTTCTACAGAGAGATCTGGACAGGCTGGATTGTTGGGTCGAGGCCAACTGCATGTGCCTTAACAAAGCAAAGCACTGAGTCCCACACTTGGGTCACAACAAATACCTGCAGTGTTTCTTGGGGCAGAGTGTTTGGAAAGCTGCCTGGCAGAAAGGGGTCTGGGGATTTGAACTGACAGCCAGCTAAATATGAGGCAGCAGCATGCTCAGGTGGCCAAGAAAGCCAAAAGCATCCTAGCTTGCATCAGTAGCAGGGAATTGATTGTCTCCCTGTATAACTCCTTCCAGTGAAGTGATCCTGCTGAGGCAGGGGGATTGGACTAGATGACCTTTCGGGGTCCCTTCCAATTCCTAATGATTCTATGATTCTAGGCACTCAGCACTGCTGAAGCCATACCTCATCTACTGTGTTCAGTTTTGGGCAGTGCAGTACAGGGATATTGAGGTGCTGGAGCAGATCCAGAGAAGGGCAACAAGGCTAGTGAAGGACTGGAGGACACAAGTCTTATGAGGAACAGCTGAGATGAAGAAAACAAGGCTTCAGGGAGACATTGCTGTCCACAACTTCCTGAAAGGAGGCCTTAGAGAGGTGGATGTTGGTCTGTTTTCACAAGTAACAGGTACTAGGACAAGAGCAAATGACCTCAATCCATGCCAAAGGAAGTTTAGGCTAGGCATCGAGCATGGAACAGGCTGCCAAGAGGGTGGTTGAATTGCCATCTCTGGGCATGTATAAAAGCGGTGTAGATACGGAACTTAACAATATGGAATAGCAGTGGGCCTGGGACATTTAGCTAAATGGTTCGATTCAATGCTCTTGAAGGTCTTTGCCAATCTAAATGATTCTATTATTTACTTTAAAATGTGGAAATAACACCTTCAAGTGGTCCTTATCCTAATGGAAAAGACAAGGGTGGCCTGTTGAGGAGTAAACTGCATTTAGAATACAGACTAGCCAACAATGTGTTTTATGCATTAAAACCATGACGTCTCAAGCTCAAAGGCTTAAATTTAAAGCTGGACAGCCTTAAGGTGAAGTAAGTATACATTTGTACTCTAAGAGGTTAAGCACTGAATCATCTTTACCATAAGCACTTTCAACATCTCTGTTGTGTTCTGTTTTAAAACTTGAATTTTGTCCTCAAATATTTGCTATAGTTGTATAGATTTATTGTCTTTTGCCTGATGTGGAGAGGTCAGACTAGGTAACTGCGATAGGTCACTTGGCATAATTAAAGAATACTAGCTCACTCTATTACTTAAACACAGTTCTCATTGATTGTTTCTCTGAAACGGTAAAAGGCACAAACTTTTTAAGAATAGGGTAGTCTCCCAGATGATATTCTACAGTATCGTATATTTGGGGGTAAAGCAGAATAGTTTATCTGCAGTTAATTTTGTTTACAGTTTAATTCCTTATCAAAATTACATCTGTTCTTACAACCTTATTTCTTGCACTGACAGAAAGAAAAGCACCCTTCAAATTTTCTTTAACTGTAATAAATTCTATTAAGCTAACTCCACAGCTGAGTGACTTGAGGTTCTGCTAAGCCCGTTGATCGATAGGCATCAATAAATGCAAATTTAAGAAATTCCAAGCATCACTTAAGAGCTATTTTTCAATTTTCTGTTTTTATAGATCCAACTAAAAAAACCTGTATAATACACATGTATGTTGGAATGTACTCTGTACTGTTCGGTTGGTTTTTGGGGGGTTTTACATTATGGATTCTTGGAAGCATCATTATTGTGAAAATCATAGAATCATAAAATGTTTCGAGTTGGAAGGGACCTTTAAAGGTCATCTAGCCCTATCTCCCTGCAGTAAGCAGGGGCATCTGCAACTTGATCAGGTTGTTCAGAGCCTCATCCAGCCTGACCTTGAATGTTCCAAGGGATGGAGTCTCTACCACCTCCCTGGGCAGTCTGTTCCAGTGTTTCACCACCATCACTGTAAAAATCTCTTCCTGATACCAAATCTACTCTCTTCTTGTTTAAAACCATCCCATCTTGTTTTGTCACAGCAGGCCTTGCTAAAAAGTCTGTCTCAATCTTTCCTGTAGGCAACCTTGACTGAAGACCTCCAATGAGGTCTTTCTTCTTGCAGCCTGTCCTCATAGGAGAGGTGTTCCAGCACTCTCATAATCTTTGTGGCAATTCTCTACACTCAGTTCAAAAAGTTAATGTCTGTCTTGTGTTGGTGACCCCAGGGCTGGACAATACTCCAGATGGGGTCTCACCAGAGCACCTTAAAAAAACGTACATGTTTGGGAAATTTAGTCAGTTTTTTGCATTCATTCAGTGGCAGCATGAGAAAATTTGTCTGAAATCTTGCTCTTTGAGGAAGACAGGCAGTTGTAACACACATATATCTAAGGATACAATCCATGATATGTGTCTGTCATCTCCAAAAATCTCTTACCTAGAAGCAGAACCCCAGAGTCTCCTACTTAGAGTGTTTGAATTGTCAGATTTTTCTTAAAGAAGATATGAAATTGACACTTACACTAATAAATTATTATTATAATTGTATCAAAGAGTTCAAGATCAGTTCTGAGTACATCTTAAGAGCAAGCTACAGAAACCTCCTCAGCAGGGTGAAACTTGTTAACCTAATTTCTACTTTCATAACCCTTTAAGGGCCAATATATTTTGCTGATACGATCCCCTGAGCCACACTCATTAACATTCTTTGTACCTAGTCTGCTGGATCGCCTGTGGAAAGCTGTATTTTCATCTTCATAAAACAGGTAGCATTATTCATAAAGCTATGAAGTAATTACTTTGCAATTACCCATATTTATATTACATTTGCACGTAGTCTGTTGACATTGTTGGCCAAGTGACATTAATGCACGCATTTCTGCTTGAAAGAAAGACGCAACATGCCAGTGAAATATGATCAAGTATAGGGGTTTGTGCCCTCGTGTCAGATAAGAATTCAAGGCCAGTGACCGTGTTTTGAAATTCTGGCTGGTTTAGATTTAAAAAAAAAAAAGGAAACATGAAAAAAAGAACATTTTCATACCACATTTGAAAATTCTGAATTCCCTCTGAAATCATAAAAATAAAAAAACAAATGCTGTAAAGGTTTTATATCACATCTTTGAAGTATAACTGCTTTTCTGTTTATCTGATAACGTGGAACAACCGTCAACTTTACCAGCTTTCCCATTTTTGTTGACTGAATTCTGCTAACCCTGGGTGGCGCATAAATGACACGGCAAATTAAATTTGACACCTCTATTGACTGAATCATTGCAAGACAAAAAAGAAAGCACCATTGATTTCCTAAATGTTACTTTTATATGTGAAAAAAAATCCAACCTTATTCTTCTAACAAATAAAACTTTATAAATTTTATAAAGAATTATTTCTTCTTATAATTGAAATGACAACACAGAGACTCACGTGCTGCTGACTACTGAAGTGGCTGATTGATTCACCAAATACTACTTTGTTACAGTCGCTCACAGTGTTTGACCGTCGAGGCCACAACTCTACATGGTTATGGAGCTGCTGGTTATGTAGTTTTCCTGACATTTATCCCAAGTAACTTATGAGCCTCACAGGTGAAGTTAGAAATTCATTTTACTAGTGCTGTTACAGTTATAAAAATCAGACAGACTAGAGCATCTATCTCGTGTGTCTGGGACTTCAGTTTTGAGAAGTATGTTGTTCATATGCCATTGTCTCCTTCTCTGGAGATGTTTAAAATCCGCCTGGATATGTTCCTGTGAGACTTAGAATCATAGAGTGATACAATCTTTAGGGATTGGAAGGGACCCCAAAAGATCATCTAGTCCAATGCCCCTGCCACAGCAGGATCACTTCACTGGAGAAGTTATAGAGTCATAGAATCAGTCAGGGTTGGAAGGGACCACCGGAACACCCAGTTCCAACCCCCCTGCCATGGGCAGGGACACCCCACTCTAGACCAGCCTGGCCAGAGCCTCATCCAGCCTGGCCTTAAACACCTCCAGAACCACCCAGCCTGGCCTTAAACACCTCCAGAACCATCCAGCCTGGCCTTAAACACCTCCAGAACCATCCAGCCTGGCCTTAAACACCTCCAGAACCACCCAGCCTGGCCTTAAACACCTCCAGAACCACCCAGCCTGGCCTTAAACACCTCCAGAACCACCCAGTCTGGCCTTAAGCACCTCCAGGGACAGGGCCTCAACCGCCTCCCTGGGCAACCCACTCCTGCTCTGGCAGGGGATTGGACTAGATGATCTTTCAAGATCCCTTCCACTCCCTAATGTTCTGTGATTCTGTGACACCCTTTGTTCATTCTGCTGAAAACACCTATGAATTTTACCTTGTAGAAGTCTCTGCAGTGTCAGCGCACACGTGGGCAGACGAGGTAGGCCTCACTCAGCAGCTCAAAGCTCTGGGGACTGAGCACACGTCACTTAATGCAGCCTTTATCCACTACTCACATTAAATCTTTCTTCTCCAAACAGGGATGAGAACCAGAATGGATTTTGGTACAAACAAAGAGGGAAGACTGGTGTATTTTAAGGTAGTAAGTAAGAAAGGCAAAGAGCAAGTTAAAAACAAAAGATGAGCAAAGGGGCAAACACAGGTAGAAACCCACGTTCCTAACAGCCTCTCAAAACTCCCTCCAAACCAAAGAGAGCTAGAGGCAAGCACAAAACACAAGGCTCCTTCCCAGTGTCTGCCACTTTCTTGCATCCTGTGGTAAAGTCCTTTCAAAAAGCCCAGACAGAAGATGAAGTTTAACAGGAAATTAACAGATAACAGGAAATTACAGTAAAAACACCAAACCCAAACAACAAACCCAAACAAAATCTCCAACTAATTAAAACCGACACCCTCTGTCCTCCTCCACCTCCTGCTCCTCACCAATCAAACAGAAATTTGACACCACAAATATTTCACGCTGAGAAGAAGAAACCTGAAATACCACTTGTGACCTGAAATCACCCTGGCATATGCAGCCCTTCTGATGCAGTTTTTAGTTATATGATCACACAGTGTTTCCCACAGGATCATTTAGGTAATGTATACTAGAGAGACAGGATTATGTGTTTCAGACAGCCAAAGTTCAATTTGCAGAGGTCCTAGGTGTTGACGGATAAAACTGAAATCAGTGTGAGCTCTGCTCTGAAATAAAGTGCAGTGAAAGTGCTAAGAAAACTGGAAAAAAAAGTCATCCTCTTAGCTTCTCAGGTAAGGCATAAAAATTGGTTAGCACTTCTGAAGATGCTGTCTATCTGCTGAAGATTGCTGTCTCTCTATTTATGACCAGGATCCCTAGTGAAGTGAGGATAATATAAAGTCACTTCAGGAAATTGCATGTAAGGATAAATTTGCTGGCAGTATGGAAGAGTGAAAAATAGTCTGAATGAGAACTGTAGAGTCAAGCTCTTATAAAAACTACTAATTCTTTATTTTCTAAGTATATGCTTCATATAGAATATGAGACTCCACAAATGATGATTTTAAAATTTTTTAAATTTTAAATTTTAAATTTAAGTTTTTTAGATTTTATTTTCTTTTTTTTTTTTTTTCAGAAATAACCCTAAGTGCCTGTGTTTCAACGCTGCACAGAAATGACTGCAGTCAACCATCCTGGACAGAGACAAAAGTAATTTTAAGTAATACCTTCTGCTTATATGGTACATGGTCACTACCATTTTAGAGCTAAGTGTATGTCCATCACAATAATAACCTTCTCCATCGATATAATGTTGACTATTCAAGTACGTGAGGAGAATAGAGTCGCAGAACTGTAGAATGGTTTGCGTTGTAAGGGACGTTTAAAGACCACCTAGACCAAACACCCAACATCTAGGGGCACTTTCCACTAGATCAGGTTGCTCTTAACCTGTTTGTTATCATCCCTCAACGTCATCAACTTAGCCCCAAGAGTACCTCAGCTTTCCTCATCCCATGCATACACTTACGGATAGTATCTTTATGTTGTTCTCAGTGTGCACGTCTCCACTTCCGTGTCTGTACCTCTTGTGTTTGAGTTTGACCAAGGGTTTGTCTCAGCCATGCTGGTCTCTTGCCTTAACATCCTAATAGTTTGGGGACAGGCAGCCTTGCAGAATGTGCATTGTCTGGAACACTGTGGCACTAGCTACCATACAAATTTTTGTTTGTTTGTTTTTGAAACTAAACCCTGAAGTTCTAATTTAGTGAAAAGGAATTGAAAAACCCAGTACCAAACTGCCCTGCCAGCACGAAGAAGTAGCTCAGCTACACAGATAAAAGCATTAAATCATGAAACTGCTATTTACAATATTGCAAAAGTACCGCCATTCATTGACACTAATATGAAATTCAAATCTCCTTGTTTTGTTTCAGGGGACATGATCATTTTTTTTTTCAGCTTATATGTACTCTAAATGCAGAATAAATGACCCAATTTTACAATAAAGTTGGAAAGTATACTAGAGACGCTCAAACTCGGGCAGTTTTTCAGAGCCATCTTTGCCAAAGAAATCTGTGCAAATAGAGATACAGAGAAATCTTCTCTAATGTTGTTTATCATAGACATTTAAACAGACAACAGACTCATTTGAAAGGGTGTATCACAGTGTTTAAATTGTTTCCTAATACATCTAATGCAAAGGCTGCAGGGTGTCTGTTCTGTAAACCATAACATATGTCTGTTAATCTGCACCTACACATAGGTAAGACAGTACTAATTTCAAATAAGTTCTCGTAAACTCCAGAACATTAAAATTCATTGTTCTACTTATCATGTTAATTTTACCTACTTAATGGTCTGAGAAAGGTGAAAAACTTGCTAAATATTCCTCCAGGACTCTGTCAGGTTTGGCCCCACAAAGAAGAGAAAAATTCTTCTCAAGCCTAAAGCAAACTGCCAGAATTTTAACACTTTTAAAAACACCTAAAAGTTCAGTAGAGGGAAAGAGGATGAGGCAGTGACAATGAACTTTGTAAAGGTTTTGGCAAGTATTACAGTGAAAACATAAGGTGAACGTACAGATTCACTATCTTTCCTCTCCCTCCATCTGGTAAGCGAGGCAGAGAGACTCCATGCTATGAAGTGGTCTCACCTTCATTTTCACATAATTTTCCCTCTTTTTTTTTTTTTGCACACTCTTCTTTATCTGTAATTTGGTCATTTCCACCATCTGTTAAAGTGGGCAGAATGGTGATAATTGCTGATCATCGACTTCCCTGTGGCTTTCAGGAAGATAATGCTTGCACAGACAAAATAAACTCAAATATTTTTTGAAGCAAAGACAAAAAAATTAGTAAGCTGTTCAATTCAGCTGAATATTTAGAATCATGTGAAGTTTTAAAAATAATCTATGCAATGTTTTGATGATTATTCAGATTTTTACATGACAGGTCACGTAGTCCGCATGACCTGTGTAGTACTTGTATTGTATCTATGTTAGATCTATGTTGTATTTGTATTATAATACAATTTTTGAAAAGGACATTAGAATTCTAAGCACTGCCTTAATGTATTTAGGCTTTATAAAAATATATTAAAGATTGTTTATTAAAATGTCATCAATGAAAGAGAATTAGCAGATAAATTAGAATGGGCCAGTGTCTCTTCAGCAAAGATCTACACAGAAGACATCCTAATTTCAAACTACATTTATGTTATCAGTATATAAATATAGATTTATTAGCTCTCATGCATTTCTCTGACATTTTTGCCTTTTCAGAGAAAAGGAAAATGAAGCTGAATCTAATTTAAAAAAGCAATGTATGTGGCAATCATCTCCAATTATGTTCAAGAGACTGCAACATATATTTCCATTCCAGGCAGTGTTGAAAACCCCAATGGCAGCACACTAAGAAATGTCAAGGGAACTGGTGGAACCAACCATTTCTTCCTGCTTCAATAGATCCAGTAAATGCTATGTTGACTTGCACACATACACAGTCTCTGTAAGCAGAACTAAATATTTGCAAGCAGTCCATTGCTGGCTTTCTGCATGCCTTTTCAAGTTTTGGCTTTCAAGGATTCATTTTGAGAGTTAAATTTGGAAACTCTGTAACTCAAGGAAAGCTTCACTTAATTGCACAGTCATGATGCCTTGTTTTTCTCTTTTTCCGGGTTTGTGAAGAACTAAGATAAGACAGGACAAGATTAGCAAAGGAATCTACTGTCTTTGCATTCAACTAATTACGTAATGCAAGTAAATGGCAGGAGAAATAAACGACAGACCTTAAATACCAAGTGTTAATCTATGAGTTACCTACTTTTCAACAGACGTGTTTTCTATGAAGAGTGAAAGAGGTATTTAAGCTTTGCTAAACTGATCAAGGTGTCTTGCAAATGTAGGGGATTGAATTAAAATTTAAGGCATTCATAAGCTATCAAAGTTAGGCTCACTTTCTTGAGTGACGTAACTTCAGATTACACCTTTCTGGAAGAGATGCACTTCTCATAGAATTATGATTCTATGATTCTATGATTCTCTGAAAACATCTTCTGCCATTCTGCAGTGTTTTTATAGTACTTTAACATAAAACATAGTATTTTAACATAAAATAACATTTAAAAATAACATACATATATATGTTATAAATGCCAAAATAAAATAACATAAAAAGTAGTTTCAAAAATACTAAATTTGAGGTCCATAAACCCATTTACTAGGCCAATTATGTAAAATTCTAAATTTAAAATAAAGTTTTATACCATTTCCATTGACTGATCAAGTAGGTGTTCTGCTATTTAAAATGTCAAGAAAAGATAATTCAGGTCATTTGTTTTTCTAAAAATCTCTATATATCCTGCAATTAAATGTTGAAAACTAGATTATTACTTTATGTTATTTTAAAATGCTTTATACCGAAGTCCTCAAACATTTTAATATCCTTAATTTTCTTTGCTTTTTTCTTCAGATAGTGAATACATTAAGACTTCCTCCGAGTGTTGTCTGTCACTATCACAATATGATAGCATTCAAACATTGGATATATGCAAATACAGCACTCCTCCTCTTTTGTCCCTTAGCAACACGGTGCAATAATTGCGCTCCTCCCCCTCCATTATTATGCAAAATGCATTCAAGACAAGTAATGCTTAGAGTGCTTAGAGTGAAATTGTTCCTGTGGTGAGATATTTTGACACAGGAATCTTTTCTCATCAAAGATGAAAAGTACCTTGCCATTCATTTCTAATTACAGCCTCGATTCTGTCAGTAGAGAAAGATGCCAGCTCCCTGTGGTGATGTCATGCATTGACATCTACAGAACTACATTGGATTTTGTCTGCTCTAGGTGTTTGCCAAGATCAGTCAGTGTCAGCGCTGATACACACTGATAAAGAGAATTTTTTGCTCTAAGTGTTAATTGTGTTTAAAGAGAAGAAAAGGGCATTACGCTCTCTTGTATCAATAATTGCTGAATTATCTTCTAAAACACTGCAAAAATCTCCATTTCGTATTCCTGCTCCGAAATGCTAAGACATTAAATTGCAATGACAACAGAGATTTCACACTCCAAGAATCAATTTGAAAAGATGTAAACTTATTAAAGATTAAAATGAACTATTTAGTGTTCTGCAATTAGTGTTAACATTCAAGCTAAAACTACCAGCAGGGAAATAGCTGAACAGAAGTGGTAACCATAGGAGAATGCAAAGCCTTTGAGACATTCTAATCCTGGCCAAAACAGCATTAGACAGTCTAATTCAAACTACACTCACATTAGCATAAATCAGGAGAAGAGATAAATAAATCCCACTCATTAGTTCTACTTAGCATAGTGGCTCTTATTAATTTTCTGAAAGTGATAGAAAATATTTATAATTGTACAAGCCAGAAGTTTATTTTACCTCATGCTAGGACTTACTCACACCTGGCAAGATAACCACAACAGCAAGAACTTTGGCGCTCTGGACAGAATTGTCCAACGTGCATGATTTAGAAGACCAGTTACTAAGCCAGCACAGATATGTGACATTACTGAGTTGCCCTTGGCTCAAAACATGTTCACAGTGTCATCGTGTCAGGTTGGAAGGGACCTCAAACATCCAAGCTTTCTGGGCAAAACCACACTCATCACTCTGTCCAGCCAAATCTTCAAACTGGTCAGTGTTGGGGAATCTACCACTTTCCCGGGGAGATTATTCCAATGTCTGACTGTTCTCAGTGAAATTTTTTCTTCTTGTGTCCCATCAGGAGCGCCTCAGATTTTGCCTTCTTTAAAGTCCAGCAAGAAACTTTTCTCAAGGAGAGCATCATATACTATGCTGCTTTCAGTATCTTGCTCTGAACTAAGAATTGGAGTTTATTCTTCTTGAGCTTATACTGCTCTTAGTCTCTGTTTTAGTCTTGATTTGGATAGAGTTATTTACCTTCCTAGTAGTCAGTACAGCACTGTGTTTTGGATTTAGTGTGAGAATAACACTGATAACACACTGATGGTTTAGCCCTTGCTAAGTACTCATTATCCTAAGTTAAGGATTTTTCAGTTTCTCATGCTCTGCCAGCAAGCAGGTGCACCAGAAGCTGGGAAGGAGCACGGTCAGCACAGCTGACTTCATCTAGCCAAGGGGATATTCCACACCACAGAACTACATACTCAGTAAATAAATGAGGGTGATTTGGATGGGAGAGGCTGGTCACTGCTTAGGGACTGGGGGAACATCGGCCAGCAGGAGATGAGCATTGTGTATAACTCATCTTTATTGGGTTTTATTTACTTACCTCTCTTCTGCTTACATTCTCTTTTCATTACTAATATTATTCCTAATTTTGTTATTGTTATTAATAATATTAATATTTTATTTCAATTATCAAGCTGTTCTTACCTCAAACATTGAGTTTTACCTTTTTTTCTGATTCTTCTTCCCATCCTGCTGGGAGGGAACATATATGAATGAATGGCTGCATAAAGCTTAGCTGCTGGCTGGTGTTAAACCATGACAGTCTCTTTTTAGCTTCTTCTTATGGAAAACCATGCTTAGGCAAAATCTAACCTCAATCTAACATAACCTCAAGAGGAAAGTTAAAGTCAGGCAAAATCAAATGCCTATTGAGGGTATTTTTAAGAAAGACCCCTTATGAATTACTGTTCTACTTTCTACATAAATATTCTTGTGCTAACAAGAAAATTAAACTACAATTCACAAAATGCATTGAATCTCTTACATCGATGATAAACTTTGTGTGAATGTCACTAAATAAGTCCCAATATACAAATATATAAAAGAAACACCTGTGGGGTTTTACACATAGAGAGATAAAATACAGTGTCTGACTCATATATACCTCACTTACAAGATAGACATCAGAATAACAAATAGGTTACTACTGTTAACTTGCATGTGAGTGTCAATTACATGTAATCCCAAGGTCTTTTTTTGCTTTAATTAGTATTCTGTGCTTTTCTTGCATTAGTTTCACAAACTACTCCTTTGGCAAAGATTCAAGGTGAATCCAGCTTCCCTGTGCACACGTGAATCTCCAGTGCAGGACAGTCAGTGTCCTTGTAGAGCAGTCACCTTTTGGTCATGGAAAGTGGGTTGAAATAGGGGTTATCAATAGCCTCCTGATGTGAGTCTCTTTTGAGATTCACTGAAGTGCTCTTATGCCTACTGTTGGTATTCCTGTGCTCTGAAGTGCCCAGCTGGCAGCTTCAGTAAAGCAAGTATATTGATAGCTGCAGGGGGCACGATGTAGACGTCTATTTGTCAATAACTAAAATATATCACAGAAACACAGAACATCAGGGATTGGAAGGGACCTCGAAATCCCCCTGTCTGAGCAGGATCACCTAGACTAAGTCACACAGACACATATCCAGGCGGGTTTTAAATGTCTCCAGAGAAGGAGACTCCACAACCCCCTTGGACAGCCTGTTCCAGTGCTTTGTCACCCTCACTGGGAAGAAGTTCCTTCTCATATTGATGTGGAACCTTCTGCTATGTTCCAGGTTACACACATTGACCCTTGTCCCATCACCAGATGACACTGAGAAGAGCCTGGCTCCATCCTCCTGACACCCACCCTTCATATATTTATAGACATTAATGAGGTCACCCCTCAGTCTCCTCTTCTAAAGAGACCCAGCTCCCTCAGCCTCTCCTCATCAGGGAGGTGTTCCACTCCCTTCATCATCCTCGTTGCTCTGCAACGGACTCTCTCCAGCAGCACAATATATCCCATTGTAGTCATCTTTGTTTGTATTCCTGTTACAGCGGTTAAATGTTACTGAGCCAGTGCTTATACTCAATAAAGAATCAAAACACTTTTTGTAGAGTGGAAATTTCCAAACGTTTTGTACAAATTTTGTGTTTTGCTTAAAACGGCTTTTCAAGAGTTTGATAAAAGTCCTCACTCTAACCTTCAGGAAAAAAAACCTAATGTTTAATACTTTAAAAAGCCCAAATGTTCCAAAAGAGCAATTACAAGAAGCTATTTCTCAAATGTTTTCATAATTTGTGACTGTGATTTCACCTGCTGATGAAACTTAACTGGTGCCATTTCAAAATCTGATGCTGTTTCACAAAGGTTGCTTGTCAATGTTTTCTGCAGAATTACCGTGGACTGGATAATCTTTTGATCCTCTTTTGGCCCCTTCCAATCCCTAATGTTCTGTGATTCTGTGATGTACATAAACAGGGTTCAGGTGACCCTGAGATAAATACTATCCACAAATCCAAGCAAACTCTTCAGTTTCTAAAAGGCTGTTAAAACTAAATGAATAATATAAGAGTTTGCTTCTATAAATGCTGTCAATTTAAAAGCTTTTGCATAACTGTACTAGTAAGAAAACTCTGGACACGTTATTTGCTCTTCAGTGTTCTTAGTGGCATTAACATATTAAAATTTTAGTTTATAGTTTGAAACAGAAATTATACTAGATGAACCTTAATGTTTTATGCATTTTAAAAGGCAATTTCAGACATACGGAGGTTGACATTAGTCACGTACAATTATTCCAAACTCAGCTGCAGTGGTTATAGGTGTTGTAAGTCTGTAACTGCTAAAAAAAGGTGGGTGTTTTTTTAAGCAAACCAAACAAATAATACAAATCAAAAGAACAAATAATCTGTTTCAATTTACTACAGCCAGTAGAGTTGACCGTCTATTATATGGGATTTTAAAAATAAAACTAAAATTCCCTTTTGAAATTATAAAGATTTAAATTTCACCATGTACATAGGCAGCTGTATAATCAAGTGTATTTGACTTCTTGTCAGGTTCAAATCTCCAAATCCCTTGTCAAACACGCTGTCCATGGTTAGTAAAGAAAGGCTGTTCTAAATCAAGCCCAGGATTCTTTTTACTATTCAAAAGAATATTGGCTAGATATTTATTACTCTATTCTTGAGCTACATCCAATTACTTCCACAATGTATGGCATCTCTCCATGTTTGACAGAAAAAATAGATTGCTGACAAAGAAATAAAAAATAAATAACGTCCTCTCTCACATCTCAAAGCACAAATGACATTAAATACTAATTCCATTCTAGAGTAAATACATATGATTAGTGCAATGACTTAAAGGAATGATCTGTCTCACATGATGCAGTAAATTTGCCATTTATTCAAATATCAGTAATCACTCTAGCTGAATTGCATAAACATGGGTTTTAGAAGAAAGATAAACAAATGCAAATTGGTTATCGCAAGGTAAATACCCTATAATGAATTCTCTAGTCTATGTAAGCGGCATCATCCTCAGCAGCATCCTACTTTGTTCTTAAGCCAGCGAATATATACACATAGATCCTTAAGGCTGACTTTAAGTCAAAATATTTACAGAACAGACTTTTAAGCTTCTCCTGTGTAGCTGTAACAGATCCTACAGCACCCAAATCAATACACCCTGCTTCCTATTTCTTGACAATGGTGTTAGGATTTCATCCACACTCACTTTCAGGAGCTGCAGAGCCCTCCAAAAAACCCACCTGCACCCTGAAGCCAAGTGACTTTCTAGTCTCTTCTCTCTTTTTGTAGGGTAAAAACAGAATTCTGGAACAGAAGCAGCAGGAGACAATAACAGGCAAGCAGGATTGTTCCCAGGTGGGGTGCTTACAGGCTTCTCTTGCCTTAGGTAACAGTAGCTGGGAGAGTGGTGTGGGACTGCATACCATGTGAATGGAGGATTGGACTAGATGATCTTTCAAGGTCCCTTCCAACCTCTAATGTTCTGTGATTACCAAAAGCCTGTTTGTCCATCACTGGTGACCCTAGACAGGAGGGATGCCTGTGACTGACAATGGCATCAGACTATGCTAAATGGTTAGCAGAGGATTGCCAAGAAATTCTGTAAAAAAGTCAGCATGAAAACAAGTACAAAAAGACCATGGCAGTTTGAGAATGCCAAAGGCCCTGCAGTCATTGTGACCTCAGCCTAGGGATGACAGAGCATCCTCACTATCAGGGACCACGAAAGGACAATGATAGTACAGGCTGCACACCTTGAGTGAACCGATATGGATGGGGGGTGAAGCCAGAATACACACACAACTGTGCAAGTGTGTGTGGTTCACACTTCTGAGGATTAATTGTAAAAGGCTCCCTAGAATTTTAAATACGTCTAGCATTGTTGTTTATCTTGTGTATTGGTATTGCTCCTGAATATAGGATTAATTTATTGCAGGTTAATTATGTGTAATTAATGCTCAATAAACCTCTTAGAGCTAGATTTTATTTAAACCATGTCCAAAATTATAGATTGCATGCTCAAATAATGTGTCTTCGAGCAAGTTCTAGATGTATGACAGAGAAATAACATCCAAGAAGCAGAAGAGGAGATATTTTACAGCATTTTACATGTACATTTACATTTACAGATATTAAGCAGAAGCTTTCAATGTTCAGCTGGATTGCAGTAAAAGAATGATGGTTGTTTCAGTAAAAGAAATCAGGGTATTGCAATAGAAGTGGCAAATATAACTACGTAGATACACAGCATGGATGGGTCAAAAGGTGACTACAGTGTTGATCATCTAGGTGTAGTCCTTTAAAGTAGGTGAAGGTTAAACAAGATTCCTATTAGCCTAGTTGATTGAGGTGTGTCAGTTGGGAGTAACCATTTGAAGAGAAGCCAAATGATGAGAAAATACTCTTGTAAGAACTACTTTACTAACCGTAATGGTGTGATTTCCTTAGCACTTTATAATGATACGGGCTGAATGTACAACACAAAAGAGTATCTACTCCAAATAACAATTTATCGCACTAAACACAGGTAGTATTTGTTAAAGTTTGCAGAGTTACGACACAAAGTACTTTTATATGTTCTCCGAGTACCCCAATTTGAAAGACCTTAACAAGAACACTTCTGTAACTTGAGATTGGAAAGCGTTGCCCAATGAAGTTTGACACGGAGTACTGGGTTTGATTCACCCTGGCTAGGAACCCCAGGTTCATTTTATTGACAGACACCCTGAGGATGATTTAAGTGTTGGTTGAACTGAGTTACACTCTGCTATTCCTTTCTACAGAGACTCTGCAATGAGCCTCAAGGCCAATGTGCCCTAGGCCAACAGTAAAGTGTGTGGGAGATGTGTGATTTCTTTTTAAGTTAATATTTTTTACAAATTAGTATCTTGGACTGTCCGCTTCATGAATGAGAAGCTTTGCACAGGCAAATTTACAGATAAATAAAGAAATCGTTATCTCATTTATGCATTTCTAATCTCGTTCAAGTGGAATTGAAAAAGACACACTCATTTATAAAAAGTGCATTTTAACTATGTGCAATTTACAATGTGAATGCTGTTGGCTAAAGAGACACTGCTGCAGATGGATCTGTTGATTCAGTTACTAAGATCTGTACAGTTGCTTTGACTTTAATGTGCATGTTCAAATTCTCGTTTAACTGAACATTCATTTGTCTGGAAGACTGAATGCATGCAGGCACTAATTTGTTACAGGAAACGAATGCACTGTGCAAGAAAAACACACATTTCTTCTTCATCAGCCAAATTATTTTAAATTTAGCAATGTGACTGATTACTTATGTATGACAATTACTACATTTTCAAACAGAGCAGTTTTGTAGTTACTTATGCTGAGGTCTTAAGAATTGTAAAGATTTTATTTGGTTTTGCCATGAAAGTCTATAAAGAAAAAAGAAATTATATTGATAAATTTCATACAAGTATGAAAATACTAAAGAAAAGCATTTGGGCTTAAAATGGAGTCATTCCTCATCTCCAGTTGAATTATTGCGCTCTTGCTATGTTCACAAACAAGTCTCTTGTACAAATTATGATCTACATATCGAAGTTTTAATAATGCTGATGACTTGGTAGAAACTCAGTAGGATAATGATATATGTTCAGTTTTCTCTCTATAAAAGGGAAAATAGGACTAAGTAATAAACCAAATGCTTGTAAGTCTCTTATCCTCCCACTGCTCAATTTTATACGGGGGAAAAACAAAGGCACAAGTGGAAATTCAAGTCTAGATCATACTAGATCCTACTACTTCAGTCTAATTCTCACATAATCCATTACATTTCCTGTATCCCCTAGGTGTTTATTTTGTCAACAGTTACAGCAGCAACACCTATGCTATGGATTTTAGTTAACTGTTAAAAACAGAAGCAGCAGACAATGTTGGCTCCTTGTAGAGGTTTACCTACATCTGTCTCATTAGGCTCTTTCTTTAATTGATGTTATTGTGTGCAATGAATATTTTTGCTTCTCCTGTTTCTATTTCTTTCTTGTACTCGGATCTTCACAGTATTCTAGTGAGTTAAATGTTGCAGTATGTGGCATGTCTTCTATTTGCTAAATGGCTTGGGAGATCATTTGACTGGCGCAGCTGTCCATCTTCTTTCACTTTATCTTTACATAATGTTTATACTGGGCCATTTGTTTCCCTATTGACTTAATGCTGTCATTCATCCTACAAGCTCTGTTGGGTATGTCTTCAGAGAATAATTTGTTCATTTATCAACTGGTATTCCTTTAATCAGATCCTCTTCTGAGGTTTTTCTGCTGCTCTCCCTTTCCTACTCCACTCTCATGTATTTTAGCTATGAAAGGGAAATTATAATTTTTAACTGCTTAGCATTGGTAGCTTGTGATTGAGGAATGATTTGGCACATTGGGTAAGAAACTAGAGACTGAAGGATTCCTTTGAAAGGCAGTGAAATTTCTCTTGGTGCATTCCCTCGAAGCCTCAATACTGTCTTGTTTCCACCCTGGAAAGAGAGCAGTCCGAGTTCAAGCTGTGGACAGCAGAGCTGGACTGGTGATGGGCCCATAGGCAGCCTGATGTGCCCCACCTGCAACTGCTTCCAGTATTGGACTGTAAAGAATCTGTTTGTCTCGTATCTTTGCAGACTCATACTGTACTGTGGTAGGAATCTGCCCAATGCATTGCTCATTCATTTATATATATATATATTTTTAAACAAAAGTATGTGCTGAATTCATCTTGACAAATACCATAAAAACTCCCTAATATCTACCAAGATGATTGGTCACTGTAGAGTTTTGACAAATTTTATTTGTTGGTTGGTTTTTTTTTTTTATCTTGGTCTATTGGATACAATAACACAAGAAGGGATACGCTACAGCTTTTAGTTCCTTTACTATTTGGTTTGAATTGGTTTGTTTTTCTTTAGTGAAAGTTAATAACTTCATTGAACTCCCTGTAGTATCGATAAATATGTTTTCTTTTAAAGGGTTTTAATGTGATTCTACTTTCCAGACAGTCTGTAGGCTCTTCTCCAAATATCTATAAATTTCATGGGCTTGTGCAACCCTTAGCACTGCTGAAAGGGTTTGTACTAATTACAGTGAAATTTGAACCAGGTTTTTAGTTGATTTCTTTAAAGACTTTCTACTTTATAGTCTTATAATATGAAAACTAGTGATTCAGATTTTTCAGGTAAATTGCTTGTTGTTCTGACTTTATTTTTATTCCAACAACTAGGAACAAATATTCTGTTTATATAAATAATAACATAATTTGCCTGCAAAATAAGGTTCTTTTGAAGCACTTTATCAGGTAAGTCTGGATCTGGAACAGTGTAGCCAGCTTTATCTTCACTGAAAGCTTCAAAATAACTGTCAGCAAAAGTGAAGATCTGCCTAAAAAAGAATGAGATATATCTACCACATGTATTCCTTTAACAATTTCTTTACAATAGTTGTTTGTGTCTACAGGGCAGCAGGTAAGAAAGTCCAGAGGACAAGAACAGATTTTCCCTACACTGTAGAGCTCAATCAATTTTGTTACAGGAATGGAGATGTTCCCTCACCTTTCTTTTCCTCAATTTGTAATTAAAAGAAAGAAGGAGCTCTTTCAATTTGAAGCAATAAAACAACTCTTGATCTTATATTCAGTTCAAAAAAACCAAGAAAAGCTTTCTCTCCGTTTGAAGTGAGTTTTGCCAAGCAAGTGCTGACACTTGCAAAGCCATTCTGTTACCCTTCTACCTAGAGCTAGGTGTCTTGAAACTTTATGCAAGGTGGCCAGTTTCTAGATTAGAAACTGTGTGTCCAGCAGGAGTAGGGGCCTGATTGTCCCCCTGTACTCAGCACTGGTGAGGGCGCACCTTGAGTCCAGCTTTGGGTATCTCAGTACAATGGAGACATCGAGGTGCTGGAGCAAGTGCAGAGGAGGGCAACGAAGCTGGTGAAGGGTTTGGAGAATAAATCTTATGAGGAGAGATTTAGAGAGTTGGGGCTGCTAAGTTTGAGGAAGAGAAGGCTTAGGGGAGACCTCACTGCTCTCTACAACTATCTGAAAGGACATTGTAGAGATGTTGGTGTTGGGGTCTTCTCACAGGTCATTAGTGACAGAACCAGAGCGATGGACTTCAGGCTCCAACAGGGTAGATTTAGATTGGACATCAGGAAAAAAATTCTTCACAGAAAGAGTGGTCAGGCACTGGAATGGGCTGCCCAGGGTGGTAGTTGAGTCACTATCCCTAGATGAGTTTGAAAGACACTTAGGTGTGTTGGGAGATCTGGTTTAGTGGTGAACTTGTAAGGTAGGGTAGATGGTTGGACTTGATGATCCCAAGAGTCTTTTCCAACCTGAATGATGCTATGATTCTATTTTAACCTAAATTGGAGTGAAGGATTTTCCGTATCTAATTCTGGAAAGTGAATTTTCCTAGATAAAATTTCTCAGGCACTAATTAGACCTACTCTTAAGACATTTAAATGCTTTTACTTGCTAGAAATAGTTATTTATATTGATGTGTATTGCCTAGTCTTCATAACCAATTCAAGTATGCATTTTACAGATTCCATATTGTACTTTAAATAGGTTAATATGTCACTTTAATTTGCTTACTGTATTTAACAAACCTACAAATATTTGCCTTTCTGAGATATTTACATTATGATGGTAAACATATTTTCTTCAAGTACATTCTTTCCTCTCTCGTGTCTAGAAGGAGTAGCAGAGTAGCCCACACATATCTTCTAGTATCTAAAAGCAGGAGAACTTAATCCTACCAAATGCAATGATTAAGCAGGTAGTAAACCCATGAAGTAATAAGAAAAGCTGTGAAACAAACAAAGAAAAAACCCCAAGCATACTAATAACTAGATCTAATAGACAAAATGGATAAAACCGATATGTAAACGTATCTATACCTAAAGTTGTCAGAGGAAAAATACTATAATCTTAGGAGCAATGTGTAAAACATCATCTTTTTGCAAAATAACTCCTAGAATGTTAATTTCTGACATCTTTTCAGGGAGTTCCTCAGTTTGATCATGTCTTCGAATTTGCTATTCTGATGACTGTCATGCTCTCAGTCTGAGGTCAAGGCTGGTTTCCTGGGAAAGCAGAGGACTACATACACACCCAATGTCAAAGAGCATGCATGGAGCAGTCCCATTCAGCTATTTCATTACCGAATAGGAACAGTCTTTCTTTTTGCTTTCTATTCTGAACAGACAATGAGCTGTTTACAGGTAACTGCAGGAACCAAATTAGATTATTAGCATCTTACCTTATCTCCTTCTGATGTTTCTGAATTCAAGAATTTTTCCCAAAGATTGTATGGGTGGTTTTTTTTGACAGAGAGGATCTACCTAGGGGATTTTACTTAAGGAATATTTACCTGAAAGACCTTTCCAAGGAAATTTTGCATCCCTTTGGATGGAGTACCTAAAGGCCGGATTCTGCTTTTGATACATCAGCAGGAGTTTGATCCTTACTAATATAAATTAAAGTTGGTATCCAAAAAAAGTGCCAACTCAGCCATGTTACTAAAGCTCATGAAGATAAATAATGTCTTATTTACCACTTCTCTGAGAATGTCTATAGCTAGCATACTGCAACTGTTTAAGGACATTCAGTACAAGAAAGATGGCAATGAGCTGGAGAGAGTACCATGAAGAATTTGGGAAGCTGGTCTTGTTCCAGAGATGGCTTTGTGGAACCTAAAAGCAGCTCTCAGACCTAAAAGCGGTGCACATTGCAAAGACAGAAGAAGATTTTTCACTATAAAGATGGTCAGGCAATGGCACAATCTGCGGGAGGTTGGGTTGTACCCAAAAAGATGCAGAACTAAGCAGCCCGGTATGAGCTCAGAGCTGACCTGAGATTAGATTGTAGATTGCCCAACACCCTTTTTCTATCTGAACACTAGGATTTTATGAACTTTGGTTTTTTTGTAGGGAGCTACTTGTGTTTACCAGATTTGATAATTATCCAGTTAAATTCATGAGACAGAAAATCCAGGCACATATCAGTTACAAGAAGTGGTTTTACAGTTGCACAATCTGAAATCTGTACTCTAAAAAGCCCCCCCATAACCCCATAAGAACACCTGAAAACCAAGTTAATGCCAATTGTATGTCACTGCCAAATTCATTAACATTAACTAAGGAAAATGTCAGCTTCTACAATTGCTTGTGTCAGGTGGCAGTGACAAAAGAGAGTGTTTGCCACAGGTCATTAAATATTTTGTAGCTCATTTCTATCAGCACCAAATATTAGATTAAGACAGTAGCAGTGTTCATATGAGTTTGAAAGAATTAATTACAAAACTTCTTCATAAAGCTTACTGCATATATGATTAAAAGGATGAAAATAGCTTTCATTATGAGGACCTTAAATAGGAAAAATACTCCTGCGATAACAAACAAATGCCAGTAATTAGTGTAATGACAACAATAATACTGAGCTTTGGTTCTTCTCATCCTGTCAAAGCAGAAGTAATTATTTCTCCCCCAAACTGCTGATAAAGGATTTGTGCTGCATATTAGGGGTGTTTAATGATTCTTTTCAGAGTGTTTGTGTTATACCACATAATGTTGTAATTTTTGTGTGAGGTTATGGAATTCCTATTATTTTATTAAAAGCACTGCAAAACCCAGAAGTTCATCTCATTTGCCAAGACCTCTTTTCTAGTTTAGAGCCCAGAAAAGTAATCTTTTAAAGAAGTGCAAAATCCCTATTTTTAAGTCATGGATATTTGCAAGACTTGAGCTATTGACATAGATTCAGGTTAAAAGTCTGTCTCTGGTGAAGACCTGAGAAAAAAAACCCCAAACCAAAACTAGGGACATCTTCCAAAACTGTGTCTAACTCAGAGATTTTTTATAGCTGGGTGTCACCCAAATGTCTGACTTTCATATAAAATGGTAATAGTCATAAAATATCTGTGATGGACACGCAGGTTGCAGCCCAGCAGCCAAGGCTGTCTCCACAACTGGCATGAACTCCACCACCTCGACAAAGTCTGTCCTGGCCAGCCGTTCTGGCAGGCAGCACCAAAACCAGGCTGGCAGGAGTGTTCACTGGGGGGATGACCTATACCCCAAGTATCTGTTCCTGGACAAAAACCCAGAGTGGCTGAAAGCCTGCAGTCAGTTGCCTATTATGCACTAAGCACAAAGCCAAGAGGTCTATTTCCAGACACATCACTAGCCATTAGCACAGCTGTCTTCCATGGCAGAACTCCATCCTCATCAAACTCCCACAGCGCATCCAAACCTCATGACAACAGCCCTCCCACTTCAGGAGGGCGCTTGGAGCTGTATGTAGATCTTTCCAAAGTTCCTGCATTAAAGGATACCAAAACTGGCAGAGCCATGCTCTCTAAGCAAGTCTCCAGAGATGGGACATGAACCCGAGTCTGTGCAGCACCCAGACAGAGTGACGCAAGGACAAATGAGAGGGATGGGCGATGCAAGTGCGTTGCATCACACATGCAGTACCCCTGAGAAGGGCACTCTGGAGATACTCAAATCCTGTCTGGATGCTGACATGTGCATGCAAAGTAGGACTGCCTAAAGCAGTGGTGGGGTGGTTGGACTTGTTGATCTCCTGAGGTCCATTCCAACTCTGCCAATACTGTGATTCTGTGATCTGCATTTCACTCATCACAATGTATGTACAGCTAAAAATGCAGTATTCTCTTCAGCTCATGTCTTAGGAAAGAATACCTGGCTATGCAACATCTTTCTCAGAATCCATCTGCTGTCATCTGTGAATGAGTGTCTGCCTTGTGGCTAATCTCAGCCTGGCTGCTGAGAGACACTGCTACACTGGTCACAGCCAGATACATACACCATGGTCAGGCTTCGCACCAGGATTTCATATTCACTATGTGGAAAGAAGGCATATGAACACATTACAAAATTCTACAGCTGTTTTTTAAGAAACTCTGAAGCCTTCTTGAAACTTAACTGCTTGACAAGCTTATCCTGGTGCTCCTTTCCACAAGAGCAGGTTGCCTCTACAATCAGACCAGAAGTGAGGGTGAGGCATTACCCCACTCGGTTTTGCCAAAGCAGCTAGTCATTCAGAAATAGCCACTGGCACCCTGCATAGAGTGGCTCCACATGCATTTTCCTCCTGTGCCCTTTGGGATTTGAATGCAGGACACTTCCCTACTTCAAAAATTCAAGCATGCTCTGTGGCTTAGTGCAACAGCAAAGCCAATTTGCTAGAAAGCTGAAAGTGTAAATCTTGCGTCATTGACATTTCCCTCACATACTGGTTTAGCCACAAAACAAAATGAGATAAAATGAAACAAACCAAAGTAAAAGGTCTGCTGGAGCGGGTCCAGAGAGCCATGAAGATGATCGGAGGACTGGAGCATCTCTCCTATGGAGAACATGAGGTTCTGGGAAAAATTTATGGCAACTCCCCAATACTTAACAGGGGCTGCAAAAAGGCTGGAGTGAGACTTTTGTGTGAGCACATGTAGTGATAGGAGAAGGAGAAATTACTTTGAGATGAAAAAGGGTAGATTAAGATTAGCTGCGAGGAAGAAATCCTGCACTGTGAGGGTGGTGAGACACTAGAGCAAGTTCTCCAGAGAGGCTGTGGATGCCCACCCCTGGAAGTATTCAAGTCCAGTTTGATGGGGCTTTGAAACACCTAGTCTAGTGGAAGGTGTCCCTACCAAAGCAAGGTTAGAACTAGGTGATTTTTACACTTCCTTCCAGCTCAAACCGTTCTATGATTCTGTGGTTCTACAAAAATCTTGTCCACTGGATCACCCAGTGATGCATTGTCTATATAATCATTAGGTCTGCCACAGGGAAGAGAGGGTAGCAAGGAGAGAAGTGAACCATACCACAAAATTGATTTGTCCTTGGTTAGGTTTCACTGCAACGTCAGATTAATATCAGACTTTATCCTAAATAACTGTCTTAGGATAAAATATTATTTTTTTGGTCACATTAATATTTATAAACACTGGCTTCTTGTAGGAAAGGAGATTGATAGCAGATCTGATACCTGAATACATGTGATTACTTAAAATAGCCTTTATCTTTTGCCTATTCTGCTCTAACGGAAGGAAATGAACAACTATTAATGCGATATACATTAGATTCTTGTTAGTCTATAGTGAACTGCAAACATTTATGCCACAATTTAATCCATAGAGTTATGTATTCAGCATTAATGAAACTGAGAATAATATTTAAATACTTGAGGATAACAATCTAATGGGACTCTAGACAATAATCCAAAGACTTCAAATATGCATATTAACATCAAGTCTTCATTTTATGGCATTTAAAGCTTTAATCCTACACAGTACCAAAATATAAGAGCTAATCACAAAATTAAAAGTAAGGATTTGGTGTAACATAAAATTAAAGCCTAAACTGATTTGTATTGGAACAACAGGTAGAAAAGAAGGGAATCAATAGAGCCATGTCAGGCCTTGAAATCATGAAACTAATCAGAATACAAGTATGTCCATTGACAACAGCATATGAGGCAGATAAGCCCCAAACCTTTCAAACTTTCTCTTTAAAATCAGCATGGTGCAATTAACTGTACTACCTGTGATAGCTCTCAGTATTTCACAGCCTACGTTGCTTTCCCCACCTTATTCATGAGATGATTCAGCTGGCAAAGCAGATGCTGAACTGCCACGTTCTGCACCCAACAGGCAAAATGTTTTATATAACATTGAAGTTTGAACCCTTCATGTGTAATAAAGGCTCCAAAGAAAGCTTTTCTGACTGGAGCAATTACACCTCAAAGAGATTTGGTGGCATTTTCTACCTCTAGGATTTCTAGTTCTATAGTCTGTACTCAAGGGAGGGCTATGCAGGTGACATACATGCTCAAAGCAGGCTTGAACATTAGCACCAGGTTAGAAAACGAAGACTGACACACGGAAAGACTACGTGAATAATTTTTTTACAGCAAACACTATTTGTTAATACTCTTAACCTGACTTTTTCATTTATATGGAAGAAGTATGACCTATCTAGCATTTCTATAGGTATTCAAATGCAGTTATAAAGTCCCAAACAAACAAAATATTTTTATATCAAATCTGCTTGAAACGGCGTCAATGAACATGAACTATTTATAATTTTAGATCCCTCTAGCTCTTCAAAATTATGTGGAAGTCACATACAAGAACAAGTTATCCCAAAATCAGAACTCATAGGAAAAATCTCTTTTAAAAATGATTTTGTTCTGAGCAGAATGAACAAACACTGATTATTCAAGGCAGAATTTTTTAGATTGATTTAATTAAGCTCATTTTTTCATGACACCAATCACAGGATAGCTCTGATTTTAAGCTTTCTAATTCTCAGAAAATAAGGTTAAATCTATAAATATAAACATTTAAGGAAAAAAGTGTCATTTTCTGAAACAGAATGCCACTACATGCACATATGGCAAGACTTTCTCATTTGAACTTTTCTAAGTCCGTATATCCCAGCAGCAATCACAATTCCCAGGAAAAAAATGCATTATTTACCTTCAGAGCCACAGCTATTTCTCTTTTAGCAAGGAAAGAGTTCATGTGAATAGTTTAGCCGGCTACAGGCTGAGAAAAACCAGCCTTGTCAGACTGGGGAACCTATCCCTACGGAGCATGAAGCAGCAGAAGGCTGGAGTCAGTGAGGAAAATTTAAAACCAGCAGCAGGTGAGTAGCACCTCTTATCTAAAGTATCACATATCGAAGTAATCAAATAACTACTTAACAGATCAATTACTCAATAACAGAGTATTTTCTCTTATTTACCTTAATGCATTATAATAACCATTAGAGGCAAATTCAGTAAACGCCTTTTTTTTTTACCCACAGTTTTGAGTGAGTAGAATTTCTGGCAGCTACCCAAACAGGTCACCATGAACAGGATAATGTGGCAATCTGTTATCATTAGCTCTGTTGGAAAGGTTCTGAAGACACTAGAGAGAATTAAATGACCTGGAAAACTCAGTCTATGGAAAAGTCTATTGTACTCATCTCCGTTATTTCCACCTCTATGCATCACTGGAACAGTGGAACAACACGATTTGCTGTGGTGCCAAAGATAAAGGTCATTTTTCTGTTTTTCTTTTATCCAGCACGAGCCATTTAAGGATTGTTAAATTCCACACACAGAGAAAATGACTAATTCGTGTCAGGTCCTCCCGCTCGCTATGTTAGCCCATTGAAGTCTTCACATTTGGAAGACAATGCAGAGCTGTATTTTTGAAAATCGCTGCTACTTTTGTTCCTGCCCATCACTGTTACAACTGTCAGAATTTCAGGTTGTCTGAAATAACAATATGCAGCCCCCCTCTATAGCCCATTTTAGCAACTGTTTTCCCTAACTGGTGCAATTTATTCCAACAACATCTGAAAGAAAGAGCAGTTCTAAAAAGATCTGTTAGATGCAATCACTATGCCAAGGTCCACGTGGCACAGAAAGATCTAATAAATAGACTGACATAGCCTATTCAGAAATGTGGGCCAGAGAGATTTCTTTTCTTTATGTAAGCTTCGCCACTGTTGTTCTGCATTTATCAGAGCAATTCACTTGAAATGAAGAATGAGACTTTGACATGTACCAGCCCTTTGCATTTGACACTTGTGTATATAAGCCTCACTCCTGAGAAATACAACAAAAAATAAGCCCACAGAAATGAAAAGAAACACAGAAAGAACAGAAACAGAGGAAATAGCAGAATCTTGGGCAAAAAACCTGGCAGTCTTTTGCATTCTAGGAAAGGAGTGATGAGTATTGGACCAGATATTGGACTCGATGTTGGATATTGGACTAGATGATCTTTTGAGGTCCCTTCCAATCCCTAATGATTCTAGTATTCCCAGACCTCAGAAATGAGAAATTCAAAGGACTGTAGTCAGGTATGCTGAGTGTTTTCCCTAAGTGTTTCTATTTCACACTCTGTTCTGACTGGGAGACTGAAAGCATGGCCCACTGTTTTGAGGACATGTTCTTCACCAGTAAATAAGAAGCTCTAGCTTAGGCATGGAACTATGACAAGTCATCTTCTCTGCAGAAGTGGAAATAAATACAGTGTGATTTGTGTCTCACTAAAAATTGCTGCTATATAATTTTCTATAAGTGAGCATTAACACTTATTAGGAATGAACCACATGGTTTTAAGGTTTTTAATCAAGACTAGGTTGTACTCTGTGGCAACAGAGGATGAAACTCACATCATGCACAACCTCTGGCAGCCCAGAAGTAGGTTCTGTCACCTAAGTAGAAAGACTATCTACATAAATGATCCTGGCATGTGTGTCAAACTGGGCTATCAAAAGCACTGGTTTAAAGATTACCAGGATTCTGACTTATAGGCTACACAATTATTCAGCCTATGAACAGGTATTATTTTGCGAATTAAAACTATGTAGGAAGCTAAATTTTCAATAAAAGTTATGTCTTAAATTCATCTTTGCTGTTCTTTGGCAAGAAAGAGAAAAAAGAGGGTTTGAATTGATGGCTTGGGGAAAAAAAGTCTTCTCCCTTTTCTCATCCTACCACCTCTTCCTCCCTAAAGACGTTAAGACTCCTGTTAGATGCCTGAATTCCTCCTTGCATACACTCAAAATTCTTTTTCATGTAAATAATACCCTTCAATAAATCTGCTACTCTAATAAAGCTTGCATAGGGAAAACACATTAAAATTCACCTTGCAATCTTTCCTGTGCTTTTAGTGGTTGCCATACCTTGCCAAGGACAGGAAAATGAGTTAAAATTCGTTATGTATAAAATGATAGTGTGAATCTAGTCGTATCAAGTTCATCAGTTCTAATTCAATTACGTCTGTTTGGAGGTCACTGTCTGTCTCATTCATTATAACAGCTTTCTAGCTTTCTGATACGATTCTCAATTAGTTGGGTAGACAGGTAAAACATCCGACATTCAGCAATGAACTATGTGCTTTCAGGTATGTTTGCACAGCCACACATTACACTTTACCAAGCTCTCCATGTTGACCTATTAATAAACCATGGTTTGAGGTCACGAATAAAGACTCAACTAAAAAATTAATTAGAGCTGCTCTGAACTACATGATCATAAGTCATTCAGCTATTAAACAACGAAGCACATCAGTTGACAGGTAACCACGGCTGTTGACTCCATTATATTTCCATCTGTGGTTGTATTTATTATAAATCTGAAGTGAATACGCATTGCTCATCTAGATGACCAATATCACAATAGACTTTCAGTGAGCACACCACTTGTCACATTTGTCTTCTTCATTAACAAAGATTTGCACATATTCAGATATTCTAATAAAACATGCACCGAGTTACACAAACCACTCGATAATTGTCAGAAATCATTTCTGACTTCCTAACAGGGAAAAACCTTTAGGCTGTGCACATGCCAGGTTCAAAGTACAGTATAGATTCTATACCAAAATCTTTTCTACAGAGTTTTCCAGAACAAATCAGATGCTATTAAACACGAGACGAAATTATTTTGAAAAAGCTATTCAGTGCATCCGGGTTAATAGTATACTGCAGCTATTATTTAAAAAACATTTTAGAAGGAGTGGTAAACACTTTCAAGATAAAACCTTCTACAGACCCATGGAGAGAAACAATATTATCCAGAAAACTGGATTTCTTCTTTAATCTATGTTCCATTTGTAAGCTTATTCAGATTAAATTGCTGGCGAGAGCTTCTGTGTTCGACTTTAATTTTATAAACTAATGAAAGCAAGCAGTAAAGCTCATAAAGCCATTCCAAAAGCAGTTCAGTTTAAATATCCATTACCTTAACTCCCTTTTTTGCTGTATGGAAGTTGTCCTTCGAAACAGGAATTATCTCCACTGAATATGTCTTATATGACGAAAAGCAGTAACGTTCAGGAATGGAACTGAATCAAAATATATTAGGATTCCTTTTTAGTGATCTGCAGAGAACAAAACAGAAGACAAATGTTACAAGTAAGTGTAGAGCTGTGCTTGAAGCCTCAAGTCTTTCTGCGTGTGCCGATCTGTTCATTTGACTTTCATGAGTCTTTCCTTGCAAGTTGCATGACATGACAATGTTGATTTACTATAAGAATTTAATCTGAAATTCTTCTTTCAAAGTGGATACAGGATTCAAAAGTGGTTTGGTTTGTGCTGTTAGAGGAGCAAAATGCTATTTCTTACTACAGGGGAAAGCAGAAGAAACACGAATTAGGGGTTCAGTTTTAGCTGCTAATGTATAAAGCATGAACAGTTCTGAGAAGGATGGAAAAATTAGACGTCCACATTAGTAGCCTTTTTCATTTATTTACATTCATCTATCATGAGAGAAACAATTTCTGTTCAAATTTGAACCACCTCATGAGCATTTTCCTCAAGATGCTTTCTCGTATTATTTCTTACGGTGACCTTTTCCAGATCATATGTATTTACAACTTTATCAATTACATCACTTCAAACTTATTCATGTGGAATCCTCCTAGATGCACGCACCCACATTTAGCTGATTAACCTAAAAAATGCAGCGTGAGACTTCTTAAAGTAAATACTTTGAATTATGTAATGATGAAGTTAAACTGACTACAACAGGGAAAGCACAATACTTTTAGTAAATTTGGACAATAGAGAGCAAATCCCAAACAAACAAAAAACCCCACCACTGCTGTGATGTTATGTGAGATTTCGATGTGATTATCTTTCACATGAAGGCTGAAAACTGGTGTCTTTCCTGAAGAAATCCTTATTAACGAGACAGCAAACAGAGGTTTATGGTCTTAAAGCTCCTGTTTTATTTTAATTTTCCTCGTGCCCAGGCTGAGCTATTTTCTCAGATCCTTTTTCTCTTGACTTCCACAATATTTTATCCTGACTCAAGCAGTCACGAGAAATTATCATAGTATCATAGTATTACCAGGGTTGGAAGGGACCTAATAGATCATCAAGTCCAACCCCTACCACACAGCTCAAGCCTAGACCATGGCACCAAGCGCCATGTCCAAATTCTTGTTCAAAATTACCCTCTACATAGCTATTTTTGTAGAAATCGCTCAGCAGCTGAGAACTACGGCTACTAAATAATTTTCAGCCCAGTAGAAACAAATAAACAAAAACCAATTAAATGTTCTAATCAGACTTGTTTATGTCATTGCCAGTAAACATAGTAGAAGGCTAAATTTCTTCTAGGAAAGACCCTGTAGTAGAAGTAGCTACTAATTTCATAGTGAATAAGAACTGAGAATTATGCAATTTGAATTGAAAAATGGATTTAGACCTTGCCTTTGGAAAGGTGTCGAATTCAGACCAGAGGATAATTTTACCTTCCATTGCATATTTAAAATAAATTTTTAAAAAATCATTACAAGGGAGAAATTCTCATTAACTTCTGGTAGACGAGCCTAGTAGATGAATGATTCAAAGCTGCTCCAGGAACCGTTTTGATTTGTGAAGTAGAGAAAGGCAAACTGCTCACCCTTTTGTTAGAGGTGGGAAACGGTGACATTTTGTAAAAGAAAATTGTATAAATTTTATGGGAAGGAAGATTGTAGTAAACCAGAGATTAAGCTACCATATGGGAAAAGAGCTAATGAGATCTGACTTCCTGTTCCCTTTCCAGTGTTTGCATGTTTTAAATCCCTGATGATAATACTCTGTTTAAGTACCCATGTTGTTACTCAAATCATCAAGTGATAAAAATCTAGCAGACCTCCAAAACTGCATTCCATGGAGCACCTTTGGCACCTTTAGTAAGGAATGTAATCCATCCCTCCTGGTTTTTTAAGCACCTGTTGGTTAGCAGCCATTTAGAGACACATCTTGAAAGGAGTTAGCAATTACTCATATGGGAGAGGAACAGCTTCAGCTCCCACTTCTGAGAGAAACGCTTCCACACAACAATTGTTTATTTCTTTCCACTAAAATATGAACCTAGGCTGATGGTGGACTCCAAATGGCTGCAAACGGCTCACTAATGCTCAGCTACATACTTGCCTGGCCAAATTAGTTTTACAGGCAACAAAGAACCTGTATCTAACACATGTAAAGAGTAAATCCAGATGAAGAATGTACCAGTCGTGAGCAAGTTGTGAGCGTGTTGGCAAACACATGAAAATGTTCCTATGTGAGTCTTAGACAAGGAGGAGTACACCACCCACAAGTCACAGTGAAGGGCTTGGGATCCTGATCATTAGCTGCATCCTCTCCCCTGACTGAAGCCAAACTTTGGATGATAAAGTTATTAGAAAATCAAAATTAACACCATAAAATGAGTAAAATAACAGGTGTCTCTGTATGGGATTTTCAACATCCATAATAGTGCTATTTTCCTTATTTTTCTATGTTTTCCTTTTTTTTCCCCTTTAACAGTAAGAGCTGAACTAATACGAACTGAAAAGTAGAAAATTAGGATTAAAGTTATACTAAAAAATGTATTGAATTCAAGGAAGATGTATTTTTTTCTTGGCCATAAAAATACCTTGAGCATAAGACTTCCCTTTCTAGTTTGTTTACTACTAACGGGCATATATTTAATCCTCAAAAACATGCTTTGTTTTTAAAACAAAAATAAATCTGTATTTTTTTATCTTTGAACCGAACGTTAAAAACCAATAGTGCAAAAATGGTTGGACAATAACATGGAATACGATGTACTGAAAAGAAAAAATCCCACAATTTATCCAAACTTCTTATTAGACAACGTCTGCAGATCACTGAATTCCACAGAAGGTGGGCTAGCCATTAGGTTTCAGTAACTGGAAGAAACAATAAATCACAGCCTTTACTTTTACAGCCCATTACACCCAAAGGTCTAAAACCTTTCTGTGGTTATTTGCAAGCCTCAGAGTACTCCAGCTGCAGAGTCTTACACGTTCCAACTTTCTGTGACTAATAGATGCTATTCTATAGACTGAACAGGAAATTAGAGGTGTAAAATAAGTATTTCCAAAAAGGCTATGGAGGAAAGCTGTGAAGAATAGCCCACTGTAGGGCTATGCAGTCTCCCAGTGAACCTCAGACAAGACAGATTACATCCCCATTAATGACCGTTTAAGAATCAGTGAATTTTTATATGTTAGAAAGGGAGAGCAGTGATAAAATTATTAAGTATTGTGGAAGGGCAAGGTTGTAGAAGAGGGAAATAGGTAATAGCTTCAGAGAGATGTTTGATTGATATCTGCTGCAGTTAGCTAGAAAAAATAGCTCGAGAGATGTATGACTCTTTCACCTGCTTTTGGCTGCTCACGGAAAAGTTATGCCCTGCAAAAGTTTCAATCTGTGTAGCAGGACAATATTTTTTCTTAAAATATCCTTGTAATTGACTGCATTTATTAAACAACTTCACTGCTTCTGGTGCAACATGGTTCAGACAAAATAGTAACCCTTTGCTCACCTCCCTATGAGCAATTTCACTTTTCCTCTTGAAGTGGTTAAATCAGGTCTTCCTCCCACTTCATTTAGCCCCTTTCCTATTATGTCAAATGGGCCCACAGCTCCTAGCTGACTTAGAAACGTATCAGAGCAACATCAGCTGTTTGGAAGAATGAAGCGTCTCCAAGAAATGCAATACCTCCCACCCTGACCTAGAGGAAACTCCAGGCATCTTTAGATAGTCGACACTGATCTCTCTACCTCTGTCTATTCTACAGGTAAGCTGGTCCTGCTGTGCAGGTAGGCTACCATCCTCCTCAGCAAGCATAGTCTCCATTCAAATGTCCTTTGGGAGGACTTGTACTGCAAGTTGCACTGAAGAACATGCTTGCTACAAGTATTTCCATGGGGTATGTGTGTTTCAAGACTGCTTTTGAATTCTTAGTGCAATGCTTTTCATTTAGCATGTTTTTCTTTCACTTTTTTCCTTCAGACCATTTCCGGTACTCTGCATTCTTCACAGGTGAAGATGGGTTCAAGTTACAACAAGGTAGGTTTAGACTTGATATTAAGAAGAATTTTTTCACACAAGGGGTGGTCAAGCACTGGAATTGGCTTCCCAGGGAAGTTGAGTCGTCACGTCTGGATGTGAGTAGAGGGGAAGAAGAACCTCTCTCAATCTGCTAACCATCCCCATTCTGATCCACCCCAGGATGCTGTTGGCCATCTTGGCCGCAAGAGCACATTGCTGGCTCATGGTCATCCTGCTGTCCACCAGGACCCCCAGGTCCCTTTCTCCTACACTGCTCTCC
>JAOXOE010000001.1:109966468-110014885 GCA_028565055.1 Phoeniculus purpureus
ACAGTGCACTCTAATCCCTCATCCAAGTCATTAATGAACAGATTGAATAGGACTGGTCCCAGTACTGACCCTTGGGGAACTCCATGAGATACAGGCCTCCAACTAGGCTCTGTCTCATTGACCACCACTCTCTGGCTTCTATCCTGCAGCCCACTCACAATCCACCTCACTACCCAATCATCCAAACCACACTGCATCAGTTTGGCTGCGAGGGTGCTGTGCGAGACTGTGTCAAATGCTTTACTGAAATCAAGATGGACCACATCCACTGCTCTGCCATCATGTGTCCACCTGTTTATGCCCTGGTAAAAGGCTATCAGGTTGGTCAAGCTCTAGCAAGATTTCTCTTTGGTGAAGCCGTGCTGTCTGTCCCTAACGACCCTCTTGTCCTTGATGTGCCTGGAGACAGCATCTAGGATAAATTATTCCATCATCTTTCCTGGGATGGAGGTGAGGCTGAACAGTCTATAGCCCCTTGAGTCCTCCTTCTTACCCTTTTTGAAGACTGGAGTGACATTTGCTATCCTCCAGTCCCCAGGCATCTCTCCTGATCCCCATGACTTAGCAAAGATGATGGAGAGTAGCCTAGCAATGACTTCCACCATCTCCCTTAGCACTTGCAGGTGAATCCGATCTGAGCCCATGGATTTGTGTACATTCAGTTTGCTCAACTTATCCCTAACCCAGTCCTCATTAACCAAGACAAGCTCCTCTCTCGCCTCAACTTCTGTTGGAGCTTGGTATCAGGACAGTCCCCAGAAGTATAGACAGAGGCAAAGAAGGTGCTCAGTAGCTCTGCTTTCTCTGTATCTTCTGTCTTCTGGGCACCCACCTCATTCAGCAGGGGGCCTGCATTGCCTCTAGGTTTAGATTTACCTGCAGTGTATTTGAAGAAGCCCTTTTTGTTGCCCTTGACCTCTCTTGCAAGGTTTAATACCAAGGAGGCCTTGGCTTTCCTAGCTGCATCCCTACATTCTCTCACCACAGCCTTATAAACACCCCAAGTGGCCACCCCCTCCTTCCATGACCTATAGGCCTGGACAGAACTCAATACATTCCAGTTGCTCTCTCACGTAGAGAGTAGTTCCTCCACCCCACCTTGCTGACCCATCCCTCCTAAAAAAGGACATAGTCATCTGTGACCACAGTCCAGTCATGCGAGCTTTCCCACCAGGTCTCCATAATTGCCACCAAATCATAATCACCTGAGTAGACACAGATTTCTAACTCCTCCTGCTTATTCCCCATGCTGCGTGCATCAGTGTACAGGCATTTCAGGGAGCGAGCTGAGCACTCCAATTTCACCCTAGGACAGCAAGAGGCCACCTGGTTTTCATTAAGACCAGAGCTCTGTCCCACTGGTGCTCACCCATCAACTATCCCACCCCACCTCAAACCTAGTTTAAATTCCTCTGGATGAGTCCTGCCAACTCCTGCCCCAGATCCCTTTAGAACTACTTAGAAAGTACTACAGTTCTGCGTTTCCCTCTTCCATGTAGCTCCTCTCTGAACGTAAATTGGTCTTCTAACATCTCTGAAACTCTGCTTTCACACCGAGTTCACTCATGGTCTAAGACAAATGGTAAAACTTACTAAAACAAACATTGAACTGTCCACCACAGTCTATCTTGTGGCTCTCCAGCACTACCTGTTAAAAAGCTTTCTGGCACTAAGGGCAGCATTACTAGTGAATTAACAAACCCCACACAGAGTAACTAATTCAAGACACATTAATTATTTCAAAACCTCTCAAGGAATATACACTGCCACCATCGCTTTGTGGTGAAGCACTTTCGTATAAGAGACAAAATGGCAAAGCAACATTAAATAATTCCAAACCTCATCATTAATGATGGAATGTATGCAGTTCTGTAAACTGGGTATTCCTTTATCCAGAAGTAAATTTAGATCTTTGCAAAATGTAATACCAATCAACTAGTGTGAAACCTCAGACTTACCATAAGAAGAAACCGACAAGTTTCTGCCTAAGTAGTGATTGTTGCTATGGGTGTCTCACTTAACACACCTTCCATTGAAGTTTATAACATTATACTCGGTGTAAACATCTTCATCTTCCACTTGATACGAATATTTTCAATAATTTAAGTATTTTAACAGAAAATAGTATTTTTCTGAAACAAGCAAGTGAGCAACACACAAACATTAAATTCACCTTGAAAGACATTTTATAGAGACAATTAATCTCAGCAGATTTAAGATTCCCTTAATGGCTGTTAATAATCAAAACATTTCAAATCTGTTTCGTATGATACATCTCTTTCTTAAAAAACGCTCCTGACTCCAAACAGAATTACCAAACCATAGAATTGTTTAGGTTGGAAGGAATCTTAAAGACCATCAAATTCCAAACCCCTTGTCTCTAGAGAAGGTTTCTCAAAGCTCCATCTAATCTGTCCTTGAACACTGTCAGAGAGGGGACATCCACAACTGCTCTGGGCAGCCAGAATGGCTCGCTAACCTCACAGTGAGGAATTACATCCTAAAAGCAAATCTAAATCTACCCACTTTTAGCGTGAAACTGATTACCCATGTCGTATCATATGTGATAGCCATATATCAAACTGTGCTTTATTTCTAAACCAATTTCCTCAAGATTTGCACAAAAACACAGAGAACCTCTCTCTCTCTGGAGATCATCTAGTCCTACCCTCTGCTCAAGAAAGAGCCAACTACATCAGAACTCCCTAGATATCTGAGTGGGTTTTGTCTGCCTTCAGTGAAACAGGCTCCACAAACTCTCTGGGCAACTGCCACCACTGATCTATCACCTTCACAACTAAAACCAATGAGAAATCCCTCGGTTTCATGCCAACTGCCTTTCAGCACAATCGCTTTAACTTTCTCAGGCTCCCTTCAGAGTTCTCATGTCTTTATTTTAGCTTTTATTTTTTATGATCTCGATAAAGACACAGAGTGTATCATTAGCAAGTTGGCAGATGACACCAAGTTAGGTAGGCGTATGCATCTGCAAGAGCGTAGGGAGGCTCTTCAGTGAGACTTGGATAGATTGGAGCAATGGGCCAATGTCAATGGCATGAGCTTCAATAAGGCCAAGTGCCAGGTCCTACACCTAGGGCCACAACAACCTCTGCAATGCTACAGGCCTGGGGAGGTGTGGTTGGAGAGCCGCCTGGCAGAGAGGGACCTAACAGACGTGAAGAATCATTAGGGATTGGAAGGGACCCTGAAAGATCTTCTAGTCCAATCCCCCTGCCACAGCAGGATCACTTCACTGGAGAAGTTATACAATCAGAATCACTCTGGGTTGGAAGGGACCACCTGATCATCCAGTTCCAACCCCCCCACCATGGGCAGGGACATCCCACCCTAGATCAGGCTGGCCAGAGCCCCATCCAGACACCTCCAGGGATGGGGCTTCAACCACCTCCCTGGGCAACCCATTCCAGACCCTCACCACTCTCACGGTGAAGAACTTCCTCCTCACATCCAGTCTAAGTCTACCAGACAGGTGCAAAGACCCAAGAGTCCAACTGAAAGGTGTGAAAAAGCCAGCTAGAAATTATTTTTAGAATCTGTAGCTGGGCAGCATCGTGATTCGTATAGTCGTGCTACATTTGCATCTCACGCTGAAGTCTAGAGAACCTTTGCCAACACAAAGCACGGTCTTAAATCGCAGCGGTACAAGGCAGCATTTTAAAGGTTGACAAGCGTGCAGTTTCAACCACAAGCCTGGAGTTCTGCATCATATAGGAGGCAGGACAGAAATAAATGTGCAATTCACAGCGCTGAATTGTAATTCAGTTGTAAAAGGAAAAGTGCAAATGTTGCTGTGTTGTATTTTCTTGAAATAACTCTGGAAGTCAGTTCAGGAACAAAACTTGTAGTGGCTAAGGAGTTAGACCTGCAGAATTGAAGGTGTCAGAACCAGCATTCCTCACACCCAGGTTCTATTTAATCTATTAAGCAGAGGTGCGCTCAGTTCTTTATGAGGCATCTCTAGACTTACAAAGAGCAGGAAGCAGTGCAGTTATAGAGGGAGGAACATCACCACTTGCTGCCATATCTGTGAAGGCATCAGACCCAGTGTTTCAGATTTTCTCCTTGCTTTTGATTGTAGTTGGTTAACTCCAGCATTAACATTTATAGTAATAATAATAATGTTTATTATTTGTTTTAAATTTAGGTATACGGGGAAGGTAGAACAAAAACAATCATCCATTAGCTAAAAGACACCAAGTTCTATTCTCTACCAAGCATCTTTTAAACTCATCTAGGGATGAGCATTCCAGTCCCTGACCAGTGTCTGACCATTCTCTCCAGGAAGAATTTTTTCCTGATGTCTACTTTAAACCTACCCTATCGAAGCTTGAAGCCCTTCCCTCTGGTTCTGTCACCAATCACCCATGACAAGAGCCCAGCACCAACATCTCTACCATGCCCTTTCAGATAGCTGTAGAGAGCAATGAGGTCTCCCCTCAGCCTCCTCTTCCTCAAACTAAACAGCCCCATAAGATTTATTCTTCAGGCCCTTCACAAGCTTTGTTCCCCTCCTCTGCACTCGCTCCAGCACCTCGATGTCTCCATTACACCGAGGTGCCGCAGACTGGGCACAGGACTCAAGGTGCAGCCTCACCAGAGCCGAGTACATTCCCTTCACTGAACTAATGCAATTGTGCAGCTTCCAAACCACAGTGAACTACAGGACACAGAATCAACATTGATTTTAGAGCAGTTAATGGGGAGAACGTTTAAAACCTTGTGAAGACTGCCCCTTAGGAAGACTTGTGACAGGTCTTATTATTTACAGCTTTGAGTAAGAGTGGTCTTCAGGTCAGGTGCACGACAGAATGCACACCATTTATACCTGAATTTTACGTGATTTTTGAGAATAATTGGAGCTGTGAGCTCAAAACAAACAGCTTGCACTTCAGACAGCTTCTTAATGAACATGAAATGGGAGCAAGGACCTGCTTCTGTTCATTCACAGAAGTTGCTGGTGCTTGCATTTTGCCACTTTCACTTTCTCTTACGTGTGCACTGCTTTGCAGCTATAGAACCAGCAAAGAAAAGTGGTCTGTTATCCAAACCCTATCCTTCAGATTTTATTTCTTTCCCCTGTGATATTACTTGTTCTGGCTGCTCATTTTTCTGGTGTGAAGCTTTGAATGCAGGGGCTAGAGGGGGCTCACTGGTACTATTTTTGTGCAGTATTACTCCAGGAAAGACCAAATAAACTTGCTGTCTTAAATTATGCTTTAAATTCCCAGTGTGGCCAAGTCAAGATTTCTAGTGGGAAAAAATCTGCTTTGTCATCTGAATCCACGGAGCAAGCACAGTTACTGGCTCACGGCTAGTGGAAGGAGAGAGGGGAAGAACAGATGGAGTGTGGGAGACAGGGAGAGCCAGATCTGTGCCACAGTGCAGCGTGCCAAGCAGCAATTTGGTCTACTCTGTGACTTGCTAATTAGCAAACAATTAAAAAAACAATATACACAGTGGTGTCAGTAATCTCACAGCTATGGGAATTATTCCATGATTGAGAAGGGCTGGGTTCAGCTAGTTTCTGTATTTTGGGCTCACACTTGTTGGGAGTACTCCCTCCAGTTCTGCAGGTTTACAGCATCCACAGAGCCAGACCCATACCTGTTGTTCAAGGAAGCAGCTAAACGTCTTATTGCACCGTTGGCTAGTTTACATTTATCCAAGCTTGTCAGGACATCAGAAATACTGAAGTACCCTCAGTTCTGCACAGAGCTGAAAGCTACAAGAAAAATAAGATCTTGTCCAACACCTGCTGAGTCAGGCTAAATATCTATTTTTAAATGTCTATTAGTTTTGGAGGTTAGTTTTGGCTTCACTTTAAACTGTTGGAGAAGAGTGAGACAGGAATCACATCCCAGCTCCGTTTAGTCCATCAGTATTTTAACGCAAGTGGTGAAGTAGGTGCTAACAGAACTCAAACCCATTTATTTAGTATGAAACACATCTACTTGTATGAATTAGGCAGCAACTCTGTGTTTTAATTGAATAGAAGGAGAAGTCTTCTGGGGCAGGTTTACTGCTCTGCAGTACCTGTTTAGCAAAGCAAGCCAGGTTGCTCTGAGCATTCTGGAACTGAGTCTCTGTGCTAACTGTAACAGGAAATTATGGGATTCAGTTAGACTTAAGTGTTAATTACTCAATAACACTGAAGAAAAATCATCTGCAGTATCTGTCGGTTATGTAAAAGTCATGAAGGATTTTTACTTATTAGAGATTTAATTAAGCAAACAGGTTTTGACGCCAAAGTCAGCTTTCCAGTTGTATGGAACAACAGCCCAATGGTACTGCTGGGTATATTTAACTCGTCTGTTGTTCAGTTGTAGTCTCTATTCATTAAAGAAGTTACAAATGTGCTGAAGCACCAAAGAGATTTAATCTAACTCATTAAGACTTAAATTTAGGTTCATGCCAAGTATACTACTAAAGCAAGAACTACATAGTGCAACCAATGTGATGTTTAGCAGCTGTGGATACGATCCAGCCTTAATTTTAATCAGTTGCTTGAATCATATTTCAAACTGAACAAAAGGCTTGCTATCTAATTAAAAAAAAACTTAACTGCAGCATCCAAGAACCTCATCATCTCAAATATTTATCTGAGGGAATAGCATCAATTCTACCATAGAACCAAGACACAGTGAGACTAAAGTGAGGTTACACGCACTTCTCACATGTTTGGGAGAAGTCACATTCCAGCCTTCCATGCCAAACATCCTTGGAGAGTATTTTACAAGAGTTAGGAGACTAAGGAGATAGTCACAAAAATCAAACAAGTCAGCACGAGCTGCATTGTCATTATGTACTGAACCCAGACTTCTGAGAAGACAGTTTCCTTGACAATGTGCATGAAGTGGACCAAATTCAGTAGCCCTGAAGAGCTGTTAGAAAACTTGACAGTGGTTCCAGGACAATCATGGCAGACTGGATTCAAATCAGGAAGCTTTGAATTTATGCAAGGGTAGGGATTTGAATGTTGTTGGATTCCAGTGAGGATATAATTATATGGTCAAAAGCATGAGAAAGATATATCCATTTCCTTTTCTTCAGAAACTCACAGCTACAGAGTGAGGTGTCATCAGGAAGAGGGAAACACATACTTTACACACACGAGTGACCATCTTTACAGACACATGAATGTTGTGACTGCATGGAGTAAAGAGGAACCTGACATCACCACTGACAGAGGTAACGGACAGAGAAGTGACAGTTTCAGGAAGCTCAGTGATTAGACAACAGAAGAGCTTTTAGAATGTAAGAAGTTGACTCAAGTTGTGTCTTATTAGTGCATCTCCCAGTTTTCAGATCGCTAGCCCAATTCCTGGATGTTTTGCTGGGGTTAAACAGAGACATAAGGATTACCACACCAACTGAGAGCCAATATAATCTACTACCTTGTGTCAAGTACAGAATTTAAAGGCGGCTTCCAGAAGTCTCAGTATAAATAGAACCTGGCTACTTAGCCAATTTTATGCCATTCAAAATACCCTCCAAGTTTTTGTATTAGTATGGTGTAAAGCATTACTGGATTTAAAATGTAAACCAAATTTTGATGCTTTACTGCAGAGAGATAGATTAAATTATGCTCAGTAGTAAGTACTTGATAGACTACCTGCACAAGGCAAGAAATAGATACTCAGAAGACAGCAAAGATTAGTAAAACAGTATTGATCCTCATCAGCCAGATCAGAGAGAGAAATAAGCTATTCTGAAAAACATTATCTGAATTCTAAACTATTTCATACTGTAAGTCATCTCATGTGCCATCTGATTCTCATTAACACTTGCAACTGCACAGCTCAGAAAACGTTTCATACAGGTACAGTGAATTGAAGGAGCAAATTAAAGGAATAGATCAAGTCCCACGTTAAATCATGGTGACAGGATTGATTTCATTGAGGTTAATCATTTGTGCAGGTACCTCAATACTTTTCTGAATTGAGACCAATTTATGCTCATCTTGAGGATATCAAAAATAAAAGGGAAACTTTACCACTGGTGAACAGGAGACCTTAGTTTTGTTATATAGATATTATAAGGTCCAATCTCAACTTTGCTTTTTGAGCTACACCAGCTGATTTTTACCTAGAAAATTCCAGTCATGTGCAGCTTTTACACAAAGCCAGCACTGCAAAGCTGCAGGAATTGTTCAGGTAACGTTACCTAAACTATTTCAGATGGATTCTGACTGAGTTCTGATGTCTATAACATGAAAGTTTGGATTTGATCAAGTACCAAACCACAAATTAGCAGAACAACATAAAATTCTCCTTATAAGCAAAACACAGAAACAATGAACATCTAAAAAACCATCTTCAAACAAACAAGCAGGAATCTCACCCCTTCCAAACCTTAGGAAAAACAGACATTAAGGAAAGTCTAGTGTGCAAAGAGCTCTGTAAAGACCAGTCCTTGTTCAGCTTCCATCTGATAACATCCATCTTTATTACAGGTTTTCTATTTTCTTCCTCATGAAAGGACATCATGACTTTCCAATCACAAGTTATCAGAAATTAGTATAGTAAACATAATTACCAATATTGAAAATTATTTAGGTAATCTGCAGACATCAGTCCACTGAAGAGGACTTCAGCTACCAAAATGAGCTCAAAGATCATGCAATGCAGAGTAATCCAGATGACACCAAGTAGTTTAGGACTAGTGCAGGAATTTTAATGCCCTTTTGGTTGTCAGGAATGACAAGAGGAAATGGAAATACTGATTTTTGCAGAGACATCTACTAAAGAGAGTGTTACCACTCTAGTTTATATTTCCACACAAAAAAATGCCATTTGTGGAGACTAACTATGACAAGGCTATTAAATAATAGAACTACTAGACAAGTGACTATTCCTTAGAGTTTCACCACAAACAAATCTCCTTCTCTGGAGACGTTTAAAACCCACCTAGTTATGTTCCTATGTGATCCTGCTGTGGTGGAGGGATTGGACTAGATGATCTTTCGAGGTGCCTTCCAATCCCTAATGATTCTATGAATATACAAAGTTGAATTTGCACACTTTTCTCACCAGTAGTGCTCTTCTATTTCAGAAATAGAGGATTTTTGCATTTGGGTTATATATAATAGCAGAAAAAAAACCCCCTAACATTACTTATGCCCCTGATTTTGATTCTGAACTGAAGCAAAACCAAGTCACATGCTCAGTGCAGACACAGCTACCTGGATAGAGTTAGATTCCTCATTTGCAGCTCACCAGAAAAACTAAAGGCTGCCCCAACAAACCTTTTCAGCCTTGCTTCTGATATATTCTCAAGATAAAAATCATTACACCTTAAACATGACACATTTGCCCTACACAGTTAGGAGAATTGCAATACATTCAATTGATTCCTTTATCATTACAGCTTTTGATAATAACCTCATCTAAGATGTTGTTACTCCTATTAATACATCTCCTCATTGTGCTGCGATACCAAGACTGCGCTTGCTTCAGCTTCTCAATGAATGATCGTGACATTTTCTACTTCCTTACTCTTGCATGTTACTGATATTGAGGTTTTACATCAGTACTGCTGCTGGCACTCTTACAGCTTCCAGTTCTGCAGCTGCTTTCTCTGATTTGCCTCCACAACAGCATCCGATTCCCCTACAACGCGGCATTTTCTACAAGACTGCCCTAGTCCTGACACTCTGCCTTGTTAGTGTTTGTTTTTCCAGTGGCTTCCTCTTGATTTCCAAAACATGCAATGCATTGATGTGCTACTTGATACTGCAGTATCAAGAGAAAGGCCAGCAGTATCCTGATAGTCAGAAATAGCGTGGCCAGTGCAAGTAGAGAAGAGATTGTCCTCCTGTACTCAGCAGTGCTGAGACCACACCTGAGAATATTGTGTTCACTTTTGGGCACCTCAATACGAGAAAGAAATTGAGGTGCTAGAGCAGATCCAGAGAAGGACAAAAGGGTTGGAAAAGGGTCTGGAGAACAAGTCTTACGAGGAATGGCTGAAGGAGCTGGGGCTGGTTAGTCTGAAGAAGAGGATGCTGAGGGAGAAACCTTATTGCTGTCCACAGCTACCTGAAAGGAGGTTGTAGAGAGCTGGGTTTTGGTCTCTTCTTACAAATAAGATGTGATAGAACATGAAGAAGTCACATCAAGTTGTACCAGGGGAAGTTTAGGTTAGACATTACGAAAAAACTGATTGATGGAACTGGTCACTAGGCCTTGGAATAAGCTGCCTAGAGAGGGGGTTGATCCTTCATCCCTGGATGTATTTAAAAGTCATGTAGTTACAGAGCACAGGAAGATTGTTTAGTGGTGGGCTTGGTACAGTTAGGTTAGTTGTTGACTTCATTTCTCCAATCTAAACGATCACATGATCCTAATTGCCTGTATGCACAGTTTTAAAGTTGCCCCATCACTTCTGCTTCATTGAATCAGAATCATCAAAACACACTGCTGACATATGTCCTTTTGACAACTGGTTTGTTATAGAGATTTTTTCAGGTTTTCTTTAAATTTAATAGATTGTTTCCTTTTATTTGTGAAATATACCTGAAAATACTCTGACCATTTGAACGAATATTTGCTATGAACCTTTAACATCTTTTTCAACTACACTTATTCCTTATTTTTTTAATCAATATTCAAACACACAAAAATCAGGGTAAAGGGTTTAAGTGATATTTGAGTAATGACACTGGTACAGAAAAACATGAGGTATCTGGAGGTCGGCACCACTGGAAATACCAAGTATGATATTTAAACATCTCCTTGCTGAAACACTGAATATGTCAGAAATATAAATCCTTGCTTCTAAAACTTGCACACAAGCACACGCATGTCTGCACAATCTATGCTTTCAGTAATGTCTTCTGATCCTTATTTTCATTTATTTAACCAAAAATGAAAATCTGCATGCACGGTTAGTTGAACACAGATTAAGTAATTGAATCTTCTCAAATGACTACATAATTCAGTATTTTTCTCTTGAGCTCTCAGGAACACTTCTCCCAAGTAGTGACTGATGTTCACATTTTAAAGGTGGAAAGAGCAAAGATCAGAAAGAGTAAGAGCCTGCCTGAGGTAGTGCTGCTGGTCAATAGCAGACCTGGGACTGGAATCTGTAGTTCATCGTCACTATCCCTGCACACAATTTTCTGCTGGAAGACAGTGTCCTACTGGAAAAAGTCAAATTCAACCCCAAACAAAACCACTAACACCTCCCCAAACACCTATAAATGTCAAGGCATTTGTAGTTGATTCATCTTAAGTCTATAACAGCAAAGAAATGAAGGAATTTGTAGAACAAGTACAGATCATAAGCCCAGAATTTGAAACAAGCTGAAAAAAAACAAATATCTATATGAATTTCAATAAAGAACAACAAATTGTTGTGAAACTAGGCTTAGAACAAAATAAAGAGAGGAGGAGATGACAGGTAGTCAGGAGATCACTCTCACTTGCCCTAAGACAATGAAAAGATAGCAAAAGGGAAGACTCTGGATAAAATGCTTAGAATGAAGAAAGTCCATAATGAAGCAGTACAAAAAGCAGGAAGATACCCAAATCTTTTGGTGGCTGCCAGTTTCCTACAGGACCTAAATTAAATATTTTGAAGCCCTCGTCCCATTCACAGTAGAGAACTTCCACAGGAAGTCTGTACTAATGGAGTAGTGCATCCGACCCATGGCTTGCCAGGACATTTCCACCTCCAGAAGAAGTTGTAGGGCTTGGAAAATTCTGCGTGCCCGTAGTGACTACAAACTATGTCCTCCAGTGACTGTAGCCTGAAGGTTACATGTCCTCATCACAGCCTCCATCTTCAAGGACTGACCTTGACCTTGTTTATTTGGCAATGCTGTTGTAATACTTGTCTGTAGTACATGAAAATACAACAAAGTGGTTGGAAATAGATGCTACAGGTACTGCCCTTGCAATATTTTATACTATATCTTGTTTATCCTCTACAGCCTCTTCTCCCATGCCTAAAATAACAGCAGAAACTCTAAAGTCTTTACTTGCTACTGCTATGGAGAAGGAAAAATCATGGCACCTCTGAAAATTGCAGCCCACCTACTCCCTGAGGTCTGGCACCACATGTGTGAGTCTCTAGACAAGTGTCCCCATCTCACTGAACTGTCTCTGGACACCAGTAGTGCTGTGTTTGTCACTCCATGGCCCCCAGCAGGAGCATCCCAACAACTGAGAAGCAGGTGCTGCCTTGCAGACCATACCCAATGCTACTTTCATATAGGCTGGGGTAGGAAGGGTTGCAAGGGCTTATCAGTGAGAAGTGAAGAGTACACCTGCAATGCTGGTAGGGATTCTCTGCCTCCTGGGACAGGCATGCCCCTCCTCCTGCATGTGGGGTTGTGCTGCAACACCACAGCAACACTGCTGTGATACCGCTGTGAGAGCTCAGTCTCCTCTACAGCCTGTGTTTGCACCCTTGGAGGGTGCAGGGTGTCAGGAGGGACCCTGGGATGGTAGCTACTGCTCAATGGGTTCAGATCAATATCTGTTATTGTGTGTTAATCCAGACCTGAAAGTGAGTTATGGTGTATACCATAGGGTGTACAGTGCTTGTGTCCTGCGATAGGATGATGGGTTATAGGTGTCAGTCGGAGTACAGGAAGTTCTACCTCAACGTGAGGAAGAACTTCTTTACCGTAAGGGTTACAGAGCACTGGAACAGGCTGCCTAGGGAGAGTGTTGAGACTCCTCTCAAGACTTTCAAGACCACTCTGGATGAGGAGTTCCCGTCTGACCTGCCCTAGGTTCTATGGTCCTGCTCGAGCAGGGGGTTGTACTCCATGACCCCTGGAGGTCCCTTCCAACCCCTAATGATCTGTGTGTGTAACACATTTCCTGAAGCAAAGGAAGCAGTGTGGTTGAACACAGAGTGCTAGTGTCTATACCAATGTTCATCCTGTCATTTCAATTATGATGAAGACACTGTTCTAGTGCAGTCTAATTCCAATAAGATATTTCTTGTGCTACTCATATTTTTATGCTTCTCATATTTGCACATCTGTCAGAATCCTATTCCTATTTACTGACATTTTCCATCATTTTGTAATGAAACTATTTCACTTTTAACTGAGATATGATGAAAAATTCCACAGGAGATTAATCTACCTAACGTATTAGTTTTAGCAGTAGAATTTAGGTTACATTTGAAGGACGTGTAGATTTGGGAATATCTGGGTTCGTATAATAATTGAATTATTTTAATAATTCAGTAAGTTTTTAGCATATAATCATATCAGAGTACTAGCACGTGTAATGTACCACATCATTTCTAAGAAGTCCTTCAATATAGGTGGTGAAGAACAAAGCAGTATCTTTCTAAGGCATGCTAAGTAAATACAGCTGTTACTGTACCATATCCCTTCTTGGAAGTGTACTACAGGTAACCTTAACACTCCTGAGGTAATCTGAGATAAATGTTTTGTGATTGACCAGTAAATAGATTAGTGTGAATTCTGAACATTCAGATTGATATGGTCAATAACTTGAAGTGCTTATTCAGATTTCACAGGTACCACCTTTTAGAAGTCAACATACAATGGGAGTGGGTGAGTATTCATTACACATTTCTAACTCGTGCTTGTTATCTGCTAGGAAACAACAGTTCCTCATACTTTTCTTGACTTCACAGATAAGTCAGCAAAAAAGATGACAATCATTAGCCTCCAAACCATGTTTTACTGTTAAGATTAAAATCTTGCACTACAAAGCATACATTTAAATGTTACTAATGTCTTGAGCCTATTCAGTCATCTCTGATGATCCTTTAAGTGGTTCTTCTCTTGTCTGTTTCCATATATCCATCTTAGTACAGTTCTTTTTCACTACACCAGCATTCATTTTCAGCAGCAGAAGCACTGAGTCACAGATGCAGAGAGGGATAGTCACAGTGTACTGGTATTGTGGGATGAAGGATTTCTTTATGCTGAGATGAGTTAGGTCTGGATATTTGTAAAAAGTTTCCTTTTTAAATTATTTTATATGTATGGTTTTTAGAGTATGTGTGACGCTCAGGTGTGAATCAAAGAGACTATGATGATAAAGTTACCAATGACACATAGCAGTGCTGACCTAATTAGTATTTAGGTTATCCAGGGAGTGGATTTCACTTTCTTCATTTGTCCCTTAAAAAACTATTTTAAAGATATCCTTTGAATATGAACAACAGTTAAGTGCAGGTGATGTTCCACACATTTAATTTGTATCATAGAATCATTAGGGATTGGAAGGGACCTCAAAAGATCATGTAGTCCAGCCACAGCAGGAGCACCTAGACCAAGTCACACAGAAACATATCCAGGTGTGTTTTAAATGTCTCCAGAGAAGGAGACTCCACAACCCTTTCCAATGCTCTGTCACCCTCACTGTGAAGAAGCTCCTTCTGACATTTATATGGAACCTCCTCTGTTCCAGCTCACACCCATAGTCAGTATTATTGTGCTCATTAGTGTATGTTTAGAAAAACCTCATCAATCAGTAATGACCTACAACCTCTGTAAGACAATCTGAGCTGCCTCAGAGGTTTCGGTCAAGACTGGTGCAGTTACACACTTCCATGTTATTGGAAATCTGATTTTAATAACCAGTATTAGATATCTTTACTCTTTCTCAAATTTAGAATTCCTGAATTAAAAACATACTGTAGGCCTTAGGAGGTAGAAACTTTGCCTATTGTAGTTCACCTGCATCTTCACTCTCTGTATTTCACTAACTCCTTAACCTGCTGAGTTAGGGTTGTTTTATTTGTCCATCACCCTCCCAAATCTTACTAGATTGAGTGTGTTCTTGGGATGATTTACTGAGTCCACTAAATCCTTTCCAGCCAGCCATCAACTCACTTTTCCTTCTGTGCTTGTAATTATGATTCAAAACACCTAGAAGAACCACCAGGACTTCCCAGGGTCTTGTGATCCCCTTTATCTCTACAGCTTTGCTCATCGTATCTGGATTATCCTAGAGTAGATGTCTCTCCGAGATCTTGACTTAACCTGCTCACAGCCTCCTCCAGTCTAAGTTCTTACTGTGCCTGGAGGGAAAGTCTAGTTTTGTCCTCATGCACATCACCCAAAGTACCGGCTTATTTACCCCTATTGCATGTTGTTCTTACTGCTCCTATAAAGAAACTCCACCACATTATATATCCCACTGCTCTTATAAAACAGAAATCCACCACTCAGTGTATGTAATAGAGAGACCTATACTGAGCAAATTTACCTGCTCAAGTACAGGAAAAAAAGCAGCTCCTGCTTTTCTTCCAACACTGTTCATATGAAAAGAACGTAAAACTATCATAGAAGAGTCAATGTTCCCTTCCCACTATTTGGGCATACCAGTATTCCCCCATCCATACCTTCTACAGCTTCCTTCTTCCTCTAATAAGTTCAATCAAGCAAAATATTCACTTTCAAGGGTCTGTTATTTGCTATCTTATTCTATTTTTGTTATGGCTCCAACTGTCTCCCAAGTACTACTTGAGCTAGCCAAGTACTAATCCAAATCAGTATGAGGCTGGTAGAAGTTACGCTGTGTTGGGTAACTTAGGCTATTATGATTAACTGAATTAAATTAAGACGGACTCGGTCTCAAAGCTGCTTGGTGAGCGTGACACCACAACTTGCTGTGCCCTGAAGAGCAGCAACCAGCAACCACATTTTTCAGGCACTGCACTGTGCTTCTTGGACACTACAGCTCCCGACGCACAAGGCACTGAAACTATGACACCGTAGTTTTCACCCTTTCTTGGGAACAGCAGCTTCACAACCCAGCTGCCTCCATAAATATGCATACCTGGACACCTCCTCCTCACACAAAACACTTCTTGGAGTTGAGGTCGACCTGAGCATCCCTCCGTTGATGGCGTACCCCAAATAAAAGATCTCCATTATAGGCCAATAGCACAACACCCAAAGAACACCTGAAGACAGACCTCATGGGACACTGCAAAGGCCCATGGTGGTGACTTTCCTTGCTCTCTTACTTCTTCCACATTATCTTCCTAACCTCTTTCTTCACCAGCTCTATTGATTTGTCTACCCCCTACCTCTTATCCTCTCCCCTCATCAATACAAGCAATTACAATACTTTCAAGACTGTTTTCAGAACTTCACAGCAGGAGGAAGGCATATTTTCAGGAAAGTAAACTGACTACTTCTACCGCATACGTGAGGAGATAGTTTCCATTTGCAACTGTTAGTGCTACCAAAAACAAGGGAGCTTCTCAAAGTCCTGTCCTCTTTAGTTTTCACACACACACAGCCCTGAGGAATAATCAGCCAATCCAAATATATAAACTAGTTAAATGCTGCTTGATCAAAACACGTTGTACAGAGAATATCAAGGGAGCACAATGATGTCAAAGCCAGATGCATAATTACACACCTGTACAGTGTTTATCATAAACTGCTTGAAGTCAGCCAATGGTGCTAGAACGTATCTGGGATATAAGGAATATATTCCAAAATAATTGTTTATACTTTCCAGCTTAAGTAGTTAATATAAACATCACCATCTACTGGAAGAAGAAAATCTCTAGCGGTGTTCACAAGTCTTCAGGATCAATAAGTGGATCCCAGCTCTCATAGCTCTTAAGAATGTGCAGAAATCCTGTTAATGTCTTTACTGCCTGGCAATGTCCACAGAGCTCTTGTCCACAAAGTTTTCGAAGTGGCTACAGGGAGTTAGAGGAGGCTTCCTGCACAGCTCCACGCACCTCAGTAAAGCTACACCGCGTGATCAGGGTGCCAATTCTCATCAGGAAGAATAATATTGATTTCATTTTACAAGAAGCTGTTCCTTCCATACTCACTGTGCTCTCTGATCAACACGAGGAGAATAGATTTTATTTTCATGGTTTATTTTTATAGTGCTGTGAATTTTTACTGTTTTCTGTGGGCTTATGGTTTGGGTTTAGGCGTTTTTTCTTTCCACTGGTAAGAATATTTCTAACTTTGATGTGGGAACACCACTGAGAAAGAAATCCCGCTTCCTTCCTCAAATGTGAGGCTAGTTTGCTTGGTAATGGAAATAGGGGCAAATTGTTAAAAGAGGGGCAAGCCTGGGTCTTTATTTGCCTTTTTGTATGTGAGTCTTTAATATGCTCCTTTGTGTTCAGGCTTTTTGTGTAATCCTGAAGGCAAAGCTTTTAGTGATTTTGATAAAAGCTTAGCTTCTTGTTCTCAGTTGCCTTCAGCAACCAAAGCTTTAACTAAAACATTAACTAGCACAATACTTGTCAAGAAATTGTGAGAGTTTGCAAGACTCAGATGGCAGAAATCAACTCTTGACCTGATTTGAGCTAAGACAGTTCTGAATAGAAAGATACCAAGATAAAAAGATAAAGAATATTGTCATTGTTTGCATAACAGGAGATGAGAGGGAAACAAGCTGCATCTGAGGAGCCAGCAGTAAGGGAATGGAAATACTCTACAGGAAAAATCAAAGGAAAGCAGAGTAGGTTTTAGAGGAAAGATCAATAACCTGAGAGACAAAAATGTCCTCTCCAGAAGGAAAGAAAGAAAATAGGGAGGGTAATGTCATAAATGTCAGGAAAGAAGAGGATGCTGAGGTAAAGGTATTGATGAGTGAAGAGTGACTTGGAAGAGTCACGATACGACACGATTGGAAATACAGCCAGAATCTATGGATCACTGTAGAGTTGAGCAAGATTCTTCTAAGTAAAGGAAACAGCTGAAAAGCCATGGCTGAACTAATGTGGGAGAAGACAATCATGCAGCTTGTTTATGCTCTGTTACAGACTGAGGTCTTCCAACTGTTTTAATACCATAAACTAGTAATTTCAAACTAGAAGATACCCTTGAGCAGGATGCTGAGGTTGCTGATTATACCTCTTGCTACCACTGTTAAACACGTAGCACCAGGAGAAGATGGGTGGCTTAGAAACACCTCTGGTTTTGAGCTAATTACGAAGGAGGGCTGAGGTGGTATATTCAAGGACAGTACCACAAGCTGGAGATCTCACATTGTGCATGCAAGTAATGGCACCTTCTGCAGACAGTAGGCTGGGAGTGAAAGCTTTTGGAAAGATATAAAAATATTAGACATTTGAAAGTCTGAGAGACTGAAAAAAAATAATCACAAAGCTTTCTGCCATTAATCACTGTTAAATTACAGGGCTGCTTTTTCACAGATGTGAGACTTGCCTTTAATTGCTTTCTAACAGAGCACACAGCCCACGTTCAGGGAAGGTAATGAGCAGAGCCAAATATTTGTGCTTGGACTTTGTCTGAAGGTGATGTCTTAAGGCACTGGTAGAGTTCTTCAGCTGTAAGACGTTACTTAATTCTTCTATGCTGTTGGATATATTTTGTCCTCTCCTACCTTCCCCTTGATTCATTTGGTAGCCACTTCTATTCTTGCTTGGTTAGCCAGAGGAGCCCTTTGAAACAACATCAGAGCTTGTAACAGACTCCTCCTGACAACTGCATTAGTACTAAATGGCCCAAGATCAGGCTGTCTAATGGGAATGACAAACACCTCACTAGTCTTTTTCGGAAAGAGGTCAGATGATGATTTCACAACAGTAAATACACAAAAAGAACTGCCCCATCAAGAAAGGAGAAAAAAATCCTACATTTCAGTCTTCCAAACACATTTGCTCTTCTGCACCACACAAAACTTTGATTTTTAATCAATTAGCTACTGATGTTAATTTTATTTACAGAACTATTGTGAAAGTAAGGATGCGATAAGATTTATCACAACCCCAGACTAATGTCTGGGGACATCAAGCGTCTTTGACTGAGAACCCAAATATAACACCCTACAAAGCTGGGGGGGTGTAGGAATTCAGCATCTCATACATTAAATGACACGTCTATTTCAGAGGAGGACTATTGGACATACATATCAGAAAAAAGGACCACTAGAAATCTGAATTCCTATTTTTCCAAGCTATGCAGTAAAATCATAAAAAACCCTACTGATGTATTTAGAGCACAATGCTGCTTCAAGCCAGCAAGCTTCCAGCTCCGTGAGGATAAGTCATTTTTTCTGTGGCACAGAAAACACAATTCCTAGCATATTTCCATTCCAGTCCTGACAACAGCAATAATATCTAGTTCACTGATTAGGACTAAAGCACAGAAGTGCAGTACTTTGAATTCACATAACTCCTGAGACTGTATGTGTCTCTGCCCTACTCCCTGCCCCATGGTCTTATTGAGATCTGGAATAAACCAACTTGTTTTCCAGACAGAGACACCCAGGCACAGCAGGGAGAGTCACACCTGATTTTTACCTTTATGGTAGGGTTGGACATAAGTTATTTTTAGAAATAGATCCAAAGTAATGAAGTTAAAGATGTAGTTATCAGACTTTATAGGTCAGTAAAATAGCAAGAGGTCTCTCAGACTGTCATCCTAGAATCCTTCTACAAAGAACAAAGACAAATAGTAGTTTTTAGGGCTCAGTCCATCTGAACTCTTTTAAGAGTTCTAAGTCATGATGAGATGAATTGTGTCCCACAACTGTTTCTCTTCCTTGACTATAAAGAGTCACCGCATTACCTTCTCAGACAAGTACATCCATATTAAGGAAGGATGCTTCAAGACAGGTGGATGTTACACATGGGAGCTAAAGATTAGCTTTTAAAGAGCATAAGTGGTAAGCAGTGTAGGCAGCACATCATTTCCCAATATATTTAGATGCTTTGGAAATTCTGGATAACTGAACATACATCTACCAAGTTTCCCCATGGAAGTCCCTCATGGAAATACTCTCACAGAGAGTCAGCTTAATTTGACTTAATTATCCTTAATACCCAAGCAAAGAGAGAAACCCCACCATCTCATATTCACACACTCAAAGACAAGTAAGAGTCTCAGAAGCTGGGCTTCCAATCTAGTCATACAAGATGCTCAGCACCTATTAGGATCAAGTGATTGTCCCAATATCTTAGAAGTCCGATTTCTTCAATATTATCCTCTCCAAAGGACACTAAGGAACATGCTTCATGAGCAAATTTTGCCACGAGCAATTTTTGTACCCACAATTTCCCAATCTGAACCAAGAACAGACCTACAAAGTCTGTGAGAAGCGGGACAAAGGCAGTAGTGTTTCGTATGACAACTTTCCCATGTTTTGTAGTACATCACAGAAATGGTCAGTTGGTTGAACTCTTTCAGTTTGATTTTTTCTTCAAGACTGAAACAACTTCTTGCTCTTCTACCATGAAAATAGTACTGAATAGTACACCACTGAAACCATGAAAATACTTCTGCAGTATTCCAGAACAACATTTCATTTGCTAGGGCTACTAAAGAAGAAAGTGAATAGACCTGTCAAGTGACTACTATACCCATCTACAACTGATGCTTAAGTCTCTGGAAGCTTCGTAGAGGCTGTAGACTTTGCAACTCCTTTCTGAATGTTAACAGACCAATATGATCATTGGAAGACACAATGAAGGGCTCTTCTAGTTGATGCTATTGACTACAATACATAGTCATAACAACTTCAGTCATAACACAATGCTATGTTAAATATGTTTTCTACTACTTAAAAGTCCAAAATAAGTTTGTAAGTGTGACATTGCTCTGCTCAATTCTTATAACCTCAGTCATAGTAAAATCATATAGTGTGTAATGGAAAATATTAGCTAATGTCCAAACATTGACTGCTTGACATTCTATCAGCTGTGTGTCATTAATATTCTTATTAAGTGCTGTGAAAGGTTGCTTGCACAGGCATTAATGGCCTTTAAAGATGAAAAAGATGGCTGCTTGTATATTTTCTTCCAATAGAAGACACTTATGCAGCTGAAAGGCTGTAATTTATCTGCAAGTGAGACTAAAAGATCAAAAGTAACACACCACTTTTATGCTGTAGGATATCCCATGGCTTCTGTATTTAATGGGAATTTTTAATGGGAATTGCATCCATAAGGAGTAAGTGGCTTTGCTGCCATTAGTACATGCATGCACACTTGGATCCTACCAATTCTTAAGGTCAGTGTCAACATTTGACACCATTTTCAGTCAAACCTGTGCTGTTGCTCTCAGATTCTCACAGTACCTGTGGGCTTTGCACAAAGTTAAAGAGTTCCTCTGTTAGAAAAAGAATACAGATTTTGATGATTAATTAGCAGTAGTCACCTGCTGTATGACTACCTGGAAGAGACCATTAACATGGCAATGAGCACTGCAGTCTCCGCTATGAAATAACCGTAACACGCATTAAATCAGACATGCACAGAGTGAATCACCAGTGGAAGTGTCTATTGGCTCTGTGAGACATATGATCAAAAGGATGATCAAAACAGAGCCACCAACTCAGCAGTGCAGGAGAGCTGGAGATGTGAACAGCCAGATGTGCACAGAGCTAAGTATGACAAAGGAGCTACAACTGCAGCGACAGAAGGCCAAATTATAACATCCTTATATAGGTGGAACCACCTGTCAGTCAGGGTTTTGTCTGCTGAGCCTGCTTCAAAGACTCTAAAATATAGCCAACTAAAAATGGTAAAAGTGAGTTAATGTGTTAATTGCTATGGGGATCGAGACTGAAGCTACAGTAATTGCAGAGAGCCAAGAAACAACCTTTGCTGCTACAAGAGATCTGTGCAATCTTTTTGTCTTGTTCCAATATGCCTAGTAACCGAGTACTGAAACCCAACCCTTAGGCTACAGAAGTGAGTCGTCTCGCTGATGCATTTCTCTCCAGCTGAGTTGCAAAAACTATTTAAACTTTGCCCAGTCTTGTGCATCTAAATGTTTTCAGGAATATTTTAGACATGGGGCAAGAGTAGCCTATAACACAGAGTCACTGTGTAAAAAGGTTAGTTCATACCACGAGCAGAGTCTTGAGCTGTAACTGCCAGGAGCTGATAATGTGGGCAGATGAAGAGGCAAAAAAGCAAAGCCAAGCCAAGAGCTTCTGTCTGTAGGATCCACTCATGAGAACTTCTTCTGACAGGAGCAGGCAAAGGATTAACGTAGAGGGAAATGTAATCATTGGGGTGGATAAATAGTATTTAAAGCGCACATAAAACACTTGATACTTTACAGAATTAAGCCAATAATCACAGAAAGTACCTATTTTTAATGCTGCAAAGGCAAAGCTTTTGGAGTGAACAAAGTATGTTGTTGCCTCTGTTCAAAAACGTGCCAGCGTAGTCTTTTCCACTTTCTCCACGAGAACTTGCTTCATTCAATAGATGGGGTTGAAAGGACATAGTGAGTGACCAACTGCTCATTTGTTCTTCGTATCCTCTTCTGGTCATCACTCACTGCATGACCTTTACCTAACGTATCATACATCACCCAAATCATGCACTGAGCTCTGCATAAATATTTGCTTCCTAAGTCTTATAATACAGCCATGTGAACTCTGTCTCAAGAGGCCAGCAAGTTATCCTGTCTATCATTACATCTCCCTCATGAGGAAACCTTGCACTTTTTGGATCAATATTTTACAACTGGGGAGCCAGAGGCAAGGAAGCTTAGTGGGAGTCACAAGAGGAAACAGCATTACAGTTGGAACTCCAGAGGAGGAACACAAAGTGCTTATCTGAAAGCGTTTTCATTGCTTCACTGACATTTGTGTGAGGACGAGAGGGAAAGCAATAAAGAGAATTAGATATAATCAATGCTTCACGATTAACCCCAATTCAGATACAGAAGTGCTGACTTTAGTAGCTCACATCTTGTAAGTCCCGACATAATAAATAGTTAAATGTGTCAGGTATTAACTGTTCATCTATGGCGTGGAAGAACAATTTAAATCAGAGTTCCCACAGTCTGATGTTTCCTTTTGTGTCCCTTGGGCACATCCTTGTTGCACCTGAGGAAGTTCTCAGAAGCTACACCGAAGCCTGTTCATTATTTCAGAAGTTTCATCCTAAGAAAACAATTTCATGAAAAGCTCCCAGCACACTGCTTGTGACAAGCACCTCCTGAAGCTGCTAATCTAGACACACAGCACTGTCACCAGTGTTGAGCAACAGTCTGAGTGGCACCAGAAGTCTCTTCAGTGAAGCCATACATATGACAGCAACAAATATTCAGTGATTGATGTGGAATGATTAGACTGTTTCACAGTTGCCTGAAGTTGTGGTAAGTTTGACTGGTGTGAAATGAGGACGCAACAGATCCACATTAGACACAGGCGTGTGGATCACAGAATCACAGCACATTAGGGATTGGAAGGGACCTCAAAAGATGATCCGGTCCAATCCCCCCACCACAGCAGGATCACCTAGACTAAGTCACACAGGAATCCATCCAGGTGGGTTTTAAACATCTCCAGAGAAGGAGACTACACAACTCCCCTGGGCACCTCGTTCCAGATTCAAACCACATCCTTGAAACCAATATTGTTCCATTTTTTCTTCCAGCCACATGTGTCTTCAGTAGCCAACTAAGTATGGAGGTAATTTTCTGCCTTCAAGAAAAATAGGTGCACTTTGACATCCTTAAGTATTCTCACCTGTTTAATAAGCATCCTGAATCTTACTTCCAGGTTTTGTATAGAGGGCTGTTAGTGTTCCTGTGCAGTAATAGTTAAAGAATAAAAAGCAACCTTTTACATTTGATGTGTAGAGTAGAAGAAAAATTCACTGGACAGGGATCTAAAGACATGACAAAACCTGCAGATCTGACTATAAGAGAAAATTAATACTGCTGGTCAAATTAGCACATTCCAAAAAACAACCTTTTAACCTTTTTACTGACAGAGTCAGCAAAATATAGTCTTATCTATTAATCTCCATCAGCAAGTTCTATATAGATTATGATGATTTCATTCTTTTGATTTATTCTATATTATAGAACTGTTCAACTTGATGGACTGTTGACTCCAAGTTCCACTCCAACCCCAAACACACCTGCTACTTGAAGCATTAGACCAACTGTACAACTGATGGTTGAAATACAGCATTGTGACGTTAGCATGAGCCATTCAGGCAGTTGCCAATTCAGAAGTCAGTCAGGTTGAGAGAGAGAGAAAAACAAAATGGATTAAAATTAAGTCATCCATGAAGAGTTTAAGAAACTCTTACACGTTTCTTAAACTCTTGGCATCTCAAAAATTATCCAGAGTACAAACACCACAGAGTCAAACACTGGAATATCAGAGAATGATAGAATAAGCTCACATTTAGCTGCCCTGAACTTCACACTGTTTGTAGAACTAAAGTTAAACACGACTGTCTGCAAGTCAGTATTGAAGTCAGTCTCTTGTACCAAGTACAGTAGTACAGTCCCTCTTCTTCATCCATCTCACTGCTTATGTGTTTGAATAAACATATGTGTTAGCACCAGTGTGGAAAGAAAAAGTTCTTTACTGAGAGGATGGTCAGGCATTGGAACAGTCTGCCCAGGAAGTGGTAGAGTCACCATCCCTGGAGGTGTTCAAAGAATGAGTAGCTAGGGCACTTAAGGCCATGGTCTAGGAGCTAGGGAGATGTTGGGATGGGGGCTGGACTTGATCCCAGAGGTCGTTTCCAGCCAGGATGATTCTATGGGTATTTCACTAGGTCCAAATAACTTAATCCATCTGTATGCCTGCAATTATGTCTATGTATGTGGTTCTTGTATTAAAGATACCCTGCAGTAAGTTAGTGCAAAACATGTCATCATTGACTCTGTAACTACATCACTGTTTTGTTTATATGTTCTACTGAATCACTTTGTTAAAGCCACCTCATTAGCTTCAAACTGGTTAGTGACTAAGCATTGTTAAAAACAAACCCTTTAATCTGCCCCTCACCATTAATAACACACCTGCATCAATACTTTTTTCCTGCAGCACCAGTGACTAGGATGTTGTGTTATGGCAGCTCCCAGTTCAGACAACAATAATAAATAGAACCAAGACTAAATAAATTCATGTGTTTCCCTATAAAGTGTATTTTGGTTTTGCAGGGTTCATACCCTTTAGATGTTATGTACTTCAGCTCTTTAGGCGTTTAAAGTTTATACGGACAGATGTTAGCAGAAAGACAGTGCTCATCCCCAAGGCTCAAGAAGTGCAACAGAAAACTTCAGCTTGCACAATCAGTCATACGGCTGAAAGCTGACAGTTTGTTGACTTCCACATGCTATTGATTCTGTTCTCTTATAGACTGTGTTCTAACTAATTAATACATTTTTCTAACTGATTTACAGAGATCATTGACTACAAGTACTTATGTGCACAGATAACAGCACGTAAGTTCTGTGACAGAAACTGGACTTCACACAAGCCCATAAAATAAAGTGTTCAGACTCATTTTTCTATGACACCTATTTATGAGAAAATTAGTATTACTTTCATTGAAAATACTTTAAATACTTGAACCAAAAGAGTAAGAGTTGTTTTTCTGGGTTGTTTTTGTCTTTTTTCCCCTATAAGCAACAAGGGAAAACTTAAATTGTAATTCTTAATTATTTTGAAGACTTACTGATCTGTTTGCACCTAGCATGGTACTAATAAAAATTCTAATTATAAAGATAAATTATTTTGCAGAACCTATTTCTCAGTCTTAAAATACATCATGAAAACTCACACTACACATGCAAACATCTAGCACAAAATGTATTACATGCTTTGGAATGCAATTATGAATACAAATTTTCTTATATGAGCTTTTAATAAAACCAGATAAATTTCTTCATAAATCTATGGAGGGGGGGAAAAAGGCCAATCTAAATGATTGTAAATTTCAATGGTCAGGATCAAGTTCTCAGAGCAAGTAAAAGACTCAGCTGAATTCTGGAATTGGACCATTGTTCTCAATGTGGAAAACTCATGGGGAGGGGACTAGGAAAAAAGGTATAAATTTCAGATCTCAAATTGTGTGAACTGATAGGAACTGCAGCTTTCTTTGGTTTTGTTTGCTCCCCAAATCAAATCTTGCAGGTGGATTATTGATTCATTAGTTTTACCATGGGCAGTGCCTTTTGAACCTGTCAGTGACAGGATTAAAATGAAAAGTTAATTCCAGTCAAAGGAGCTACAGCTGTGAGTGAGTACACATTTTTCTAGCAATTTTGACTGTCAGTTCTAGCAAAGTGAGGAAAGGAAGCAGCAAGCTCATGCTCTGCCAAATGCACCACCACAGCAAAGAGTGGAAAAAAGCACATACCAGTAGAAATGTGCACACGCCTCAGAGCTTTGGCTTTTACATAGCCAGCCTGAAGCACTTTGATGGAATATAGCTTTCACTTCCCAAAGTTCAAGAGGCATTAAAGGTTTCTTAAATTAGGCAGCCAAAGTCATTAGTCTCCTTAAAATTTCTGGCAAAACACTGAATTCATATTGACACAAGGACTAGGAGGTAGCAGACTCAATTAATGAAACCATTTCTTTCCTCTGGCAGCTTTGCTCTTTCTCTCTGAGGTCACCGGGGTAACACTGACTTTACTGCAAGCATTGAGGAAGAGCCAATGTTTTAGGATGGGAACAAACAGGTATTGATAAAATAAGTACTCAGTAAAGCCTGAATCCACATGAGCTCAAATATGCTTTCCAGGTTCAGTAAGCTGAAGCCAATGTTGATAAACCAGTGCTTTTTGCCTGTGACAGAGGTTAGCCCTGGCTGCAGCATTTGGTGCATCTCTGCAGATTCAGATCCAGCTGCAGCAATGGAAGAGTCATCTCACCAGCTATGCCCCCACCTGCTCACAGCCCTATCCCTTTGCTATGGCAGGAGCAGTTCACTAGCAGAGGGAAGCTCTTACAAGGGAGTGTGACATCCATTAACCTGGATGAGACTCCCACACACACTGCTCTGCTGTATCTTCAAGGTACAGGAAGTCAAACAGCTTGTTTATTAATGATACTGTTAATCATCTTATTGAGAAGGAAATTAGTGATTATGATGTACCTGTTACTCAGATACTAGAGTGGCTTGTGTCAAAATGCCCACAAATAAAACGAGGGGTCTTTGTTAGCATTCACATTGTAGCCTGGAAGAAGTGATTGCACAGAGCAAGTGCAGTTCGATTCCATAGACACATTCAGGACATCTTTTCACATCACAATATAGCTGATTCTCACACCTATTTACTGAGAGCCTTCTCTCTGCAAATAATCCCAGCAGGACAAGCAAACTTCTATTTACTCAGCAAAAGCAAGCATGGTCATATTTGACAGTTTCATTTCTTTACATCACTGGTTTTATGGTCTATGACTGTCAAGGCATTTTGCTTTCACACTGCACCTTACAATTTTGAGTAGAGCCAGAAAAAATGTTTAAGCCTCAAGATTCACTAGACTTTCTACCCTATTTGATGCACTGCATTATTAAAATATTAAACCAAGTAGACTGTCCCTTAACAGGTGTCAAGGTACTGTCAAGATGTGTGTTCTTTGCAAGTTCCTCATCTTCAGCCCTTGAGCCCTCCTAATGATTGAAGGAGTTTAAAGTAAATAAAAGATGCAGCATGTGCCTGCCCACTATGGAGTGCATTTTCTAAACTGTACCTTTGTAGTCCAAATAACTTGATAGCAGAATAAACTTAAAGGGACAAGAAAAACATCAGAATAATGGAAACCTCTTCATTATTGCTGGAAGGATGACTGGTCCTCCAGACGTGGCTGTCCAGAGCCATGTTTCCCTGATTATTCTTTGTGTATCTGTTTCTGACAAGAGTATGTCCTCAAAAGCCGAGAAAACAACAAAAAGCCATGTTAAAAACTGATTAAAACGTACAGCAAGTGAATTTTGATTCACTGCCATTCTCTTGGTTACACCTACACCAACTACAAGAGTAGCACTCAGTGGGTAGATGAGTTAACCATGTTAACCTTAATTATGGGTGATCATGTATTTCAAAGGCTTTATAAAGGTTGACCAACCCAAATGCAAACTGCTCTTCATTGTTAGTATGTGGTTTTTTAACCCTCACCCTAGCAGGACCTGGAGAACACTAGCAGACAGCACAGCTATAAACTCCCTCTGTTCTCTGCCTTCCACGGGTCATGTAATGCATCACTGCATACCTGTATGAATTAATAAGCATTAAATCATCTACAGGAGAGTTCTGTTTAATGAACTAAAGTGTCATATCAATGAACTAGAATTTTTGTAAAAAAAACCCAAGATAAAGGTGACAAGTCAAAGAAAGGCAGTTGTAGACTCCCATTGCAATCTATGTATAAACACAAAGTCCATTAATCTCTAACGTGTGCAAACTACAACTAAAATTTTCAAATAAAGAAATCTTTGATTGAAAGTTGCTATATTTTGTGTGGTTTTCCCCCCCCACACACACATCTTGTCACACTTTCAAAAACAAATATGAGTTTCTGAAGTTGTTCAGCTGTGACTTGTCCCCAATTTGTATTTAGGCTTCATCTCTGTATTCACTAGATTGTGACATTAAAGGCATCCAGCACCTCAACAAGTTAAGACACACAGCTCGGTGTGAGTACAATACCACATACTAGATGACCAGCTAGGAAATGTAGACCACTAGTTGTACCCAGACTGTCATGGATATGATGCATTTGTGAGCACGGGCAGGTATCTGTGTGTGTACGTAGCCCGCTTCTCCACCTGCAAAGCGCAGCTAATTACTCTGTCTTTACAAGTATCATGAGATTTAGCTTAATAATTTCTGGCAATTGGTGTGAGATGCTCTTAATGAATAACTACATATGGTAAGTGGTAAGGTTAATTATTCCGCTATGACAGAAATCAATCACTATTAAATCCTTTCTAGCTAGATAATGAGGCAATCTTGAATTTTTTGATTTGGCTAAACTGACTCGACAGAGTCACATTGCTGCCATATGTTGGAAACCCAAGAGACCCTCATGAAGATTACAGTGTAGCTCACTGAAAGTCCCTGTGCAGCCTCCAAGAGATTGAGACTATAAAACAAGTTATGCCAATTTTTAATTCCTTTTTGGTACGCTTCCATTTGCATCAGTAGCATTACTCCAGAAAGTTAAATACCCCATCCATGGCACAGAACACGAACATGGCTTTCCTCATGAGCTGCTGTTGCAGTCCAACAACCATTGAGGTGCTAGCTTTAAGTAAATCAATCCCCATCTCCATACTTGACTGTTGGAATGATTAAGATTCAGAACTTGCTGATTTTCTTATAGTCTATTATTCATCACTTTCATCTTTGATATTTAAGTAGGCACACGAGGAAGGATTTTTAAGGTGGTACGTGAGGAAGATCAAATGAAGAGTGATTTGTAAGGGCAAACACTCTACACAGAATTGAATGCTTACATCTCTCCAACAGAGGCAGCTTTAGTCAAAATTCAGATTTCTGTTTCTAGTACTGTCTGCTAATGCCATGAGACTTGCGACAGTATTGAGTAGCATTCACGGATGGCTGGATAAGAAAGCTTCCTCCAAGGGTGAAACACAGACTTTCCAAAACTGGGAAGTTCAAGCTTACACATCATTAGCAGAGTTTTGGACCATATGCTGCCACACTCAAAGGTAACCAGGCTGTGCCTTCTCTGTTAAACTCTTTATCTCCCAAAACAAGTGTAGCCTCACGCCTTCTGCAAGCAGTAAATGAAAGTCTCAGCTTTCAGTCAAGTTCTGGTTTGCTCATAATTAGGATTTATAACATTGTCTTTTTTAGACTTTTCCCCCCCCCCATTCAATCAAGGATCTTTCATGTTTCTCTCTCATTACTGAAATGTTATTGCCAGCAGCCACACGCGTGCAGAGGTTCTAGTAGTCAGGAAACATCTCGTGGCACAGGGGTTGTTTTCTCCCGATTCACTGTTATGCAGGGTTTCTATTTCCCTCTGCAAGCTCTCAGCATAAAGCAGTTACAAATGCATGAAAAATTTAGGTGTGCACTGCTGGTTGATGGCCTGGGAAATGGAGACAGATACCCTGCATCTAGAACTGGCCGTTTCTTCCTCCACAGCTTTTCTATTTTCTCTTGTTTACTGCCTACGAGCCTCCCCACTTTCCCATGTATGCTTGCTTTGTTTTGCTCACCACACTGTATTAATTTCACAACTAAGATGAGTTCCACCTCAATAGTGCAGAGACAGAGCTACACTGCAAACAGCATCCCCCATAGGACCCGTAAGCAGTTTTCAAGGCTGTGCATGTTTGAGTACATGACTGAATAGACAAGTATTTCTTACTGATAAACTCAGTGTTCTTATGTCGTCCTAATTCAGCTTGGATCCTTAGCAGAGCAAATCACCACTAATCTGCAGAAACAGGAAACTCCTCATACTATGACTAAGTGCAGTAGCACGATTCTCTCAGGATATTATCACGTAAATTTACATGTTTGATATTTAAGCAGCACTATCTCTAGCCCCAAAATTTTTACAGAGCACTCTAAACTATGTTTAAAAACGAATTTAACAAGGGATCAGTGCAAAGTTATCTGAGCTGTAAGAAAAATAAAGAAAACAATTCTTAGGAGCTTAAGTAGTTCAGTACCAGAAGACTTGAGTGATAGATTCAATCATACTTTGGGTCTCACCATTCTTTCACAGGAAGCCTGGGACAGAGTATTGAACTTTGCCATCCCAGTCCTTATGTCACTTGCTGGACAACTTCTAACCAAGTACTTTAATCCTGTCCAGAGCACTCCCACTACTTGCAAGTTCACACCTAAGTGTATTCTGTACTACATACTGGCCAGCTCCTTATGCTTTGCAGGGTCTGTATAATTCAGTGTCATAAGAGGTTAAAGAAATGCCAACACTCTTTATAAGGAGACGTCTGTGAATGTTTTAGTTTATTAATGGAGGTGAATGTTTGTAAAGACCAAGTTTAGCCAAAACTGGCTAATGTCTTCAAGCCCCAAGTGTAATCAGTGAACAGAGAAGCACCTTGGGAGGGTGTCACAATAGGCACTTTTCTTTGTGCTAACTCAGGAAGGTGCCAGGGACAGTTAGTCTTGCAAGGACAGAATAAATCTCATTAACAATTAGGACTGACTCTACAGAGAACTCTAGAATTCCAAGACAAAGTTCTTTTGCATGTCTATTACTGCACTAGTAAAGAAACAGAATGCAAACAGAGCTACATAGGTACAGTCACAGCCATAACACAAAGCAAATTCCAGGACCCAAAGCCAAACTCCAATGGGGTCTAAATCCTTTTAAAATACAGGATGCCTTTGTACTTTTGCTATGTGGACTCTTGGGAAGTTACTGCTTGGAAGCTACGTGTATTGCCATATAGTGTCACTTCAAGAAAGCAAACCTGAGGAGTTGCTAACTATAGTGCTTGCAACCCTTTCACTACATGCAGATACAGAAGTTCTCTTTCACATTGTAAAACTGTACAAAGCCCCATCGTGTGAGCAGTAAAACAAAGGTGAAAGTAGCTAGCTTCTAATGATCCCCAATTCATTAGCTCCAAAATCAGTTGTAACAGCTGTGCCTAGGTTTAGAAGATAACTTGAGCTATAAGGTTTGCAGATGGGTGGAGGACAAACAAGTCATGGGGATGGTGACCATTTTGTCAGCACATTTAATTTTCTTTACATATTTTATGCCAACTTCATATATTCAGAAGCTGATCTAATCAAGATAAAGTTAATCAGTTCCCTCAAAAAAAATCTCAGCTTTCTAGGAAGTTGTACAGTGGAAGTCTTTAAATATAGGCCATTAGGGAGAAAGACTGTTCTCTGCTCTCTGCCACAGTGTCTCTTAAAAGCTTTGATCTAAAAGGCCTTTGCTTTTATGGTTAAGAAAAGGCATAAGAGTTTGCAATGAAATGGCACCGTTTGATGATCTCTGGCACATAAAAGTCGTTTCACAGAAGCTTTGTGCAGAAAACAAAAATACTTGGAAACGCCACCTCTGACTGGCTTCGAAAGAGCCCATATTTCAGGTTTGAAGAACAAAACTGTTTTCCCACATATACACATTCATTTAAGTCCCACTCCCACACAGCACTGACTCCTCCAATAAAAAGCATGACTCACATCATCGCTGGTGAAGGGTATTGACTTTTCTTTCCTGTACTAAGCATCAGACAGGCGTGAAAAATACAAAGTTATTAACTAAGATATAGCACAAATTGGTACTCATTGCCTCAGAAAAGCTTTAGTTCAGTAGTTACTGAGTGCTCCACATCCTTTCTGGGTGCAAGAAAAGTTCTCATTATTACAGTAAACCCACCAAAGTAACTCACTACTTTAAAAGACAAGTTTCCAGTCACCTATGTAGTCCTGTTTAAAACCTCAATTTATCAACTAAACATAAATCACACCACCAGAGTAACTCACTACTTTAAGAGACATGTTTCCGGTCAGCTTTGTAGTCTTATTTAAAACCTTAATCTATCAATTCAATGTAAACCACACAAAGATATAAATCTCTCTTAAGCATCTTCCAGAAACATTTTCTTCTTCCATATTTTCTTCTTCCATATTCTCTGACAAAGAAATCTTTCTAGGGCTAACACTCTCCAGCTCCAGAATCACACATACCCCTCCCATTTCCACACTGGGTTTTCAAGTAGATGCCTATTCCTTATCCTACACCCAAAGGACCAGGATGCTAAGGCTTGTCTTTGTATTCCTATAATAGCTTGATTCACATTCTCTGACATACTCCGCTAACATTCTGCCCAAACATATTCATAATGGTCTCACACATAATCAATCAGGAAACAGCACCTACCAAAGTATCTTGCTTGCAAGGTCTCAAAACCAAAGAATAAATAGCTGCAAGTTTCCTATCAACCCTTCAGAGCAAGAAGATGAACCATGTACTTACACGTAGTAGCCCAGCCACACTTCCAGTAATTAAAAAACCACTTCAGGAACACAATGTGTGTCCTACAAAGAAGAAAACTCACATACCCAGCACTGCTGCTCTCCTAAACAGCCAGGTCTGTATTTATAGTGTTAACAAGCAAAAACATGTGCAATCATTTCTAGGCAAGCAGAAATCAAGTCACAGGTGCTCTGAGGACTCAGCGTGCCACAGCTGTTAGCTTGTCAGGGTAAGGTCTGTTAACGACACTGAATTGCTGGCTTATGGCAAATGAACATAGCGTGCGAATGAAGTCACTGCGGTACATCAGGGGCTGAAAACCAACAATGACAGAAAAATGTTAGGTATGAGACACTGACCTGAGGGACCCAAATATAAAGTGACGCCTAATTAAAGTAGAGTCAAACAAACAACTCAAACAACAACATCTGTTAGAAAACAAAGCCACTGAAAAAGCATTTATTATCCCACTGTATTTGAGGAATAATTCGCTTCAGGCAGGTGAACTGAGTTTGTCACATAAATCCTAGACCTTTTCCCATGCTTTGATAACAGCAGAGCATCTATGGGGTACTTAAATACAGAACACCTTAAAACCAAGACAATGAAACCCTTCCTGCAGAGCCAGCCGTGGTTGTTTTTGTGTTTTTAGCACAGACAGTCACAACAGAGAGGAAAAAGCCCAATTCTCCGGATTCTGTCCTCCTCCTGTCTTCACTAAGGGTTGTTTCACCTACATCTGTAAAAGGATTACAGTAGCATATCCAGCTGAGACAATGATAAAGTTCAAGTCATGCCTTCAAAGTCCCATGGTGTGGCCAGGAAACTCACTGCTCAGATTTTCGTTCTCCTTACTGTTACAGTCTTTTTCTCCTTCCTCGTATGTACTTTGATGCAGACTCCTGCAAGTCAGACATCAGTCTGGTAGCATGTAAATAGCTGATTCACTGAGGCACAGCGGAGTCTCTCCAATGACTTCAAGAAGCTTCCAGACAAGGAAGAAATTTTTTCTTTGTGACAATTCCCTCCATTTTGATATGCAGAGCCATATACGAGAGAGGGAGAAGAGGCGGTGAACACGGGATGGTTTCCATCCAGAATCTTCTTACTGCACGCACTGCAAGTCCAGAACTCACTAGGATTTCTTTTTACCTTACACAAACCTTGTCTTGTAAGACACACTATGCAGATGAAAGAACCCCAGCGTGGTTCCACATCAAACACGCGACATCTCTTTTCTACATTATCACATTACAGAACCAAGGCAATATTGACTTGGACTCTTTAGGAAAGCCCGCCGATCAAAGTTACTAGCAGGAATAACATTTGAGCCAGCACAAGGGCACAAACGTTCACATATGGACCAGCACTAACCTAGAAAAATGAAGGAACGAGACACGTGTCAACAGAACACACTGGTTTCCTCATAACTCAAACGTTCCTACACTGCAATTAACCCATGGCACGATTTCTTCCAGCAATGGCATTTATTTTCTGAAGAAAAGAGAGAATATCTGGAAGATCTGGAGAATATTTAGGACAGGAGTTATCTCTGCTGACTTTTCCTCTGAATGATGGATCTCCTGTAAGAGAGCTACAAACTTCCTGCAAGTTCTCCTTTTAGTTATGTTACGAGAGATGAGGAAAAAAATCTGCTAAATCAGACTGATGGAGCAAAAATGCACTGGAATGCAAAGACTCCAACACTTCAAGGTTACTTTTTCCCCCAGCTCTCGGTAAAATTCCAAAATTTTAATTACGTGTTTGCAGAAATCATAATTCTGAATAAATGTGCTTCAGAAGAGGTAAAACATTTCATTAAGGTATCTTTAACCATTTCAGAGTTGTCTGAAATAAAGTGAATAAACTGTCCTGCTAGGTTTAATTTAAAATCAGCTCGAATACTCAGCTACATGTTGAGTATCACTGCCAAGAAAAATGTTTCTCTGGTGTTTCTGCTATCCCTGCTTTTCATCTTTTCTAATACATCCAGACTTGTACTTCTCATGACATGGTATTAAAGCTGTATTTCTATCAGAGGGAGATCTACAGCATGTTCTTAGGAGATACAGAATTTCCTCTGGCCAAGTGGGATAAAAGAAAACAATAAAAAAAACCCTCATAAGCACCCCAAAACTGCAAGTGACTTACAGTTGTCATAAGGCAGAGCACTGATAAGAAAACTCAGCCTTAAAACACATCGTCTTAAAACTACTGATGTTCTGAAATTAAAATCTTTGCATCAGTGAAAATATATGAAAAGTTTTTGGATTTAACTCACCGGCATACGACGTTGGGATTTTTTTCAGGCTTTTTTTCCTCATCAATCCTTGATTTTGAGAAAACTACAGCTTCTTTTTGATAAACAAAAAACCCCTAGGACTGTTTGTGCTGCTTGAATCCTTGGTGGCATTTGAAATGTGTTTTGTGTTAAATACCGTGGACTGGCAGAGAAGTATCTGTAGCAATCTAGCTCTGCTAATAAGAACATAAATTTTAGTAGGAATGCCAAGGAACAAGCTTTGTTTCTACAACAGCCTATTATATTATGGAAATGTGTTTTCTAGCTGTTGTGCCTGTCTAGACTGCGATCAGCAACTCGTATTCATTATGAAAGCCTGCAGCTGGTCCATGCAAAGTTTGCTGTTTTTCAGCCCATCTGCTCAGAAGAGATCTGTAACACTGCCCAGTATGGAGTAACACTCCCTTACCATTGTAGTTGTGGTTTTTAAATAGAATTCTGAAATAATGATGACTACTTTCTACTTTTAGATCTCAGCAAATTAACTCCTGTCTGGGCAGATGGCTATCTGGCTGACAAAACCAAAGACAACTGAGAATCAAGCAAACTGGGCTGGGGAGTAGCATCCTTTCATTTCTGTGTCTTGCTTGATCCCTGTAGTCCTACCAAAATTGTGATGCTGAACGTTCTCAGGAGATGAGAAGGTGACAGTGAAGCTAAGTAAAGTGTGAACAAGTGGAGGTGTGAAGTACTAGAGACAGAAACAGAAGCCTGTGCTTGGAACTGCATGCGCAACACACAGCCAACGTGCGACGGTATTTCTAGGATTTCCTGAGCAAGACCTGAACTTGATCTGAACTTTGGGCAAAATCTCCGAAGGCAAGTTCAACACACTTCTTAGCAGGAGTTGAAAGCTGTTCAAGAAAACTCACAGCCTCACTTCCTTTATTGTTTACAGATAGTAGTAGAATCATTTTCCATCATCCATTTAATATTTTGAAAGGATAAATCTGACTGCAACTCTTTTAGAGTAATTCTTTTCTGATATAAAGTGGTTAAAGAGGACTTTCTGGAAGACAGAAATACGCATCTCATTTATATTGCTTCAGGCTTAGCTCGTAGTCTTCGGGTGCCAACCTGAGATCAACTAGTACTGACTTCAAAAGCAACTGGAAAAGGTTATTGAATTTATGTGACAGATGTCAGCAATGAAGGATTGTCCTTTGTAGGAACAAGCTCAGTAGCGGTGCTCTGCAGTGGACCACCTGTTCTTATTGAGACTCTTGCTGACCTGAGATACTAAGATGCTGATGAAGTCAGTAGAAATGGTGTAATATTGATCAAGGAGACTGATTAGTGTCTACTGATTGGTGTCCCTTAGCAGCAATTGTGAGCCCTTTGCATGGATTACTCTTAGCTGCTTTGTGTGTCACTGTGGCTTTTTCCTTTGCTCTGTCTCTTGCCTGCTTACTTGTGATTTCTGACACCTGCTTCTGCTTTCTTGTCCCTGTTACCATTTACTTTCTGCTATAAAGGTCTCATTTCTGATCACACTCTCAACAGCCTCTGCTCAGATTCTTAGCCTAAAAGAATTCTTAAGTGTCTTTGTCACATGAATCTGTGTTCCCATCTCTAATTGGTCTAGGTGATCCTGCTTTGGCAGGAGGACTGGAGTAGATGATCTTTCAAGGTCCCTTCCAATCCCTAATGATTCTATGATTCTGTGATTCTAGCATCATTCTAACCATCAGGATCAATTGTTTCTAGCTGATGATCCAACCAGTTTGTGTTGTACAGTGAACCAGACAAAGCAAGATATCTTAGACCCAGTGCATACTGGTAATTTGGGGGCAGGTGGGGGCAGGCTTATGTTTTTGAACAACAAAAAACCACTCTATTATTGTATTTTGGTTAATATAGGGCTTAAAGCAGGGTATAGTAAGATTGTCTCTCTGATTATACCAGTCTGGATGGAGAATATATTATTCTCTTAAGGACTGTATCACTGGAACAGATGGTCTAGCTACATGACATGGAACTTGACCTGGGTAAACTCTGCTCCTACATATGTTATACCCAAGGCCTGCTGATGTAACTGGAGTGTTTTGTACATGCACATTTTCAAAGTGTTTAAGAAACAGCAAAGGCTGAGTTGCCACCCACATACACTATTACTTCTGTAGTATGATGCCGTGTGTCATTCCTCGAGGCAGGACAGGGTGTTATACAAAAATACATGAAGCAGTGTGAGTAGTTTTGAACTGTGTTGAAAGATCAATGCATGTGGCAGGGCTAAGAGCAGAAACATAGTTCATTAGAAAAGCATGAAGTGCTCGAGAGCAAACCGCACTCAAATCAGAACAGGGAACATGGATGTCTGTCTCTCTATGTCTTTAAAAGTTGTGCATTGCAGAAAGCCATTGTTGTGTGGAGAAGGAGGTAAGGAAGGCATCTCAAAGACTTTCCCATGATTTACATGCCCTAGACAGGCAGGATCTGACCTTTAATTTGGCTGGATGTGCATTGATTAGGACTGAATCTCATTAAGACACAATCTTCTGGGGGTGGTGCGAAAGAAAATATAATATTGATTAAAAAATAAAATAAATCTCTTCTCTCTCTCCCTCCTGACTGCCTTAGTTCATAATTAGCCTTCCCATCTAGCTTTCCTCCTACGTGTTATGGAGGTGTCAGCCTGACAGGAAGGAACATCATAAGAATGCAATTAGACATTCCAAATTAGCAGTCAAGCAGAGCCAAGGGAAGGGGGAGCCTGCGTCATGCCCAACGTGAGGTTTGACTGATGCGCCATTGCATTAATTTGAGCGAACAATTTTAATTCGACATAAAAGTGTGACTGCTGGTATGAGACTTTTACAGTTTGGGAGTTGTATCGTATTTTCTGACCAGGATGACCATGAGAACCACCTAACATGCAGCAGCACAAATAGGGTCTCTTTTCCCTGACAATTTGTCTGAAAGGGCTGTTGCTGTCCGCTGAGGGAACACTTGACCAACATTGATTCCGACAGAGCTGTGCAAAGGGACCGTATCGCTGTGGAGGGGTAACAGTCTGCTTCCTCCCTCATCACAATCTTTCAGAAAGGTTTCCAGTACCAAGACACAAGGTTGGACAGGTAATACTCAGGTGTTCCCAAGTAAAGCCAGGCTTTCAGAACAGTGACTGCGGCGCTGACACAGCATTTGAATTAAAAGGATTCTATTTTTTAATTTTAGTAGCAGAGAAGCCATTCAAATTCCTTTCTATCAGGAAGCATTTGATACGTACTTAGCATCAGTGGGCGACAAGATGCAAGGTGTTAGTGGTCCAGGGAAAGGCTGGTTCTGGGAGCTTGCATTAACTCTGCTCAAAAATTACCTGAGACGATCAGTGCCTGTGTTAGAATTTCCAAGATTGTAAAGTACTACTTAATTATTATCATGATTATCCTTGATGCTTGGTACTTAATTGTAGGTAAATTTAATGGGAAGGGCACTTCACAGGAAAAAACCCAAACAAACAATTTGGTGCACCAGCAAGGGGATTTTCCTTCTGAGAGAAAACTGTATTTGAGCTGACCTATTAGCAACGCGACTGATTTAGTGTTTGGGCTCCTCACAATGATCTCACCCAGAGTAATGAGCACAGGAAGTCATATTAAGCATCTTCAGCTGCATTCTGATGCATTAAGAACAGCGTGGCTAAGTAGGTTGAAGGAGGTTCTCCTCTCACTCTGCTCTACCCTGGTGAAGCCACGTGTGGAATGCTGTGTCCAGTTCTGGGCTCCCCAGCTCAAGAAGACACGAAGCTAGAGGAGAGAGTCCAATACAGAGCCACTAAGATGACCAGGGGGCTAGAACATCTTCCTTATGAGGAAAGATGCCCCCTCAGCCAATGAAACCAAGCTGCATGGTGCAGTGGAGTCACTTTAGGGAAGGGAGACCATCCAGCGGGACCTTGACAGGCTTGAGAAATGGGCCAGTGCAAACTGCATGAGGTTCAAGAAGTCAAAGCGCAAGGTCCTGTACCTGGGTTGGGACAACCAAGACACAAATACAGACTGGCTACAGAGTGCCTTGAAAGTAGTCTTGAAGAGAAACACTTGGGGGTGTTAATCAACAAAAAGCTCAACGTAAGCCAACAGTGCCTCAGGCAGCCCAGAAGGCTAACTGTATCCTGGGATGCATCAAGCAGATCAAGAGGGATGATTCTTCCTCCCTACTCTGCCCTTGTGAGAACCCACCTTGAGTACCGCATCCAGTTCTGGTGCTCCCACCATATGAGGGACATAGATCTGTTGGAACAAGTCCAAAGGAGGGCCACAAGGATCAACCAGGGGCTGGAGCACCTCTGCTACAAGGACAGGCTGAGGGAGTTGGAACTGTTCAGCCTAGGGAAGAGGTTTCAGGGTGACCTTATAGCAGCCTTCCAATATTTGAAGGCAAACTATGAGAAGGCTGGAGAGGGACTTTTTACAAGAGTGTCCAGTGATAGAAGAAGGAGAAACAGCTTTAAACTGAAGGAGAATAGGTTTAGATTAGAGCTCAGGAAGAAATTCTTCAGAATGAGGGTGGTGAGATTCTGGAATAGGTTAACCAGCGAGGCTGTGGATGCCCCCTCCCTAGAGATGTTCAAGGCCAGGTTTGATAATGCTTTGAGGGTCCCAGTCCAGTCAAGAGGCATCCCTGGTTGCATTATATGGTCTCTGAGGTCCCTTCCAACCTAAGATGTTCTATGATTCTATGAGGAGCTGCATCTGTTTAGCCTGGAGAGGAAGAGACTGAGGGGAGATGTCATAAATGCTTGTAAATATCTAAAGGGAGAGTCAGGATGATGGGACCAGGCTTTTCTCTGTGGTGCCCAGTGATATGACAAAAGAGATTAATTGGAACACAGAGATTAAGTTTGAACATAAGGAAAAGCTTTTTTATGGTAAGGGTAACAGAGCACTGGAACAGAACAGGCTGCCCAGTGAGGTTGTGGAGTCTGACTCTGGAGACTTTCAAAACCTGACTGGACATGTTCCTGTGTGATCTGCTCTAGCAGGGTGGTTGGACTAGAGGATCTCCAGAAGTTGCTTCCAACCCCCACTATTCTATGTTCTTATGAAAATCCTTGGGCCATTCTTGAAACCATAGTAAGATAGTCAACAGTGAGGATCACTTCTGAAGGGTGCATAATAAAATCCACTGTCAAATTCACATGAAACGTTTCTATGTTCCTCTTAGGTTGTTAGCATGTCAACAGAAGAGAATTTTTAGCTTTGAGATTAGTGGATAAACTTATTTATGGAAAGTGACCAAAACAAATAGTAGTCTTATTTTTTTTTTCCCCTGATCTCACGTAGGTGTAGAACCAGTGGGGCACTGACATGCGCAGGTAGGTCCAGGGTGCGGTACACTGCTCTGTAGAAAAGTCCACCAGGAAAATATGCACGCGTAAAACCTGACAAACGAAAGCTGTAAGTGAATGCACTGTCCCTGCTGAAGAACTAGTTATCAAAATAACTATTTGGTTTGTGTGAGAACAATTGCACAAATCAAATCCTGACAAAATACACGGGCAGACAACAGCCAGCTTCGGTACGTCTGAGTTATGTGTCGAGAAAAAGAGGTTTTAAAACAGTAGAAGCTCCATTTCTCTTGAAGAGTAAGAGAAGAGAATAATAAGCATTAAATTTAGTAAGCAGAAACATCACCCTAAGGAGACACTGTGGAAACTTCAAAATGTGTTACAAATCAAACACAAACCAATAACTTATGTAAGAGGGTTTTTTAAAGCAGAAGCTGCAAACACGAACCTCAGCATCAAAGAAAGTACAAAAATGCTGATCTTCACTAGCAGGTTTAGATACTATTGGATGCTCACATTCAGTTTGCATGAGCCATCAACAGAGGGAAGTCTTCCCTCTTTTTCATCCTTGTTCGTTGGTTTTTCCATTTGGTTGGTTGGTTGGTTGGTGCTTTTTTACTTTCCAAGGGTTACACATTGTTCCTAATGTACTGCTTGTAGTCATTCTGGATCCAACATTCCTTCCTATATTTGGAATGGGCTTGGAGTCATGCTCACATTTTATTAAAGAACTAAAAGGAAAATTGCCGAATATGAGATTTAAACAGTTAGGTTATTTAAAGAAAGTGAGTGTCAAAGCATTTGGTCTTTGGTGCAACCTACGGTTAGGAATACAGACGTGTATCTATAGGCACAGATGTACAGCAATGAAGATAGAGTCTGGTCTTTCTAGTATGGGTTTACTTAGGAGACCTCCTCAAACATTTAATTATCATCTTTAGCGATTTATTAGCTCTTCAACTTTCAATTTAAAGTTCTTTAAGTGCCAGCGTCCTCAGCAGCTGAAGTAACTACAGTGGCAACAGCAGCAGCTCCTACTTCTGTGGTTACATGGACACATCCTCTCCCGACCACCACCACTTTCTGACTGCATGTCAGTGTTTTCACCTTTGGCCATTCACCTTGTTACCAGGAGCAGCAGCAGACAGAGAATGCAGAGAATGGCAAGGTGGTGCCAGCTTTTAAAGCAGAACAGAGGCTAAAACACCTGGGGATTGCACGGGTCTCCCACAGTTGGTGCAACACTAGCAGTGACACATCAGGGGCAACTTGGCAGGGCCAGTTTGAATTATGGCTCCTGGCACATCCTTCAAGTCCTCAAGTCTTGGTGCAACTCCCCAGGCTGGGACAAAAAGCAAATGAACCTGTAGGAGATATGGCTCCAAGAAGGGATCAATGGGTCCATGTTGCTCCTGGAAGGAGAGGCAAGGAGAAGATGCACCTGAACAGCTAAAGGATGCGGATTGTCGTGAGGAGAAAGACAGAATCTTGCAAGTCTGACGACATGAGGAAAATTCTTTCCCCATTTTGCAGTTGTGCATTTACAGAGTAGATTTAATGCCGTGAGAAAAGGTGAGGAAGAACAAGTTTTCTTACAGCATAAAGGGGAGACATTTGAGTTTGAATCAAATAATCTACAAATGTTTCTTCTAACTTAAATTGTTCATGACTATATTACATCAGGATATTTGAAATTTCAGAGCTGCAGTCACAAACCAATACCCAGGATCGGGAGGGACTTTTTAGGATGGCGGGTAGTGACAGGACTAGGGGCAATGGAGCAAAGCTGGGGATGGGTAGATTTAGACTGGATGTGAGGAGGAAGTTCTTCAGCGTGAGATTGGTGAGAGCCTGGAATGGGTTGCCCAGGGAGGTGGTTGAGGCCCCATCCCTGGAGGTGTTTAACACCAGGCTGGATGAGGCTCTGGCCAGCCTGGTCTAGAGTGGCGTGTCCCTGCCCATGTTGGGGGGGTTGGAACTGGATGATCCTGTGGTCCCTTCCAGCCCTGACTGGTTCTATGATTCTATAGTGACTTATGGCAGGGAAGGTACTTTCATCTTAAAGCCTGTGTTGCAGGTGCTTAGAACTTCTAGAAAACAATATGGATGTGTTCCTGTGTGGCTTTGTCTGGGTGATCCTGCTCTGGCAGGGGGATTGGACTGGATGATCTTTCGAGGTCCCTTCCAATCCCTAACAATTCTATGATTCTATGATTCTAAGATAGAAGCTCTGCAGAAACCATCAGGGTTCTGTCGTGGTTGGGCCGGCCAGAAATGTCACAGTTCAAGTGTAATGTGCAAGCAATTCCATTTTATTAAGCTCAGCTTGTTTCTTTTATATCCTTTCTACACTCAGGTGTCCTTATTTCATTGGTGCGACACATCTATAAACAAGCGGTCATTTGGCATTCATCTGTATATGCCCCTTGTTCTATCTTTATGCCACATTCCTCCAAGAGCAGTTAATTAGTTCTTCGTTATCTCGTTACCATGGCAGTTGACGACCCTCACCAGCCAGCTGCATTCCTCAGCTGTAATGTCCAAACCTGTGGCTGCATTTCTGCCTCTTCATTATTTCATGTCACCATAGGATTCTGTATGCACATGTGGAAGATGAAGAATTTTCTGTGTTCACTACCCAAAAAGCCTTCTTACAAAAATCTCCAAAAAGCTTCCAGGGGAACCTTTTCTAATATACAAATTCATCCCCATTACCAAAATTGATCACAAAATTAAGTATGAGAAGATAAACCAGTGAGGTCACAGGATTTGCTCTGTGGACCGTTTATATCTTCATCACTGATACCCCAAGTGAAGAGCTAGACAGTCTTTCCCTGAAATGTGAACTTCCTTTTGGAGAGAGGAGGAGGGAACAGGGAAACAACAATCTGATTACATAAGAATATTAGGAAGCACTGTCGCTCAGCAGCTTTTCTACATGTGTCTCAATGAGTAAAGAGATTTCAGTGGTTTCTGAATTCTGTGAGAGCGCCATTGAGAATAATGTGGTCCGCATCCACTTAATTCCCCTTCAGTTTTCCTTCTGTCTGAATAAGGGCTGTCACAGAGGTGAGATGTATTCAGTCCAGATTCAGAGTCTAAGCTCTATAAGAGGGTCTGATCCATAATCAGAAAACATGCTTGAAACACAGGAGGAATCTCAGCCAAGCTCCTGGACTTTGCTTAAATTTAGGTCTGTTGCAAACCTCGTGGGGAAGGAAATCTTTAATGTTCAGTGTCCCAAGAAGCTGACTTGCACCTGAGACTTTCCCTGTGCTTGGACCCAAGGACAGTTGCCACTTTTGCTAGATCTCAGCAGCACTTTGGTGGTGCTGAAATACTGGTTTATGTGAGTGCTCTGCTGGTCCCTTCAGCCACTTCAGCTGATCTTGTTGCACTATATAGGTATCTAGTAAGATTTGTGGTTGTCACAATTCATACAACAAGCATCGTTCCTTTTCCATTCTGCAAGACCTATGACATTGCTAACACTTTATTATGAAATGTGATTCTCCAAACTGCTGAGGTTTTTTAGATGAACGCTTACTGTATTCCAATTACGATCAAATAAAAAGTCCCCTCACTACATTTACACAGTTTCAACTACTGAATAATTTAAGTTACTGCGCTTCATTTACTTCAGAATGATTTTATGGTCCAATTGAATGTTCTAATGATATTATGAAGTCTTTGTGAGGATCCAAATGGCTGGTCACAGAATGGATTAAACAATACCGTACTTGGTATGTAAAGAGAATAATTGTTTGAGGAACGACCTTAACACAGTGGTGTCAATGGAGTGACCATGACACTTTCAGTAGGACCAGGCTGGTTTACACTTCTTGAAGAATTTAGGTTAGGCTGGATGAGGTGCTAAGTGGCATGATCTAGATGTTAGATGTTAGGTTTACTTGGTTTACTTGGATTTAGGTTGGACTGGATGATCTTTAAGGTCTTTTCCAACCTTACCATTACTGTGATACTGTGACTCCACTAGACACAGGCCTCCAACTAGACTGTGTCCCATTGACCACCACTCTCTGGCTTCTATCCTGCAGCCAGTTCACGATCCACCTCACTTTCCGATTGTCTAGACCACACTGCCTCAGTTTGGCTGCAAGGATGCTGTGGGAGACTGTGTCAGATGCCTTACTGAAGTCAAGATAGACCATATCCACTGCTTTGCCATCATCTATCCACCTGGTTATGTCCGCATAAAAGGTTATCAGGTTGGTCAAGCATGATTTCCCTGTGGTGAAGCCATGCTGACTGTCCCTAATGATCCTCTTTTCCTTGATGTGCCTGAAAACAGTGCAGGACAAATTGTTTCATCACCTTTCCAGGGATGGAGGTAAGGCTGACTGGCCTATAGTTACTTGGGTCCTCCTTTTTGTAGATTGGAGTGATATTTGCTATCCTCCAGTCCCTAGGCACCTCTCCTTATTCATGACTCAGCAAAGATGACAGAGAGTGGCCTAGAAATGACTTCCCCTGTCTCCCTTAGCACTCACGGGTGCATCCTATCAGGGTCCCTGGATTTCTGTACATCTAGTTTATTCAACTTACCCCTAACCCAGTCCTCATCAACCAGGGCAGGCTCCTCTCTTGTCTCAACTCCCTCTGGACTCTCAGCAGTCTAGGGTTTGAAATCAGAGTTACAGCTAGCTGTTAATAAGCTGCGCAATATTGGTAGTGCTGAGACAGAGATAGATTGGTGCTTTTATAGACATGTTCCTGTTGCCAGCTCTAGTGTGAATGAGGCACCTTGAGCAGGGTAATGGTGGCCCACAAAAGCAGGACTCCCCTTAAGTCTTCACTCTCCATAATTACAACCACAAGCAGAGATGATATTTTAGCTACTGCAGACATCCAAGAGCAAGGGTTGTAGGAAGTAACCTCAACAGCAGCTCAGGGCAGATACTGTAAGAAGAAAAATGCGTGCTTGTAGTGGGTAACTCTGTTGAAGGGCACTGAGAAACCCATCTGTCAACCTGATAGAGTCTCAAGAGGTCTGCTGACTCCCAGGAGCTAAGAGCAGAGGTATTACTGAGAGGATGTTATGTCCTATTCAAGAAAGACCAAAAAGACAAGGTCATAGAATGTCTCTTTATGTGAAAGAGCACCTAGAATGTATCAAGCTATGCCTAGGAGAGGATGAAGAACTAGCTGAGATCTTAAAGGTAAGAATCAAGGGTCAGGCTAAAATGGGTGACATAGTTGTGGATGTTCACTACAGGCCACCTGACCAGGATGAGGAGGTTGTTGAAACCTTCTACAGACAGCTGAAAGCAGCTACATGTTCACAGGTCCTGGTCCTCATCGGAGACTTTAACTACCAAGGTATTTGCTGGAAAGGTAACTAGCAGGGCGTACTCAGTCCAGGAGGTTCCTACAGTACATTGAGGATAATTTTCTGATAGAAGTGGTAGAGGAATCTACAATGAGATGTGCACTGCTGGACCTTTTATTAACAAAGAAAGGACTTGTTGGTGTTATGAAGGTTGATGGCAACCTTGGCTGCAGTCACCATGAAATGGTGGACTTCAGTATCCTGCAAGGAAGAAATAAAGAAACAGGAAAGATTTCAACTCTGGACTTCAGAAGAGATAAATTTGGCCTCTGCAAAGATCTGCTTAAGGAAATCCCATGGATCAGGGATCTAGAAGGCAGGGGTGTTCATGATAGCTGGTTGATATTCAAATACTACTTCCTCTATGCTCAAGATTAATGCATTCCTATGATAAGAAAGTGAACACAGGAAGCAAGGATGAGTAAGAATCTCCTGGAAAAATCAGGAAGGAAGAGAGATATTTACAGAATGTGGAAAATAAGACTGGCCACTTTGGAAGAATACAGGAATCTTGTCAGAGAATGCAGGGATGCAATGAGAGTTGCTTAGGCTGATCTGGAATTAATCTGGCAAGGGCTGTCAAAGACAATTAAAAGGGCTTTTTCCAGTATGTTAATAGAAAAAGGAACACTAGGGAAAATATATGCCCACTGATGACTGAGATGGGCACCCTAGTAATGGAAGACACAGAAAAGGTGGAGATACATTCTTTGCTTTGGTCTTCCCTGCTAAGGCCAGCCCTCATGAAGCCTGAGCCCTGGAGATAGAGACAAGGTCTGGAGAGAAAAAGACTCTCCTTTGGTAGTGGAGGACCAGGTTAGAGAGCTCTTAGCTAAGCTGGACATCCATAAGTCCATGGGGCACTATGGGATGCACCCATGAGTGCTGAGAGAGCCGACATGTTATTGCCAGGCCACTTTCCATCATCTTTGAAAGGTCATGGAGAACAAGAGAGGTGCCTGAAGACTGGAAGAAGGCCAATGTCATGCAAGTCTTCAAGAAGAGTAAGAAGAATGGCCCAGGAAATGACAGGCGTGTTAGTCTCACCTCTGCCCCTGCAAAGATATTAAAATAATAATTTTTTGTGGATGCTGTCTTTAACTGTCTGGAAGAGAAGAAATTTGTTGTCAGTAGTCAGCATGAATTTATCAATGGGAAATCAGGCTTGACTAATTTGGTAGCTTTGTATGATGTCATACCTGGCTGGGTACGTGAGAAGAGAGCAGTGGATGTTGTCTGCTTTGACTTCAGCAACGTCTTTGACACTTTCTCCCATGGCATCCTCATTATGAAAATAATGCAGTGCAGGTTGATGAGTGAATGATGAGGTGAGAGCTGGTTGTGTCACAGAGCTCAGACAATCCTTATCAACAGTGCAGGATTGGCTTGGGGGCCTGTGACTGGTAGTGTTCCCCAGGGGTCAGTACTGGGTCCAATCAGTGACTTGGATGAGATGGCAGAATGTATCCTCAGCCAGTTTGCTGGTGGTACAAAGCTGGGATGAGTGGCTGACACATCAGATGGCTGTACTGCTATCCAGCATGACCTGAACAGGCTAGAGAGCTGGGCAAAGAGGTTCAACAGGAGCAAGTTCGGGGTCTTGCACCTGGGGAGGAACAACCTCATACATCAGCATAGGCTAGGGGGTAGAACTTTTAGAGAGTAGTCCTGAAGATAGTAGCATGGAAGAGCTAGAAGTAGCCGGAAAGATCTTGGAGTCCTGAAAGACAATCTACTGACCATGAGCACAGTGTGCCCTTGTTTGCAAGAAGGCCAATGGTATTGTGTGGTGCATTAAGAAGTGTGTGGCCAGGTGTAGCGAGGTCTTCCATCCCCTGTACTCTGTACTGGTGAAGCCACATCTGGAGTACTGTGTACAGTTATGGGCTTCCCAGTTCAAAAGGGACAGGGAGCTGTTATGGATTTGGTGAAATCACATTCATTTACAGTCTTCCTGCAAAAATTTTCTTTTAACATATAAGGAGCTCTATGATCAGGTGACCCGCCTAGTGGATGAGGGAAAAGCAGCAGATATTGTCTACCTAGACTTCTGTAAGGCATTTGACACCGTTTCCTACAGCATTCTGCTGGAGAAGCTGGCGGCTCATGGCATAGACAGGAGGACTCTTTGCTGGGTTAGAAACTGGCTGGCTGGCCAAGCCCAGAGGGTGGTGGTGAACAGTGTGAAATCCAGTTGGCAACCAGTTACAAGCGGTGTCCCTCAGGACTCAGTTTTGGGACCTGCCTTGTTTAATATCTTTATCAATGATATGGATGAGAGGATTGAATGCACCCTCAGTAAATTTGCGGATGACACAAAATTAAGCACAGGTGCCGATCTGCTGGAGGGTAGGGAGGCTCTGCAGCGGGATCTGGATAGGCTGGAGCGATGGGCTGAGCTCAGTTTTATGAGGTTTAACAAGGCCGAGTGCTGGGTCATGCACTTTGGTCACAACAACCCCCAGCAAAGCTACAGGCTTGGAGAAGAGTGGCTGGAGAGCTGCTGGGTGGAGAAGGACCTGGGGGTGTGAATTGACAGCTGGCTGAACATGAGCCAGCAGTGTGCCCAGGTGGCCAAGAAGGCCAAGGGCATCCTGGCCTCTATCAGAAACGGCATGACCAGTAGAAGTAGGATTGTGCCCCTGTACTTGGCACTCGTGAGACCGTACCTCGAGTACTGTGTTCAGTTTTGGTCACCACAGTACAAGAAAGACATTGAGGTGCTGGAGCGAGTCCAGAGAAGGGCAACCAAGCTGGTGAAGGGGCTGGAAGACATGGCCTATGAGGA